>JAWWEE010000018.1:15963181-16123465 GCA_035221455.1 Xenops minutus
GAGGGGCACGGATCACTGTGAGGGGCACAGATCACTCCGTGGGGGGCACATATCGCTGTGAGGGGCACAGATCACCCCTAGAGGGGCACGGATCACCCCGCGAGGCACACGCACCGCCCCGCGCTCGCCCCGCGGCCGGCGCTGTCCCCGGCGGCTCCGCGGCCATTGACGTCAGGGCGGGCGGCACGTGACGGCGGCGGAGCCAATGGGCGGCGGGAGCGGCGCGGGGCGCGGGGCGGTGTGTGGGCAGCGCCCGCCGCTCCCTCCGCCCGCCCCTCCCGCTCCTCCTGCCGCTCCTCCTGCCGCGGCGGCGGCGCGGGGGGGACCCGCGCGCACAGACACGCACGCACTCATACAAACACACACGCTCCCGCTCCCGCAGCCCCGGGCGCGCTCCCGCACCCACATACATGCCCGCGCGCCGCCGCCCGCTGCCGCGCGCACGCCCCGGGGCCGAGGAAGCAGCCGCGGCCGCGCGCCCCGCACTCCCCGCACTCCCCGCCGCCGCCAGGAGCCCCCCGCACCGACACCGCCACCAGCACCGCCACCAGCACCGCCACCGCCGCCCTTTGTCCGCCGCCCCCGCGGGAGCCGCCCCCGCGCCCGCCCGGCAGCGCCATGGACGCGGCGCTCTGACCCGCCGGGGGCGGATTGGGAAGTTTGAATAAGGATTTTATCGCTTCCCTTCCTCCCCCTCCGTGCCGATCGCTCCCTGCCCTCCCCATCTTCCCCGACAGGTTTATTTTTATTTTTTTTTTGTTTCCTCTTCAGCTTTTTTTTTTTTTTTTTAAATCCGCCGCGTGGGGTTGGATTTTTGTTGTTATTATTATTATTATTACTGCTATCGGCTGTGTTCTGATTTCGCCCGGCCGTGCCCGTCGGTGCCGCCCGGAGGAGCGGCGCTGCGGGCGGCCCGGCGATGGATCGCCCCGGCGGGGGCAGCGACCGCAGGCAGCCCGAGGAGAGCAAGCCGCTGCTGGGAGAGATGTCCGCGCCCGACGGGAATAAAACGGGAGCCGCGCCGTGCCGGAGAGCGCTGCTCCACTGCAACGGCATGAGGTACAAGCTGCTGCAGGAGGGCGACATCCAGGTGTGTGTCATCCGGCACCCCCGGACGTTTCTCAGCAAGATCCTCACCTCCAAGTTCCTGCGGCGGTGGGAGCCGCACCACTTGACCCTGGCGGACAACAGCGTCGCTTCGGCCACGGTAAGAGCCCGTGCGGGTCCGGCTGACACCGGCAGCGGTACCGGCAGCGGCCGGGGTACCGGCACCGACAGCGGTACCGACAGCGGTATTGACCGGGGTATTGGCCAGGGTACCGGTACCGACAGGGGTATTGACCAGGGTACAGGCACCGACAGCGGTACCGAGGTACCGACACCGACAGCGGTACCGACAGGGGTATTGACCGGGGTACCGGTACCGACAGGGGTATTGACCGGGGTACAGGCACCGACAGCGGTACCGACACCGACAGCGGTACCGGGGTACCGACACCGGCCGGGGTACCGACAGGGGTACCGACACCGGCACTTCCCCGCGATGGGTGCCCGTGTTGGGCAGTGGGTGCGAGGGATGCCCAAGCCCTTGTGCTGCTCCCAGACCTGCCGGGGGGCTCCACTGGGATCCCGGCTCCATTGGGATCCCGGCTCCATTGGGGTTCCCGAAATGCCGGGGGAAAATCCTGAAAGGATTCCCCCCCCCTTTGTAATCCTGTGGATATTTAATTCTGCAGCTTCGCTGGGTTTTTTTTTTTGGTTTGTCGTTCCCCCCCCTCCCCCCTGAGCAAGACTGTTATTATTGTTGTTATTGATTCCCCCCCTTTTTAAAAAAAATAATTCACCCTTTCCCAGCATGACCGACACACAGTGGCCCCAGCCAGCCCTTTCTCTCCGAAACCAAAGTGGGGAGGTACCTGCTGGCACCTTGGCCGAGTTGGGGGCGAGGGAGGTGGAGGATGCTTTTAATTCGAGAGCCAGGGCTCTGCTGTGGTTCAGGCCTGCTCGGGGGGCTCTGCTTTGGCCGTCACATCCCCTGCCCAGGCAGGCACAGACACAGGCGGTGTGATGGGAAAATATGGAGATTCCTTCGGGGTTTTCTTCCTGCTGGAAAATGATGCAAGAGAAAAAGGCGAGGTGGTGATATCAGCGTTACAGGAGGTGTACAATAGACGGATGCAGTCTTGAAAAATAGGATTTTTGTTTTCGTGTACAACTTAAAATTTTATGGCCAGTATTATTTGAGCATTTGTGTAGTGTATGATGTGATTACACCATTATTTTGTCTAATAGTGATTCACACAGCTCTCAAATCATGTTTTACACTGATCTGTAATCATTCAGTACTTGGATCGTGTCTTTTTTTTGATTTGTATGTAAATGTCTCATTTTTCTGAATGGCTTCGTTCTGGCCTTCCTATAGGGCACTCCTGAATCGAGAGAGTGGATTGGCTTTTGTGTGGATTTTATTAATGGTGTATTTCAGTGGGTTTCGTCCAGCCTGTGCTGTGCTCCGAGGGTGGATTTTTTCACACTTTGGTATACAGACATAGTGTTGTAGATGCCTCTCCTGCATCCTGCCCTGCTGTGAAGCAGCTTTTCTGTGGGAGATACTTTAACCTTCAGGTAGGCCAGCTGCCTGCTCTCACAAGGTTCTATTTTGTACCACAATGACATCTCTCCTTGCCGTTTCCACGGGGCTCTTGAGGATGTCTCCAAGGGAATATTTTTCTTTCTGTGATAGAACTACTGATTGAAGGGAGAAGGAAGACTTTGGCTGAGCACTGCTGGAGAAACCCTCTGAAAGACATGAGCACAAAGAGGTTTTGCAGCTCTTCATTTTGTTAAGATACCATCAGTGTGCAGGGGGAGCTGAGTATCAGTGGAGATGAGGCATTTTCCTGGCAGTATCCATAGCTGGTTGTTTCTGGGCAGAAAAGGATACCGGCAGAGAGAGGCATGAGTGTGCTAAAGATGTTGCTCTCTGCAGTTTGGCAATACCAGGCATGAAGTTGTATTTGTGCAGGAGACGTCAAGCTCTGCTGGCTGGCAAAGCTGTCACCAAAGAGAGTGTCCCTGAAAGGATTTCTGAAGTCCTGTGGGGTTGTGCTTTAATTAACATTGAGGTGTTCTCATTCCTAATTATTTGATGTATATAAATAGCAAGAAGACACTAAAACATTGTGCGTACCATTGCAGGCTCCATTTTGTTGAGCAGGGCTCTTCGTGCTTGGTCTTGCGCCTTATCATTTTTTTCCAGTGCTAGCTCACCAAGTAAATACCGTGGTTCACAGAAATATCTGTGCTTTATTATTTCAAGTAGTGTCTTGGGTTTCCGGGGAGTAATTAGGGCACAAGGATAACATCTGCATTCACTTGTTACCTGACTGTATGGGTAGGGTATCTTACAGGTTCTATGGTATCTACATTTTCTTCTTTTTTATTATTATTTTTGAAGATGTGATTTAAGGAAAATCTGTGGTAGTTTAACCCCCACCCCTATGGAAATGGGGCACAGGCACAATGCCAAAACCTCCTCAAACTGGAGGTAGATAATTTGAATGTGACTAATTTGGTTTTTAAGAGCTGTAGGAAAATATCCATTCTGTCCATTGAAAGTGAGTGTTGGGAGCACTCAACAGCTTTGATAACAAGGTCATTTTTACACATGGGGCTTTCCACAGGCAGGGTGCTTTATGAGCAGCTAGTAATTAATCTTCACATCATCCCTTTGCAAATCCTCTGGCATGACGAGTTTTACTGCATTCTATATAACATGAATAAAATTGAACAGGAAAATAACATCACTTTGTTTTGAATTTGAAAGCAAAAGTTGTAATGACAGCTAAATCCAGATCTGGCAAATTATGTCCCTGAGTACAGTGGATAAGTTATTTGTTGATTCTAGGCACTTTATATCCTTTTTATTGTCACTTGAGACACATATTTGAATTAAAACCTTCTCTCCACAAGCTCGCTCTTGTCAGTCCCTGGGCTGCAATATAGGAGTTAGCATTAGTTAGTGTATGGATTATTCATCTGCAGTTTATTCCACAAGTAGACACAGGATGTGCCCACATATACAAGTCTGAATAATGAGACCCTATCTACATTTTTTCTTTTTTTTTTTTTTTTTTGTGAGAGGTAACTAGTTTTGTTGTTTATTTAGGCAGTTACCTGTTTTGAGCTGACAAGATAGTTTTTGGTAGCAGAAGCAGTGTGGATGAATGCAGTGGAACAACTGTTAGGCCATGTTCTTTTACTAAAATGTAGGGAAGAAAAAATAATGTTGTCTGCAAAGTGTGTTTTCTGTCATTGTCACAAGTGACTTTCAATTAAGATAAGTTGTTGATAATAAAATAATAATTGTATTCTGAATTGGTGTATGCACTGTTAACAAATGGAAAGGTGTTAGCTTGTGGAGAGTCCCATAACTGAAGGTGTTGGGACTTTATCTGATTTATGTGTTGTTTCCATTGTTTGTTTCCTGTGCTTATTTCTCAAAGAATTGTTTAAATATAGTGCAGTTTCACCATTACAGTTTCACCTGCTTCATGTCCAGGGTTTCATTCTGGTTAAGGGATGTTTGGAGAAATTGAATACAGATCCGTAGCCTTCTTTTTAATTTTGTTTTGTTACTGTAAATGCTAAAGCCCCAGTAGGAAATTTTGATACTTAGAAACTTTGTTTGTCAGACAGCAGCTTGCCTGGGGATGAATCTGACTTTCTCCCCCATGAGGGGAATAATGTTTATTTTATAAACACCTACCAAACTTAAATGTAGCACTATTACTAGTTTTTTTTTTCACCAGTGAGATTTGTCCTTGCACAGCGTGAGGGTCAGTGATCGTAAAAATAAAGACAGAAATAAAAGCCAATTTAATATTTCTTTTGTGGGGTTTTTGGGATAAAGAATAACCCTATGGCTGTTTTAAGCAGAAATATGAAAATTTAATTTTCAATAGTTTAAACACAGATGTCGTGCCTGAACTTTTGTGTCTTTAATATAGTTCTGTATTGTCCCTATCATGTTTCTGCTCTGCTTTTTTCTTTCATTCTTTCTTGTGCATCAGTTGGGACTGGATGTTGAGGACAATGAATTTACAAGTCCTGGGTTGTAAGGAGGACTTGTGATACATATGTATGTGTAGCAGACAAAGAAAGAATAAATAAGTGATTGATTTTTGCTGGCTAAGGATGACCTCC
This sequence comes from Xenops minutus, assembly GCA_035221455.1. Lineage (NCBI taxonomy): Eukaryota > Metazoa > Chordata > Aves > Passeriformes > Furnariidae > Xenops > Xenops minutus. The sequence continues at coordinate 15,968,387 of JAWWEE010000018.1, forward strand.
CTAGTTCCCATCTGGGAAGATAAGGCATTATGGAAACCATGAAGTTATTCATTAATATCCCTCAAGGAGGAGGAAGCTTTGGGTTTTCATGCCTGTTTCACATTTCTTGGCTTTGCCTTGGCAGGTAAGTTGAGTGTAATGTCAGTGTTTTGCTGGAAGCTGGTAACAATCCTGAAAAGACTTGAGTTTCTTTTAAAAATTTCTCTGTACAGAAGGGATGTGTGAGGACAATAGTTTATTGACAGACTGGCTAATTGGAAATGCATTTGAAATAAGAATATAAGTGGATTAGGGAACTGCTTTTGTATTTTCTTCTAGAGACAAGAACATACCCAATTAATATTAAATGAGGCAGGGCAGTATGATCTGTTTCAAATAGGAGAAGTGGAGTAGAAAATTGTCTTCTAATTGTTTTTTAAAATTCAACAATTCTGTTACTGCGTGTGTTTCAGCATGCTATTACATGTCTTTCCCTCCTTATTTTGGTCAAGATAAAGCAAAAATTCCTATCAAGCTGGATTCATTGTTTACTTTAGCACAGGTTCCCATTAGTTAGAAAAACATACTTTTAAAAATTAAATTTCCCTTGAAAAACAATTAGCTCAAGTGGGAAGTATTATGCAGAGCTCAGAAATTTCACAACAGTCTTACAAGAAGAATTTTTCTAAAGCTTTCATGGGAAAGGAATATTGTAGCATTATCCAGATTGCAAGTAGAATGAACATGAATTTTCTATTATGCTTCTACTAATCATAATTAGAGTGTTGAGTAAACCAAGTGCTGCCTTTAAGTCCTGCACTCTTGATGAGGCTTTACCTATTTAGCCCACCAAGCCAAATTAGCTCGGTGGTCCTGCCATCATTATGTGTATAACTAAGTACAAACACATAAATAATAAAACAATTTAAGGTAATCTTTAAATCTGTAATAACAATGGAATGATAAAGTGCTATCTATATTTAGTATTTCCTGTTGTTTACTGTTGCAGATGATTGCTCTCATTTGATAAGAAGTGGTACCTGCAGGTTTCAGGTGTACATGTTTTTGCCTATTATGGGTTACCCTGTTGCTAACTACCAGGTGTTTTGTTCAGGTGCATCAGAAAGGGCATTGAATCTCATAATTTGCAAAAAACCCACGACAGTTTAGAATTCTCTGCAAATTGAGAACAAATTGCTCCATGTTATCTGTGCTGTTGAAATTGAGATTCTATTTCAGAAGTGAAGTCAGGCATATGCCTTCATTAATGAAACCCATCTTTTTCTGAAGACTTGGTGATTTAATGGAATAATATTGCTCTGCTGTGACAAACTGACTTTATTGCTGTATTAGTTGGTAGCACGACATAAGAAAACCTGAAATGATGTTTCTTTAAAGTTGTTTAATGCCTATCAAACATACCTTTGCATATATAGTTCCTGCAGTGGTTAAAAAGCATATTTATAAGTCAGTAGTGTTAAGGTATGTGTTTATATGTCACAGAGCTTATATAAAATATGAAAACAGAAGCTATATTCATTGGCAGAGTGAAAGCTCTCAAGGCTATTAGTGTTAACACCCAGCCAGTAAATTTTACATGTTCAGGAACATAAATAAAAAGGATACTCAGAAATACTTGTGCCTCATTTTTTGTTTTGGCTGGGGAGTAAAGATGTGGTGCTAGTCACGACGTGGTGGTAATAGTCCCTGTGGGAAGGCTTGGAAATTGCCTCTGGTCCTCAGTGGGACCTGATCCTGCATTAGAGCAGGGCCTGGAGGAGCTCAGCATTCCTCACAGGGCTGGCCCTTGTGGAGCTGTGAGATCATATATGGTTTTTTTGTTGTAGTGGATTGTTGTAACTAGTGATGTTGCTGGAGGAGGCTGATGGATCATCCATGTTGGGGCGTAGCCCTTCTAGGAAAGGATGTGCTTCCCAGGGCAGCTCTGGCTGCCCCATCCCTGGAGGTGTTCAGAGTCAGGTTGGACAGGGCTTGGAGCAACCTGGGCTAATGAAAGGTGTCCCTGCCCATGGCAGTGGGGTGGAATGAGATGATCCTTAAAGGTCCCTTCCGATCCAAACCATTTCACAATTCTGTGAACTGTGTACATTGAGGGACTTTTTTGGAAGAAAAAGGTCATTGGTTTAATACATAGAAAGGAGTGATATTTGGTTTTTTTTGGACTGCTCAATTTATTGCATATAATTTATTTGTACTTTTGAAGTTCATTAGTGACAGGTGAGTTTAACATGATACAATTAAAAGGCTTCCCTCATTTCCTTCTATGTTAGTAAGCATGGCTGACCTAATAGGGTTTTACTCATCTCCCCACATAGGATTTATGACAGAAGAGACCTCAAACAGTTCAAGCCTTTTGGAGTCTTCAGGAGTAATTAGGTTGTGGGTTGCATGGGTAGATTGTGGCTTGTTTGTTAGTGTTTTGAGCGGTGTTAGTTGCATCAGTTTTGGTCTGTGTCTGCATATGTTTATAGATACCTAGGCTTAATTCCACAAACAATCACGTGTTTGAAGATGATTGATAATCCATATCCATGTATAACCATTCAGAGAGCTTGTGCATGTATGTGCACTCAGTAAAATGGCTTTTGTTGCCTATCTGATGATGCAGTGCCATTGGCAGCAGTGCTGGCTGAGGCAGCCTGACCCATGCCATTCATTTCTGCGTCTGTGCTGTGCCCTGTCAGTCTGGGTTTTGTATGTACTTAGCAGCTTGCAGGGTCAGGTTGAGGAAATCTCTGTGAGCTGACTGGGGAACACTTTTCTCTGTGGGAACCCTTTGCAGATTTGTTGTCTTTTAACTGTATCAGGGAGCTGATGTGTCTCAGTGTATAGTCCGCCAGACTGTTGAGGAAGAAGAGAGCGAGGAAACATGGTAGGCTGGAATTGCTGCCAAAACCCATGTATTATTAAATCATTGCGTAAAATTTTCCTGTTTTGCACAATATTTAAGAATGCAAGGACAACACCAGGAAAGGGAAAAGACAATTGAAAAGCATACATTATAACTGATCACGTCAGTGGTGAGTGAAGTTTTAGCGCTTGTGGTCGTGGAGGAAAACATGAAGTCAGAACCAGATGCTGAGTTAAAAGGCCTTCACTTCGTTTGATTAAAAATTAGGAGAATTTAACAATACTCTTTAGGTTTTGGAGGAGGGGAGTCTTGTTCCAGGATTTGTTGTTACCAGTACTGGCATTTCCAGTACTTAAAGTGATTTGTTGACTTTGCCCCTTGGGCTGTCCCATGACCGATGGGACAGGGCCAATAGAGTGGGGAATACAAAAGCAGGTAACAGTGCCAGCTCACAGACTTTGGTGGCATGAGTTTATGGTGAAGGCAATTTTCTTATACTTTAATCTGAGTTTTCAGTACGTTTTTAGGTAATTCTAAGTCTTTTTCCTACTTTTGAGAAACTCAGAAAAAAAGCATCTGTTTTTTCTGGATTGGAGTGTTTCTGCTAGATGTGTGCCATTACTGCTTGAGCTCAAGAAACTTGTCAAGTTGCAATGACTTAAAGCTGAACTGGAAGTACACTTGGTCACGTACATTCTTGGTCTCGCTCTGCTGAAATCAGGAGGGTAATTTGAGGAGAGGGATTACCATTCATTGCCTGTAACATGAATGGCAGGATGTGCTGTTCAGAAAGCCAGGAAGGTTCTGCAAGAGATCACTGTGCAGGTTGGCTGCTGGCTGGGGGAGGTGACTGACTCTGCTCAGCCTTGTGCAGCTCCCTCCAAAACACAGCCACAATTCCCTCTGCTTGGCAGATCTTGAGGTGCTGAGCACTGGCAGGAGTGCCTTTCCCAAAACCAAGGAATTGCTGGAAATTTCCCTGTTAGACAGAACCAGTATAGAAGCTGTTGCTATTTCACCCATTTTGTGCCAACATTTATATGACACTGTCCTGGTGAAAAGTGAGTTTTGTGACATTATTTTCTTCTGTGGGGAAAACCTTCCCATTCAGAATTCTTGAACAGAGGCATGTGCCAGCTCCCTCCTGTCTCTCTTTCCTAGACAATAGAGTTTTACTAAGAAAAAAAAAAATGCTTCTTGCTGCAAGTTGATCTTTTTTTCCCCCCCATTTAGTCTTGAAATTTGCTGAAATCCTGCTCTGGTATGTGGTTCTGGCTGAAGTTTGCATGAGGGTGGATCCTCTACATGCACAGCTGCCCCCAGTTCCCTGAAGGTGTAGGAAGATGGTGCAGCTGTTTCTGCCATTGTCTTGCTTGGTATTTGCACCTGTGGCCATTTTCACTTTGGAGGCAGTGGCAAAGTGTGAGGTTTAAAATGGGGTAGGTGAGGCTTTTCTGGGCCTTTGGAGCATCTCTCTCCCTTGCCTGCTCGGAGTTATCACTTGTTTCAGGGGTAAGAGCTCTTGCACTTTCCAAAGTGCACTGCAGTTTTCCTGAAGTTCTTGTTCTTGTGAATGAGGCATGGCATGATTTTCTCATTGAATGAAAAATTTAAAAGGAATAATTATTTTCATTGATGAAAAGAGTAATAACCAGGGCTTCAAAAAAGATGACTAAAAAATGACTATCTAGTGCTTCTCAAATTCCAGACTGCTAATTTCTTGATATAAGAATGGGGATGTTGAATGCTTGGCACTATCACTAAAGGACTTTTCCTTCTTGGATTTCCAGTGCTTAAAGAAATGCTGAATAAAATAAAATCATTTTCTCATTTTGAAAAATTTAAAACTAAAGCCTTAAAGCACACAGAAATGAATTTAGGTTTTGTAAGATTGTATTTTCAAAGATGCCATATGTGTTACAATGAATGTTGCCTGAAGAAAGTTGAGATTAGCTAAATCAGAGGGGGTTGTAGAGAATAGATAATTATATTCCCAAATAGAATTATTTTATATATTGCATAATATTTTTCATAGGCCTAAAGGGGAACTGTGCTTGCAAGTGAGAATTAGAAATAATATATTTTTTCTTAGAAATAAGGTGCATGCATTCTGAAGTGAACAGCTGTCTATGCATGTTTTATGAATGAGATTTACAGTGCTGTTAACCCAAAGGTAAGGCAAGAATTTTGTAAACAAAAAAGTTGCCTCATTCTTTATTTATGTATAGACAATTAACATTAACTGAGCAACATTAGGTAATTGCATGTGCAGGTAGACAGTTTGGATAATTTTTAACAGAAAGCCCTTTCTTCCCCCTAAACCTCCTGAAGGTACCCCATGATGTGTTCCCAATGGTGCATTTCAAACAATACAGAGCACATATTTCTCAGTGGTAAAACTGTGGTATTGCTGGTTTTTTTTCCTCCCAGTCTTTGTCTGTTTTGGCTGTTTAAATATAAGCTTTTGGGATTGGCAGGTGTCTCTTAACATGTCTGGTTCCTGTTGTAATGGGATTCTGTTATACCATGGAGTTTTTTGTTTGCTACTGTAATACAATTAGTGCGTATTGTGAGCAGACTGTGTTTTTGCTCTGTCTAGAATAAAACTGAATGAGTTTGTTATCCATTTTCAGGGATGGGCATTATTACCAGTAAAGGAAAAACTACTTAAAAAAAATAGTTTCTGAAACTTGCCAGGTGGACTCCAACTTTTTAATCAAAATACTAAGGGTGTGTAGGTCTTTTCCATAAATACGAATGTCTGTTTCACCCTCTTTGAACAAAAAAGAGGAGAGATTATCTTTGGCCTTTGAAACAATCAAAAAAAGTGATTTTTGAATGACAGTATAATGTCTTCATTCTACATGTCCTTGGGTTTTAACTTCACTGTTCTTCAGTCACCTCAAAGTGGGTAATGGTGAGTGTTTTATATATGAGGAAAACAGACAAATGAAAGTAGATCAGACTTTTCAGACATGTCTACTACTGTTGGTTCATGCTGAGTATGCAGTTCCTTCACATCTGTGGTGATGTTCCTTCACATCTGGAGGGTCTGAGATTGGACACTGAGGATCAGTCATGCCTTGGTCTAATGTTCATGGTAAATCACTGGTAGGAGCCTGAGCAGAAATGACATTCCCTTGCTATGTCTGCTAGGCTGCATCTTCCCTCCTGGTTTGGATGGCTATTTGTTTTCTTAATGGTTGTAAATCTCATTAAGAGTCAGGGGAAGTGTGGGAGAGTGACTGACAGCAGAACGTGGCCCAGAGTGTTGTGCTCTTCTTGCTACTCTTCAGTCTTCCTGCAGAGTGAGTACCTGTCAGGGAACCAGGTGCCAGTCAGTTCAAGTCTCTTGCTTTCTGCAGCGTGCGTGCTTTGTGTATCCTCCTAATAGTCATTTCTGACAACCTACCACTTTGCTTTTGCTTCAGAGGCTGTTAAGATTGAATTCAGAAGAAAAGAGTAAGTCAGGGAAACCTTGACTGCACTGAAATTTGCAGGATGAGAATGATCTTGCAGAATTACTATAGAAGCAAGGTGTTGCGATCCGTTTTTGTAAGAAGATTGGCAGTTCTCTCTCCCTTCTCAAACCTTGGATTTACTATACAAGCTTTTTGATGTTGAGCTCTTAAATTTAGGAATCCCTTGAGAAGGTTATGATTGCAGAGGCATCTCAAAACACCACCTTTCTCTCTGCTACAATGTCAGCTGTAAGAAGGTGTGAAACTGAAAGTAGTGTGTTATGTGGACTCCTAAATAATGGATCTGTGAGCCATTGGTGTAAGCTAGTGCAGTTCTGCAGATTTTTTTCCTGGTGGCTAGGTGGTTATTGTAGTTGGGGATCTGAGTGTTGAGTTGTTGCTGGCAGCTCGAAGAGGTGGTTGCACAATGAGAGGTTTCTGTGCCCTGGCTGTTCCGACGCCGCGCAGGGATGTCGGTGATGGAGAGCTGTGAGTGGTGCCTGCCTGGAACGCTCCGGCTCCACGACGCTCTCACGATAGCTGTGGTGTTCTGTCATCTGAACAGTTTGCTCAGTATCTTGGCTCTGAGAAAGAAGGTGGGAGGAGGGGAACGAAACTGTGAAAGGCCCAGTGATTCTTGAAGAACAGCGTTTACTTTCGCAACAGAGATTTCCATCTCCTTTGATGGGCTGTGTTGAATGAGATCCATCTGTGTCCTTGTCTTACTGCTTGGGAGTGAAATGCCTGTAGTTGGAGTACCTATTCGTTCCTTGTGGAAGATGAATCATGTTCAATGAAGCAATTGTGTTCCTTATCCACCAGCAACATAGAACAGAGGTTTATTTGGATGTCTGGAGGAAGAGAAAACAGCGTCATGTTACAGATGTCGTTCAGTCATTGTTTAAACCAGGAGAAAATCTATGCAATTGGTGTAAACTACTGCTTTGAGTAAATAGGTTATAGTAGCATGATTATTGAATTGGAATAGGAGCTTCAGCCTATTATTTCAGAGCAGGAGCACTGATACCTTCTTCAGATATTCGTTGCTAAAGGATAGCCACTCCAGCTGTGTAGTAAGGGCTTGAAGTAGTATTCCCAATCATTTTTGTTATGAAATGCAGCCCCTATGTGGAAGTGAAATGTTGATGAAAGATACTATGCAAGTGCAAATTATTAGTCATTACTTTAGTTCTTCTTTCAACTCTTCATGGTTCTTCCAGATCCTTCAGTTTTGTTGTGTGGGGTTTTTTTTCTTTCGTTTTTTGTTTTGTCACTGATACCATATTGACTTTTGAGGGAAGTTTTTTAATTTTTATCTGAAAGTAGCCTGACATCCAGAGGCACAGAACAGGCTATTCCTCTCCCAGATGAGCAAATGGCTTGAGTGGAGTCCTGGCACTGAAAATTTCATCTACTTTGCAACCAAATAATGTGGACATTGAAGAAAGCATAAAAACCTGTGCTGGCACAGAACTTTGCTGCTGAAGGTGAAAGTGCAGACACAGTCAACATGTCTCGTCTGACTGAAAACACATTTTCTAGGGTTGGATAATTCATCTTTTGTGATCGCTGTGAATGAAACAGGAAATAAAGCTGGAAAAGCTTGAAATTAAATGAAATGTGCAGGACTGGACATGCACTTTGGTATTAAATATTGACATACCCCTTGTAGGTAACCACTTTGCCTTTGGAGCCCAGCGTTTTCCTGAAGACTGCAAAGTCTTCTTGCTCTTGTGTTTATGGTTGAAAATTTATTGGCATTGAGAAATATTGCTAATGGCTTCTTTCCTAACACGAGCGTACACTTCTTTTGGTACTATGTCACTGCCTCCCTTGAAATTAATCTCCTGATTTATTGCAAGTTATTTCAGATATCCCTGGTGACTTGGGTTGACTAACGTACTTTAAATATGGTGAAATCAAATAATCTGTTGTGGGAGTTGACCGTGTATCAAGCTGCTCCCTCGTGGAGATAAACGACATGGGAAAGTGCTGAGCCCTCCTGGATGCTTACCCAGACCCGGGGCCAATCCTCTCTTGCTTTAAGCCTGTGGTGTGTAGGTTGGTCAGTTTTAAACGTGGGGTGAATTGGGGTCGAGGCATCGCTGTCTGCATTATGTCTCTTTTGTGTGTTTATGGTACTACAGCACGGCCCAAGTGGGCTTGAAGGGGGAAGGGAAAGAAAGGAGGTGATGAGAGGAAAAAATTAAACAAAGCAGCTTCAGGCCAGAGGTCGGATGGATCTGTGTGCTCCAGCTGAAGAGGGAAGTCTGACTGCAGCGTGCTTGTGACTGGAACTTTTTGACTCATCTCAGAGATATTATCCATAGTGCAGCTTCTTCACATGAGGTGGTGATGAGCCCACAGTGTGCGAGGCCTGTCCCATTGTATCTTCCCTTCTGAATGCAGTTTAAAAATAAAGTAGATGTTTATATTTGGTGGGTAATGTGTTTCCTAATGCCTCTTCATTTATCATATCTGCTTTAATTGAGATAAAGATGTAGTTCTGTGTTACATTATCTAGGTTTAACGTCAAGGGTTTGGGAGGTTGTGTCTCCACTTGTTGGATTTTCTTGAGAGAAATAAGAGAACAAACTTACCCGGTGCATCTTCTTGCCTGAACAGTCTGAACCTGGAGATCAGAGAGTGACTGTCTTGAGACCTTTGTGTCTGATCTAAGACTCTTGCTGTGCTCAGATTTCATGTTACCCATTTTTTTTATTTTGGAATGGTAAGAAAAGCCTGTACAAACAATGCTCTGCTGTTTCCAAACACTGTGAAGTTTTCCCTATTGCTTCCTGTTTTTGTGAAAAGACCTTGTCTGCTTTGCACCAGAGTTATCTGTAATGTAAATGCATTCTGCATTAGCTCCTGTGTGTTCCAGCATGCAGGGACCCAAGCTTCTCCTCACAAGCGTCATCACTCTTTATTTATGGTGAGACTAGATTAAAAAAGACTCGTGCATGTAAAAGTGAAAGCACAGGCAGTGTTAAATTCTGCAGTCATGAGCTTGTTATTTCCCTTCCCCCCCAGTATGCAAGCCAGTTAGTAACCCAGTGATCTATACATGAGGCTTTAATTGGATATATGCCCAGAGTGCAGATTAATATGGAAAAGCTATAAAGGCATGGGTTCACAAACTTTATTTGACCACAGGAGGACTGTCTGCGTGATCCCCTGTGGAATGTGTGAGGGATTCTCAAAACAAAGAAATACCTTCATGTATTTGCGTGTAAACCAGGGGATACAGAGGTGATGTCTCTGCCTTAATGTCAACAGACTGTGGATTAAACAGGACTTCTTCAGCCTACGAGTGCTTTAGGTGGAGCTTACGTGCATTGGGGGCCTCTGTGTAGTTTATTTGCCTTCTTAAGTTTCAGGTTTGGTAATTGTTGGAGGTTTCTCTGTACCACTGGATATAATCTTTGGCTGCCTTTAGAGATAAGGGGGGGGGCGGCGTGAATCTCTCTGTAGTGAAATGAAAACAAGCAGATGTCTGACTGCAGCTGGCTAGAGATAAATCATTTCATATAAACTTGCCTGGAGAACATGATCTTATTCCTTTATAAACCTATACTCCAGAGGGAAGGGAGAACCCCCATTAGTCAATGACACCCTCCTGGCCTAAAATTCCAGTGTTTCTAGTTTGCAAATTACATGAAACTCATACAGACTACTAGCTGAATTCAACAAAGGCTTTCTCAATTTTAAAACACTTGTAACATGGATTTTGTGTTTCTTCTGGGGATTTTTTTCCCGCCTAAATTAAAATTTCACTATCCCTGAATGTGTAAAATGAGCTGCAGTCACATCCCTATGTTCTCCAAGCCAATTTAATATTGATAAAATCTCTTTTAAATCAGCATAGTATTGAAATTGGGTTTTGTGGTTCAGGCGAGCCCTGTTGCAGGCAAAACTGACCTTCCCGACCCTTCATGTGATGGAGAGCAGTAAGGCATACCACCTGTCTCAGAGCTCTGTTTTTCCTCTTTGTCATCCTGTGCATGGCTGTATGGCACATTCTTCAGTTTTTCCCTGAAGATGCTGGGATGGAAATATTATCTCCTGTGGCATAAGCCCTAATCAGCTTGAAGAGTGAGGAGCTGATGGTAAATATACTCAAATAGTTGCAGGAAATAAGGCAACCCTAATTAAAGTTTCGTGCAAGTAGTTTCAGTGTTTGATTTCAACCATTTGCCTAACGAAGGCAGGGAATAGTCCTTAGCTCTCTGCCTGCAGCAAGAATATGGGAATTGCAGTGACTCATTCTCAGGGACACGGCAGTGGGAATGAGGCACTGCTGTGGTTGCAGATAATTCCCTGGAAGTCTCCGTTGTGCAGAATGCATTAATTGAAGAGATTCATGAGCTGCTTAATGTCACATCACTTCATTTCCTCATCAGGGAACTGAAAGTCTCATCGGTATGGGAAAAAAACAGGATCTCTCTGGTTGCGAGTAAATCTTGACCTTTGTAAAAAGAGGTTGTGTGTGTTGTCTGTCATAGTGCCCTGGATTAAACCTGTTGCCATGTGGCTTGAATTTTTACTTGCAATATTATCAGCTGTGGGGACAGGGGACAGAGACAGCAGTGTAAAGACTTGGATTTCTGAGTGCCCAGAAGTGAGCAGTGGAGATGAGGAGGGGACTGTGTGCAGCAGGAGGATGGATGGTTCCTGTCTGTAACCATTGCACTTCTCTCAGAAGTGGAGTCATATCTTCATACTCAAGGGAGAGGATGTGGCAGAGGATACCCCTGCAGAGAACTGGAAATGCACTGTGGTGCAGTGTGGCCTGTTCTGGAGGGATGGGTACATATCTCAGGGGAACACACTCTGCAGACAGTGATGTGTTCCAAGTAGGCAGATCTGATGCCTCGTGTAGGCAGCAGAAAATAAACAGTGCAGCCCACCATTTGCAGATTTAAACTGGAGAAGAGAATGTGCTGCACTTATGGAAATCAGTCTTGCTGCATATGATATCGCAGCTTTCAGAATCAGGTGTACCCTAATTCTGGTTTTCCTCCAGTGCCTGAGCTTCTGACTGTCTGGCCCATTGCAGGCTCAGGTGAGAGCTAGATTGAGTGTAAAGCATCTCTGAAGGTGTTGTGTCTTACAGCTTTTCATTTGATCCTTGGCCAAGGAGAGCTGCTCAGTGAGAGGGAATGCTTTATGTGCCACTACTGTCTAGAGTTTGGGGACTATCAGCGAGACCTTAGGGCTGGACTTGGGGCTCTTTTTGTCTTTCTAGCTCCTGATTTCACCAGGAGATCACAACAGTTTCGGTTGCATGACTTAAATTCACATCTATCACAAAAAGCCATAGTGCTCTAGCTGTGCTCTTCTGTGCAGTCTGTGGCAGGCTGGTTAGGTAATAAGAAGTACCTTTTAGATCCACTAATAACTGAGTTTTCCTTCATCTGTGCCTTTGGGAACATTTCAGTACTTTGCCTGGCAGTGTATCACTACTCTGAATCGTGTGTGGAAAAATGTCTGAAGCAAATTAAACAAAATTACTTGTTAAGGATTAAGTCACAACATTGTCGAGTTGATGGGTGCAGTCTATCTGTGACTGGGAAACCTTTAATGATGCCAGGAGAAAAAACTGACCATATCAGACAAAGTTGCACTTGAGGTTTCTGTAACATAAAAAAAAATCAGCCTCTTTATTCCTGTGATTTATAATTTCTCTGGGCACGTGACACCAAGGTATTGCCTACACACGGAGTCTTAGTGGGAGCCACAACAGGTTGCCTATTTCAGCAAAGTCTGACTGGAGACTGAATCTCAGAAAAGGAAGGTGGAGAGAATGAGAGAAAAAATCTGAAATTATTCTTCTGGCATTGTATTTATGGCTTGGCACGTCTAGATCCTGGGAGTCCATTCCATTGTTTTTACTCATAGTATCTTTCTCTCTTGCTGGGAATCACTAAGAGTGATTTGGCATCTGTGCTGTACTAGTAAAAATAATCTTAACTACTTACAATTAATGAATCGTGTAAGCTGCCAGTCACTGGTTTGAGGGAATGGAATAACAAACATAAGGACAACGTGAATTCTGCATTGACTGGCAGAGTATGGCAGAGCAAGTGCTGCTTTATTTTTCTGGTGTTGAATTGCTTTAGTGTATGGACTTTTAAATAAGTAAATGAGCTTAAAGAAAGTGTATCAGTTGCTGGAGCTGAAGCTTATGTCTTGGCTGGAAAGTGGCATAATTTTATGTTTTTGTGTGTATCGTGACATGAAATCCTTGTGAAGGCAAAACGCTGTCATGTTTTCCCTGTTGTATCTGTCTGGGTTTACTAGGTGGGAAAACAAACCATTGACCTGAACTGGTGACACTGAAATAACCTTCCTGTGCCCTGTTGCCATTTTTTTTTTTTTAAAAATTAGGATGGCTTAGTATAAAAGCAAAAAAAAGGCATATTGAGATCCAGCAAAGGAAAGAAGAATGTTTTCAAATAGTGAAGCTCATTCTTGGAGAGAAAATGGTACTTCTGGTTTTCCTTATGAGGAGTTAACCCACAACAAAATACTGAAACAAAACAAGCTTCTTGGACTCATTTTTAAGATTTTTTGAGAGAAACATTTCTTCAGGCTCCTTGGTCTTTGGCCCTTTGAACTGTGCCTTTAGGGATGTGTATGTATGTCTAGTTCAGCTGAGAACTGGTAGGACAGTATTCCCTTTGCTTTTGTTCTTTGAGCATTCCTCCTCACATGGAAATCTTACAAAATGCTTCTGTTTCCCTATGGAAAGAGGATCATTCTGGGGAGAGTTGATGTTCTGGGCAGTATATCCAAGATAGCTATAGATGCTAGAGGAAGAGAAAGCAGCCTCATGAACAATAGGGAGGATTTAAAAAGCTGTTTAATTTGTGCCAAGCAGCTTTTTTTTTTTTTTTGGTTGTCATAGAAATGTGCCAGCCCGTGTCTCTCACAGATGAGCTCACTAAATGAATGGCTGTGCAGGATGAGTCTGTTTTCAATGAAGATGTTTATACTTGAAGAACACAGATGGACTTAAACCACAGCCCAGAATCTAAACACCCCTGAGCTCCTGGGGGAGGGGAGTGATAGGAAATGAAGTCTGGATTTTATAGCTCAGGCCTGCATCTGTCCTCCTTGATTTGGCTTTCTGAGTTATTATGGGGAAGTAGGAGAGGAATATTAAGTGCAATAAAGAGGGCTTTTTGTTGTTGGGTGTTGGAGGGGAAGATGGTTTTGTATTTGGCTCAACTCCATTGAGTAGGAAGGATTTTCCTGCCTTGGTGTCTTTGCAGGACCATCATGGCTGAGGTTAATTGGGTGCAGAGATGTTACTTTAAGGTGCAGTCTTTAGCTGGTATTTTTTCTGTAATGTGTGCACTCCTGTTACTCTTTGTCTTTTGAAATAAAATACTTTGAGTGAGAACTGATAGTTTTGCCTTCTGTGCTGCACGTGAAATGCTGTGGTACGGGTTTGGTGGAAGTTCAGAAGCTGGTTCAAATAGCTACAAATAGCAGAAGCAGCATCAGAGCTTTGCCAGAGTCTGCAGATGACACAACTAGGAATCCTTAGTGAGGTGTGTCACTGAGCGTGGAACAAATGCAGTGCAGCCAACAAACCCAGTGTGCTGGGGGCAGTGGGGTGGTGTTTGGCATGGGCACAAATGCCCTTCGCAGGATTCAGCCTCTGCATTGGTTGCTTATGAGCATAATTCTGGGAATTCCCCTTGCTTCCAAGAAGCCCATGAATTCTTTATTTTCATCTACATTTGGCACTGTCAGAATGCCTCAGAGGAGCTTAGGTGTAACACCACAATAGCTCCAGTATCTCCAGGGTTTCCAGGTATCTGAGTGATTTGTTTATCCGCCTGTCTTGCTTCCCTTGGTTTTCTATTCCTGGAGCTGGGCTGCCGGAAATGATGCGTGTTGCTGAATGCAGAATAGTCCTTGCTGTGCCAAGGCATGTACTTGGAAGAATGGGATACTATGTCCTATTAATTGGTATAAATAATCAAGAGTATGGAATAAATGAAGGACTGGCTGACTTTGTTTTTTTTTAAAAGGTATTCACAACAATTGGAAGGTAGAATGTTTTTAGGTGAAAGCCACCTTTACCAGAAATTTTCACTCTTGGACACTACTTTAAGGACTTGCCACTCAAACTTGTTTGAGTATGTTTGAGCCTCAGCTTTGGTCATAGTGTTGAATTCAGCTGTGCAGACTCTTCTCTTGGTACTCTGCTTTTGCTTGTTATTTGCTCTTAAGTGTCCTGCTTGAACTTGTATTGGAAGATAGGTTAGGCTAGAATTGCCTTGCCTTTTAATGAAAAATACTTTTTAAGCTAAAATGGGTTTTTCACATGCTACAAGTTTTGGAAAATGCAGTTTCTCTGCAGAGAAATTCCTCTTCTGTGTGGCTGACCTGTGTTTTATGGGATATTAAAAGGTCCCAGCACTCTGTTAAAGACCTTGGTCTGTCATCTCATCCTCAGAGATGTGAACAGGCTTTCTTACTCTGTGGATTTATTTTAAGGGTTGATCAATTAGGCATCATCAGCTGGAATTTTTGAAGCAAATTCATGTATTAAACTGATTGCTTTTTTGATAGAGCTCTTTGAATAATTTGTCCTCTTATTTCTTTTACTTTTGCAATAACTACCAAAAATTGACAATAGCTGTTTCTTTTCCCAAATCCACCTCCTTCATTCATTTTTGTAACAGCCTTTCTGGAAAGGGAGTGCACAAGTGATTACGTTGCATTTGAGGAATTATGAAGTGATCAACATAACTGCTGCCAAATGTGTAGCATTAAGATGGAAACGATTAAGTGACCATTTGAAAATCTTTTTTTCTTGTTACATCCTAGATCCCCGGCCACAAGAAGCTTTTTGGGTGATGCCACTATTTTCAGTGTGCCCTGGATAGGCTAAAACAGTGTGTTGAAGCAGGACTACTAAATGATCAGAGAGGCCATGTTTTTATAGGGCACATTTGCTGTCCTACTTGCGTGAGAAGTTTGCAGTGATGCAATAATATTGAAAATTATCACTTTCACTGTGGGAACATTGATGCACTGCTATTGGAAATTACCGCTTGCACTGCAGGAGCGTTCATTTTTCTTCTGAGATCATTAAAATCATCTTGTTTTTACTTTTGTAATTGGCTTAGGTTGCCCTTCCTGGGGGAGGGGATGCTTTGGAGTTTTGTTTTTGATGGGGTTTTTTCTTTTCACTTTTAATTTGAAACACAGTTTTAACATTTGGATTGTTTGAAACAAAAACAAGAGAAGTCCCAACAAGAGCAGAGAATATTTTTAAAGGACTTTATGGCTCTAAGTTCCTAACACAGTCCAGATGTCTCCTATCTCTGCTCTTTCCGTAGCATTTTCTGGCGCAGTGTCATTGGATTTTGAACGTGGTCCAAGCTGTGTGCCAAGTCCTGAAATAAAGTAAATCAGTGAGTTGTTCTTGGACGTTTCTCCTTAATCCAAACCAACCCAAATCAAACTTCAGCTCTGACCTCAGGACTGCACATTCAAATATTTTCCTTTGCCTCCTCAGTTTCAAAGTAGCAAAAGCAGGAGATTACCACTTTGCAGTATTTAAACAGAGGCTTGTGTGACATCCGTGCAGCTGAAGCAACTGCGTTCCTCGGGCCCTGGTGCCTGTTAAAACACCAATGATGTTCCCCAGAGTTGTGATTCTTCACCAGCATTCCTTTTCTCGGGTCAGGATGCGTGTTAGGACTGCACTGGAACAGGATTTGTTTGGAGGCAGTTTTGTCAACAATTAGCAACCAAAGGAATTGTTCTGTAGTGCTCTTTGCAAATATTTCTGCCTAGGTGTCTTACAGAAATTATTGATAGGACCAACACGGTAACCCCCAAAACAGCACCAGAACTAAGTTTTTAGGATAAGTGACTGTTTCTTATATTTTCTTATGCAAGCACTGGTTTCCTTTGTATTGAAGCACTCCATGGAAGTTGGTCTCCCATGCAAACAGGCTGTGGCTGAATGGGCCACCTCTTGTCATTTAACATTCTAGTGACATCCCAACAGCTTATGTGGGGAAAAAGGTACTGGGAAGGTAGTGTTATTTTTAACAGCAGTTAGTTGCTGGACCAAAGGAGACTTAACAGTGTGTGACACAATTTCTTTGCAGAACATCAGCAGGTTTGAGACCTGCTGGCTGAATTCTTAGCTTTTATCTTCCAGCTGGCCAAGTTCAGATAAATTTAATTAAACTTTATCTGTTATTCAACCCTTTTTTAGACCCATCTTCCACTCAAGGGGATGTGAAGCTTTCCTGTGGCTTAGCAGGCTTTGCACTGGGTCCTCAGATGTGTGTGATCTGCTGGATGTTTTGATGTAACTGCTCATCCTTGGTACAAACAGGGGTCCAAAGAGGTGGGATGCAGGAATCTGGAGGTATTTTACACAGTGCTGTCTTACAGTGGGGAATGAGTGTCACTCCAGGCTTTTTGGATCTCCATTACAATTATACATATATATTTGTCTGCTCAGGGAATAATAGTAAGATAAAGCTTTTCTGTAGAGTGAAAAAAAGCTCAATTTTAAACAAGGGAGTATCATATTACATGTTATCAGGACTAGTAGGATTACTTAATTTTTATTAATCAGTTTTGTTCCTTCTGGTCTTCAAGACAATGTGGGTCTTTCTGTCTTGATTCTATATAAACATGAAATGGGTAACTAATAGATGCTGCTTTGGGGGCAGAGAACATGAAATTTACCTCTCAGAAGTAGCCAAAACAGCCACATGCCTAAAAATAACGCATGATTTTCATGTTGGGTTCTCTAGATGTTCGCCATCACGTTCATGTGCTAGGTGGAGGCAGTTGGACATGCCATTACCAAGTTGTTATGCAACAATAAATGCAAAGGACAACAAGTAAATGAGTTCTTTTGCAGAGAAATGCCATTTAAAAAGAATGTGTTTAGTCCTGGCATGTCTTGTAATTCTTTCATCACTTAACAGAGCTTTTGTATACACATGACTTGATGTTTCCTGTGAGATGCCGTGTTTGGTGCTCAACTCTTGGACGTTCAGGACTGTTTTTCTTTCTGTGTGGAACAACAGGCATGGGCTGACCAGTCACCCTGAGCTTCCCTTGCCTGTGCACAGTGCAGGGATGTTTCCCCCGAGCGTGGACCTGCTCTGAACTCCGTGTCAGAGCCTCTCTGCTCTGTCTCTTGGCTCCTTGCACAGGGGCTGGACCTGGTTGTTTTCAAGAGTGACCTTTCTATCAGGGCTGACCCGCTGAGCTCGCTGGCATGGGATCAGGAAACCAATTTCTGACTCAGTCTGGGCTTCTGCTGCTGCTAAATTGTAACACCCTAAAAACTGCACCACGTACCCCAGGTCAGAAATGACCTGGATATGTGGAACTAGGTTCCTTCTTTGTCATACCAGGGAGGACCTAAAGGTAAAGGTGGATTTTGTGCTCTCCCTGTAGGAACTGGGAGTGAACCTGCCAGAGCAGGAGGTATATAATATATTAGAGGGTGGGAGGATTTCTTCCCTTTAGTGCTGCTCAGAGCTTGTTATGGGAAGCAGTTCAGCAGAGACCCTGGGACAAAGGCTGCAGTGGGCACAGCCTTCATATGTGTGTTTGCAGATAGATAAAAACTGCTCAGGAGATCTTAAAGGCTTTCACAAAGGGGTGATTGGAGATAAAGTTCTGTCAGGGGACAATGATAAAAGAACTGGTGCTGAAAATGAAAGAGCTGTTGGGTGATAAGAGGAAACTCTGTGTTTTGAGAGCTGGACTTCAGCTAGATAAAAATCTTAAAAGCCCTGTGCAGATCAGCAGAGCATTGCTCTTGCCTAGGTTTTGCTTAATTTTCTCTCTGCCACCCAGGCTGGAGGAAGCAGTTTTCATGCTTCCCTGGCAGCAAGATTTTTGAATGTGGGAAACCCGATAGTGTGTCTGCTTAACTACCAGACTTTGGCCTGGTGCCCTTTCTGGTTTCCTTATGGAGTAAGTGCAGTGATGGGAAGAATGCGCTTCTTACACGTGTAGTCATCTCGGTGATAGTAAACTGTGACACTGATACCCTGTTAGCTACCTCTGCCTGCAGAGCCACTGCCACGGCCTGGGGTCACCCGCAGGCTAACGAGGAGGCTGCTTTAGGTTGGGACTGCAAAAGAGAAACTACAAGTGATTTTTTTTTTTTCCTTAAGACTGAGTTGTTGTGGGTGTTTTGTTTTTTTTTTTTGAGGAACTGCAGATGTTTGTTCTAAACTGTCGACCTGATGCACGTTGATCTAATTTGCTCCGTTGAGACTTTCGCAGCGACTGCTGGTGTGCAAACAGAAAGCCTCTAGTATGTGCTAGCAGCAGTTCTCTCAAATTAGTCCATTCCAGCTGTATTTAGTGTGGCCAGTTTGCCTGCAAAGCATCAAGGAGAATTTGTTTGGGTGGTTAAAGAGCTGCGCTACAACCATTTGAGTGTTTTGGAGCAGACACAGAAAGAACCCCATGAATTTTGGAGGTCTCTGCTTACAATTTTACATTTGTCCAATGGATTTAGTATCATTTTGTGTGATGTTCAGGTCAATGGAAGGGAATTTAAATAATGCAAGTAAAAACAGCCACCCACTAGGAAGCCCCAGCCTGTATGTGACTGATGGCTTACTGAATTGGATTTGTAAAGCTTGCCAAACAAAAGCAAAATGTTTTGAATTATAAAAATCCAAACTGAAAATATAGAGGTGATGAATTTGTCCTGGAGACAAAAGGCTCTTGAAATTATGAGGAAATAGTTTTATTTTATTTTGGATTTTAGTGTTTGCATTTTGTTTGTTTTTATTTGGGGTGTTTAGAAAATCAGCTTGCTGGGGATGTTGCTCATTTCAGAATTTGCTTTCTGGCACATGAAACTGTATGTGTAAAACACATTAAAAATGGACACAAATTCCTGGGGAATCAACAGCTAAGACTTGTAGGTCTCAATACTGCAAAATCCTGCATACCCTGAAATCCTGTTGGGAACGGAGTGCTCTGCAATGTGCAGGGTTGGAGCCAAGGAGCAACCAAGCCAGGTACATGTGCCCTAGGAAGTGATTTGGCAGACACTCATTTCATCATGACAGAGCTATTTGTGCTGGTAAATGCTTATAGGATCCCTGTGCCTTGGTCCTGAGCTACAGCCATGCACAACTGCAGTGTGGGAGCTTGATGCAAAACCGAGTTAACTCGGGGGATGTTTGGATTGGCTACAGTGGCCTTTGGATTAAATCTTAAGACTTGAGTTCAGGGGAAGACTTTTACTTGTGTGTAAGTAACGTATACACTGAAAAGCATGATTTCTAACAGTTGTTATTATTGGAGAGTGCTTTGTTTTTCTGCTGGGAAGTGTAATTTACAAGGAAGAATAGTTGTAAAATATTTTAGAAATCTTGTATATAGTACATGTCAAATGGCATGTTGTTTATTGGTGTGGTGTCACAAAGGGGCATTTATATTAGCACTCATTAAGACTGTCTGGTGGAGTTCTGCCACTTCTTAAGTTACCTATTGTGGACTATATCCCAGTGAATCTGAGAAATCACAATGTGGTTTCTCAGGGTGCTCTTTATAATTGGTCAGTGTTACCCGGGTATCTTTGGCAGGGAAGTGGAGCCATATATTGTTATCTGAAACCAAATCCAAAGTCTGTGTCAGAGTCAGAAGTGAGAAAGAACTTCAGAAACTCAAGTTAAACAAAGAAATTGAATAAGATTGTTTTGAATACAGACATTTCTAACCCTGTTACAAACTTCTCTTAAAATGGCAGGCCGGTTGTTATTACAGACACCTTTGGTGATTAAGGTTTTTCAAGTCATACAAAGATTAGACAGAAAGCCACAACTGATGAGCTGTTATTAAAGGAATATTCCCTCTTGGAAATGCTCAAGAAATTTTATACTCTCTGCATCATTAAGGTTTTTTGAGAAATTATGTTTCTAATACTTGGTGACAGGTTTATATCTTCAGATCCTTGTACAAACATGAAATAAAGCATTTAACTATGTGCTACTGGAAAATAAGGTTTAATGTTCAACTGTAGCACCTTATTCAGCCTTTTTTCAGCTTCATTCACGAAGAAATTTCTAATAAAAGGGTATTTCTTAGTCATGGGTGACTTGTTCTGCAGTGGTGAAGGTGTTTTCTTATCCTCTATGTCTTACATGTCGTTATTAATCTGTTTTCCCAGTCTTATGTATGAATGTATAACAAAGGCCAGGAAAATAGGTCAGCATCAGTCAGTATCTGTATCTCCAATACTGCTAAAACACCTCAGTTGTCAGTTCCTACATTTTATAACTTTCTTGTTGCTGCTTGTTTGTAGTTTCTTTATCTTTGAGGGTCAGAGATGAGTTTTAGAAAGGGGGTTTTCAGCTTGTCTGACGAATATGTTATTAATTTCCATATGGTGCCAGACAAGTGCTTCTTCCATTTTATGAGCATTGTAGTTGATGGTTTTCCAAAGAGTTTTATTGGTAAGTATCCATTTCTGCAGTGGAACCACTGGGAACCCCCTTGTAACAGCTACAGGGAAATGAATAGTATGCCTTCCAAAGCTGGAGTAAAAAAGCAAGTATTGCAGATTTACCTGGGTTACCTATTTTTGAGGGACCACCACAGAGAATGAAAACAAAGAGTAATTCTAGTTGGAAAAGTTCTTTTAACTTACAGGACAAATGTAAAGTCAGGCATGATGTTTTCTCCATTTCACTGATTTTGTTCCCTTTGTCTGGGTCTTTCAAACAGCAGCAGAGGAATGATAAACACTGGGACTGGAACCTTCTGAAAATGAAGCCACTTTTTGCTCAGAAAGAGTTTTACTGCACGTGGGGAACTGGCTTTGTCCAGAACTGCAGACATTCATCTGCACTGTATTATTTACAGAATTGAGGCCATTCATTCTCTCTCACCCTAAACAGCGTTTTGCTGTACTTGTGGTCATCCTGAGCAAAGCCTTGTGCCTGTATTTGTGTGTGTTTTTACTGCATTAGGCCAGAAGCATTCAATAAACAATGTTAACTTTATGTAGCTGTTAAGTCCGCTGACCTTTAGTATTGGTTTGCACAAGCCGTGCACAATGTGAGTCCCACTGAAATACCAGGGCTGGTTTAAGCAAGTTGCTGTTCTGCAATCAAAATAGGACATTTCTGCTACTGAGCAGATGCTTCATCAGTGAGAGCAGCATCATTTCCCAGAGCTGGATCTCCCTTTCTATCTCCTGATGCTCTTTCAGTGTCGGTTTCCTCACCTGGAAAACAGAAATAAAAGCTGTGTGTCCTCGGGGATAAGCAGGTTAATATTTGCTGAGTGCTTTGGAGCCATATGGTCCCATGATACACCGGACAGGGTCAACGTGACTATTGCTAAATCGCACTCTAGTCAGAATTACAGTCATTAATAGCTCTGAGTCTGGGGAAAGAGTCACTGCAAATACTGTAACAGCTACTTTAACTGTTTCCTTTAAAGCAAACAAAACCTCTTGACGTTTCTGCTGAGCGAGTTATAATGGCTTAACTTATTAAAATGCTGCAGAGTGTCTCGTTCCTCACTGGCCACAGTAGCCCTTTTTCTTTTCATTGAGCCAACTGATTAGGGAAATTCCACCAAAAATTATGGCAGTTCTTCAGCTCAGTGGATTTAGAGAATGGCTTTCTTGCTGTTACTCAAGTTTATGTCCTGGGAACATGCAAGCTACAGCAATTCAGCAACAAGAGAAAAGGGGAACCTAAAATCAGTGACGCACGTTCTGTAATTCTACTTCCCATTCTCAGTGTCTTGGCTTTGGGTTTTCAGCACATGAATCAGCTTTGTGGAGGGGAATGCTCTGTTTTAGCAGAATTTAACTCTGCATTTCCCAGTGGGTTGATGCTACTGCAGCAGGTATCCTTTGGGAGATCGGGAATGGGGAGAGGCTGCTCTCTGGATGCATTCAGGCAGCTGCACTGGGGGCTCAGTTCACCATGATGAGTACTGTAGAAGAAGTATTTTTGGCTTCCAGACCTCCCTGTGCAATATTCAGTGTACCTCCTTGGGGTGAGAAGACTGAGACTGTGTGTGCATTAATGTTCTGCAAGGTGAATGAAAAAAATGGGAGAGGGGGCATCCACAAGATCCAAAGAGCTCTTGGCTATAAAAATAACATAAACTTTCAATATCTTGGATTTTCCATCTGTAAAATGAAGGCAATTTTTTTTGTGCTTAATTACCTAATAAATAGTGATCAAATATTGGAAAATGAAAAGCAAACCTATCACCTGAAAGGAATAGCACAGCAGAGTGAGGTTGCAGAAGCTGTTAAGCTTTTTTCTCAGGTGTGAACTGGTCAGAAATTCTTCTGTCAATCCTTTCCTTTGTTTTTGTGCCAAGCAGAAAGTTTCCATAGGGAAAATGAGCAAAAAAGTTCCAAGCAGAAATACAGCACTAGAAGAGAGAACTGAAATATTCTAATGCAGTTAAAATCTCTGTGAAAGGGTGGGATTATGTTCTGCTCTGTGGACAGCTAAGAAAAGGAGACTGCTTGCCAGCTGAATATATGTTTGGATAAGCGTGTGCCTGCAAGTGACAGATGTCAGGAGAGGGGAAGTGGGTTAGTCCTTTCATATAATTCTTATTTTGTAGGTCTTGTCTTTCTGCTTTGAGAACTTCTCTGAGAGATGTGCAAGGTGAAAGGGTTATTAGTCAAAAGATTCAGGAAGTAGAATCAAATTGAAAGAGTACCACTATCCTTACACACAGCCATCTTTTTTTCACAGACTTAAAAGCAAAAAAGAAAGAAAAAAGCCCTCAACAACCAAACTTCCTACTTAGCTGGAATGAGCTGCAGGAGGCAGCTCCATTTTGTTTTACTTTTTCTCTCAACTGGAGTTCTGATGTTGCTCAGGCCTTTAATTAGGAGGGCTCCTCTCCCAGATTCACACTGGGACTCTGCTGAGCTTGGGATAGAGAGGTGAATTTTCCCTCATTTATTAATTTCAGTAGTTTATCATAACTGGGCTGAAATATATTATTTCTAGGATCAATGCTGTCTCCTTTTAATCTATTTCTGTCTTATTTTGTCCTGTTATAATGATTCTGATTCAACAGGCAAACGAAAATAACCAGAAACATAGAAAGGGGAGTTACTGCTATTGAGCTAAACATTTACAGCCAAGGCTGGGTTTCTCTCACGTGTTGTCTAGGTTTGAGAACTGTACAAGTTCCTGAGGGTGCTATTTCATGGTTTGCTTTAAGCCTGGCTTACTCTATACTGGAAACAACAGGATTATATCCCCCAAAACTGCCATCCAGTCCCATCCCTCTTGTACACCTGCTTGGCTTCTGCAGCTGCATAGCTGGATTAAGGATGTCATCAACCTGCAGACTTTTATTTTTTCTTTTAATAATTGTATTTACCGTAGGGTTTATTTTTATCCCTTAGTTCTCAGTTTAAACTGCAAAATTTATGCTTCTCATATCCCCTTGTGAGTGGGTAGGAGTTGAGGGTACTCAGCCCTTACGGGAAGCCCTTGGCATTTTGCAGGATTAGACCACAAAATGCTGTGGTGCTTTGCACAGTGTACATATTTAGAATCACCCGGAGATATTTTGGGTAGAGGATTATTTGGGGAAAACTGGGGGAGTTCCTGCTTTTCTGGCAGAGAGGAAAAAAATCAAATAATCTTCGTAACTTGAGGCTGTGAAGGTTTTGTTTTAGCAGTTTGCCTGTGATGGGCGTATCCTGTGAGGAAAGAAATGGTGTTTATCTAAGATGCGTGGCAGTGAATGACAGGACAAAGGTTAGGTGTGTGTTGAAAAGGCTGGGCATTGATTTCCTAAAGATGTTTTTTCCAAGCTGTTGCTATCAGGGAGCAGAGACCTCCCTCTGCACAGTTAGACATGTTTTGATCAAAAGTCACTGAAAAAGTTATGTCAGTCTCACTCTTAATCTCTTATGCAGAGATGATAATACTGTCAGCTCTCTCCTACTTCGCTGAAATAAGGTTACATTAGAGTCTGGCTCAGTGATTTTGCATGGACTTCACCCCATATTTAAGATAATTGCTGCAATACATTTCTGCCTGAGAATAAATTGATTTCTGAATGGCATAATTATTTCTTTGCTGCTTATCAAACTAGTCTCTCCAGGCAGTTTGTTTAAAGATCAGATTCTTTACGCTCATGGGGGCACTGCAGGAAGGTTTGTTGATGGATTGGTAAACAATTAAAAAAATCCCAAATCAGAAAACACTAGGCTTCATAAAATAGAGCCTGGTGGCTGTTTGACTGTCAGGTTTAATTAAGCTTTGTGTTCCCTCAGTTTTTAAGAATAATACATGGTCTAAGTGGTAACTTAAGAGGGTTTAACATACCTTTAACAAAAAAGCATTGCTTTATTCCTGCTAAAGAGCCCCAGTATCCCCTTGCTTTGTCCGTGCATGTTTCCTTCCAGGCTTTCTGAGCTGCCTTAGATAAAAACAAAAGCGAGGGAGAAGTAAGAAGTGGATCTGTTGACAGCTCTGACAGAGATCAAATTCCAAACCAGGCCATGGGATTCCTGAGAAGGGGCTACTTAAACAGGACTCTCCTTTGATTAATTGGAGATAGGGTGACACCTTGGACGTCAGAACTGTATTTGAGCTTGGAATCAGACGCAGAGGGTCAAAGAGATGAGATGCTTAAGGGCTGAAATGTGATCCCTGCCTCTTCCCTCCCTCCTTTTTCCCCTTCCTGGCTCTGGTACAGACCTGCAGGTCCTGCTCATGTGGCTTCATTTGACGTTCAGCAGTAACTCTGCTAATCATCACTTCAGAACTTGAGGCAGACCTTGGTGGCTTTTCTGCACTGCCCGGTGTTCTCTGGCATTGCCAGCCTAGAAATCAAACCTTTTCACAACCTTACAGCCCCCTTGGTTCAGACTTTGGAAACTTCCACCCACTGTCTAACTAGCCTTTGAAGATGTGCTTATTTTGCCCCAAGCAAGTTTCTCAACAAGGATAATGTTTTTTGAGTGGTTAATCACTTTTCTTCCCTGAAAAAATAATCACTTATCTTCCCAGATAGCAGCATTTGTACTTTTTATTTTTTATTTAAACAAGTGCAGGTATTAAGAAAAAAAGGTAGATCTATGGAATTCAAGATTTACTGCCTTCAGTGCCTTGTTAGTGGATGCTGTGGAGGATTGCAAGGAAATAGCATGAGTATATGTAAATTTAGTTTAAAAATAAAAATTTCCTGTATGTTTTCTTGATATCTCCACTAGAAGAATATTTGGTTACTTCTTCTTCCCTTCAGTCTTTCCTTGGGCTGTGGACAGGTTTGCTTTAGCCAGAGTGCTGACCCAAGGTGAAAGACTTGGGATGGAATTCAACAGTATAAAGCTTGTTGTAAACTAAATCAGTTTGCTGAAAACCCTTTGTTGTCAGCTGAATTTGGAGGCTGCTGAGAGTAATCCAGACTCTTCAGGTTCAGTCACTGAGTGTCCAAAGGGCGGTTCTGCAGTCAGGACTCCTGTCAGGTGTTCATGGAACAGGGATGGTCTCAGCCACCTTTCTGTACCCCATTTGTAGGGTTTGGTGATAGTCCCAGTGTGTGTAACCTGTAGATTTAGATGCTACAGGGCTTTTTTTGTCTGGATCTGTGTGTTGAGTTCTCTGTGGTCCCAGTGCACACACCCCACTGTGGTTGCAGGTTTGAAATCACTGGGCTGTCAGTAAATGCTTGGGGGTAGCAGGCAGCTCCTGCTCTGTGTGCTTGGGGGTTGCTTGTGTGTCCCACTGGACTTCAGGCATCTTAGGGAGACCAACTGAAAGAGCAAAGGTTTCTGAAATATCCTGGACCATTCTTTGTAACGCGAGTATGCTTTAAAAGTATTTAAAGAGGCAGTTTGAATCGGCATGAAAAACCTCCAGAGATGAGGAAATTACTAATTACCAAAGCTTTTAAACTGTATCCCATTTTGAGTTTGGCCTGCCTTGTGACCAAGTGCTCTTGCTTTGTAAAGACTTTTCAGCTGTTACCAACACTGTTTGGGAGTGTTTCTCCAATTTTTGATGTTTTGATTATAGAGATGCCCCCAGAGTATTGCTTTTCACTGAGCTCCTCTATGGCCTGGTAACTTGCATGATGAATTTTCTCCTGGGCAGATGTGAGAAATGTTGAAAGGGGCACTGTGAGATGATGGCAGTCCTTAGGCAGGTGTTTCTCCCCATAGCTGCTGGTTGGGCTCCTTTTTGAGTGTTGTTTTTCTAAGTTCAAATTAGTAATTCCTAAAACATCCTATAGAACTTCTCGTAAGCAACCACTTGAAGGCTGACTGTTGGGGGAGCATAAATTATTGCATGGTATGTTTTGGAGCAGTGTCTTGGGAGTCTTGGCTATGTTTTTGTTAACAGAAGAATTATAAATACAGTTCTTCAGTAAACTTTGTCAAAATGCTGGGAAGTGATTTAGTAAAACTAATAGTGCTGCTCCCATAACACAGGGTCATTAAACGATGGGGTGCTTTCAGTAAATTCCAGTGACCTTGTTTTTGAAGCTTACTTCTTATTTGAGGTGATCCTGCATGGAAAACTAAGAGGAGCCTCCTCTTTGGAAGAAAGAGGCAAGTGGTGTTTGTGTTATGGCCAGAAGGGCTCCCTGTGGTAGTGTAGTCTTTACAAAAGAAATAACTATGCAAAAACACACGCTAAGAACAACATGGCTGAGGAATTTGATTTACTATCTGAGCATAATGACCAGAGTTTGAACCCAACGTGGAACCAAGAGGCCATTTAAAACAATTATGTAGTTTAAATGGGGAGACATAAAAGGCAGCAGAAGTGTAACTTGCCTTGTAGTTTACCTGTGGCCAAAACCCTTTTCACCTTTCTGTGAGCCATATATGAGGGATCGTGGAAGTTGCACAGGGTTTGCCCACTCAGGACCAATCTTTAAAAGCCCATGCCAAAGCCCCAGAGTTTTAGCAGCCAGTTTACAGCCTTCATTTATGTAAAATTTGAATCTGACCAGCAGAAAGTTGTGGTCCTGCCTGTTGTATGATAGGACTGTCCTGCTGCTACTGTTCTCAGATGAGTGGTGGATGCCCAGGACCTTGGCAGGAGGCTCTATTTGTGTGTGCTGCCTGTGAGAAGAGATTTTTAACTCTATAATAAACATGTTTGCTCTGTTTTTGAGGAGCCTTATAGTTTTCATTGATGATGCTGAACAATATAGAGTTGCCTGGTCCTGGACTTTGCTGTTTTTCTTCTGCTCTTTTTTTCCCTTTCTCCTCCTTCATGACTTTTGAGACTGGCCTTAGCATAAGTCTCGAGTGGCTGCTCTTTTTGTGGCTGGATCATTATTTGTAAAAATGAGCGAAACTGCAGAGTTACCATGGAAGCCATGCAAATGGCATTTCTGGAGCACAAGTCACAGTGACAAGGAGACAGGACTTTTTAAAATAAACCCTTCTTTTTAGCTGCTTTATAGAACAACACATGTTTTTGTTTACATAAATAGTCTCTATAAATAATTCATTTTTCTATGTTCTGTACATTGAGCAATCTATTTTACAGACAATTGAAAGTCTAACATTCATTACATGTTTTTTTTGGACTGTTGGGAAGATCTCAAAACTGGAGTGGTTTCATAATCCCTCAGCCTCCCACAAAATTATTTCACTAAAACTTTGGCTTTCTGTGATGTTTCTCAGGTTTGGCAGCACAGCAGTGCTTTTGTTGTCCAACTCATGCAACAGCAGATTAAAGCAAGACAGACCTGCATGCTAGAAATAACCAATTTAGTTGTCTCTGGAGCCTTTGAGATTTTCATGCCCTTCTGAGACCAGGTCACTTGTCTTCAGAGCAGTGCTGTAAATGAGAATGTTTCAACACCTTCTGTTTGCATTCCTGGTGTGGGCCCCATCCTGGGGCTGGTGACTGTGCAGGTGCAGAGCACCACGAGACCCTCTGCCAGGAGCTTTGCGGTCACTGGGTAAGTGATACCCTGGTCAGTTCAGGCCAAGGGTTGTAGGGAGGTTTCTTTCTTAATCCCTTGTAATGGATCAGTTTGATACAATGGTCTTGTAGTGTTTTCACTACTATTTTAATCCTACTGCTTCTTCTCATCACATGTTTTGACACCACTGAGCCCAGCTTTTCTTCAGCTGCTCACACTCCCTTCTAGGCCTAGTCCAAATGCTCATAATTTGTTTCAAGTGTTACATTTATGGTAAGACATGAGAAAACCATGAAGGATGGTAGTGCTGTTGGAGGCATATGCTGCCCTTTTCTTCCCTTCATCTTGGAACAGCAGTGGTCTTTGGGTGGGCGGCTTCCCATATTTAGGTGAGGTGGTGTGGTAATTACACAATTGAGGTGTATCCCAGATGAAAATATCATATTACTTAATATAGAACAGGTCAGGAAACAATATGATGCTGACATTGCATTTTTTCCACTTGTGTTTTGGCGTTGGTTGTTTCCTTCTAGAAGAACATGTGTCCTCGGATAAGGTTGTTTGTGCCACATAAATAACCAAGTGTTTCAGCTTCTTGGGTAGTTCTCTGATCAGAACAGAAGATAGTCAAGATTATTCCTATTTTACTGGAAAAGCCACACCAGTTTAACACCACTGTAGGATACAGTAGTTAGTAAACCAGCTTGTGAAGTGAAAAGAGAGTAGGATTTTTTGTATGAGAAGTGAACACAAGACTGCTAAATCCTTCTGAGGCACACTGTCTTCCTGTATTGTATTGATTACTGACCAGGTTTTACCTGACATCTCAGAATATGATTCATAGATATCGATCTGCACAGAAACTCGGCAGGAGGTTGAAAAAGAAATAAGCAGTGTTGCCTGGGCCCCCACCCCTAGTCACTGTCTCAGACTGAACCCTCTACCACCCAAATCCTGCCTTGCTCGTGGGGCTGGAGCTCACTGAGCACTGTGCTTTCCCCTTCAATTAGCCTGTTGTACAAGCAGTGCTCATACAGGCTGGAATTGGGTCCCAAAAAGCTCCAACCTTGGTTATTGCTTTTAACTCTACCTTGTGTTCCTCAGGCACTGAAGGGTCTGTTGCAGACACACATGTTGATTATTTCCCATCTGATTTAATTTTAGATGAATGAGAAATGGGGTAAGATTTTAATAAAAAAAAACAATGCCAGAGGGGTGAAGTTATTGTTGAGATGCATGAGGAAAACCAATATTGTCTCATGTCCTCCATATGTAAGAAGAATTAGTCATGGTTCCTAAAAATAGGCAGGGACTCTGTTACCTTTCTAATCAATCAGTTTGAAGTTAATCAGTTATTAATTGTTCTTGAACATGAAACCTTTGAGTGGGTGTTTTCCTTTGGTCCCTTGCAGCTGATTTCTTGTAAAGTTTGCATGTCTTGGGGTAATAATTATGTGTGTAGCTGAGTAATACGCCAGGAATTCTTGATTTAGTTGTCAGAATGGTATTTGTTTTCTCTTTCCACCTTAGTTTCTTCCTCTGTAAAACAGTATTAATCTTTAACTCTTTGCACAATAGATTATGAAAGCATTAATCATCTCATGTTCCTGCACACTGGGCTTGTCTTCAGTGCAGTAGTCACTGAAATGAGCACACTCGTGTCGTAGAACTGGGCTGGAGAAAGGGGTGACTGTGGTGTGAGACATCAGGAGCTGTGTGAGGGAACTGGCCGGGCAGAGGCTGGTTCAACAGGAAGTGGTTGATGAGTTACTGGTGTTACGGGGTGAAGATGAAACCTGAGCTGCAGTTTGAGCTCACAGATACAGTAAAGAAAAGTCTTTACAGGTGGAACTGTAGCATTACTTATTTTTACTCCATGGAACTTGGCTTGTCCCTGTGTCCAAAAAGAGACCGTACCTGAAATGTAATAATGCAGTCAGCTGTTCCTGAGCAATTCATTATACTTTGTATTAAAACCAGCTTCTCTTGGTCAATATTGACATACTCATTTGAAATCTGCCATTCCAAACACCACGTCGTGTGCTGGGAGTGGAAATATAAAAGCAAAATGGTCCCTTTCCATGTGCTGTGTGAACACCGTCAATAGCTGCAGCCTCTTCCTTGGACTGTGGCACTCAGGCTGTGCCAGCATCACTGTCAGTCTGGCCTTGAGAAGGAGTTTAGTGTGGAAGGAGGAAAAAGAACCTTAAAACTGGAGTGTGATAGAAGTCTCTTTAAAGCTGAAAACTTGCTTTTTGGACCTGGGCTTTTATTGCCTACTTCTTTCTTCAGTTTTATTTTTATTTTAATGTAGTTTATGGGATTTTGTAGTGGAAGTGACCTACGTGGTATTTCCTTCTCTTCAGAGGAGCCATGAATTGCTGGAGGCTGGAAAATCACTAGAGGGGAAATCACTGTTTGCCTGTTCTTAGATTCTTTGCTAGAGGTACATTGATGGACAGTGCTGGATGTTTGAGCTCATCAGTAGGAGTTTATGTTCTCTTTCTGCCAGAGGGCAATTCTTGTAGTGGATGCTGGGAAAAATGTAGTCTAAAAAAAGTATTTTGTTTGGTCAGAGTATTCTCCTGGACTGAGGGAGTCTGGGTTTCGAATCTCTGCATGAGGACATTTCTATATACCTAAGTTATTGCAAGGTAAGCAGCAGTGAGAAAGTACAGCTAATTAGCTCCTCCTGCATGATGTCATTTGTGCACTGTTAAGAACTGTTATAAAAGGTAGGAAATGGGATTGGACAAAGCTTGAACCTGAATCCCCACATTCTCAGCTGCAAACCCTGGTTTTACAGCTGGGCAGGGCTTGTCTCTGTTCTTTTCATTGGAGTCTGAGAGAAGGAAACCTGGATTGCATGTTTGTTTGCTTTTCTTTTTATCTTATTTTATTTACATTTATTTGGAACACTAAAAGGTTACCACAGAATAGTTTAAAAATGAAAAGTGGAATTGTTTGCGGTGAAAATAATATTGCTTGTTACCTCCGAGTTAAATTTCTTGGATGAATCAAAATTGTCCTGCAGAACAAGAACGAAACAAAGAAATCCTTAGTTGAGTGCTGTGGTTGTACAGGAAGGAGAAAGGAGAATTACAGGGAGGTGCTGGCTCATAACTCAAAATTCAGTTTTAACTTGGAGATTTTTGTGCTAGTAAAACAGTCGCCAAACATTTGATCCAGATGGAGTCCTGACAGTAATTACTTGTACGTATGGTACAGTCATTGCTGCTGCTCTCACAGCTATTCTTGAAGTGTTGGGTGGTTTTGTGTTAGATATCCCTTACTGCTCCCTCTGCTTTCTAGGCACAGCATAACACTGTTTTGTGGGACTATTGGTCTCTGCTGGCATTGATACTGCCTGCCTGGTGTCTGGTGTGTGTCTCAGAATCCAGTAAAGTTGGGGTTTGTTTTTGTACTTCTTTTGGAATTTTTTTCTTTTTATTTATAGTCTCCCCTGTAACTGCCTGGAAGATGTTCAGGCACCAAGGTGTAAGTGAATCAGCTGGTTTCACAGGAGAACTGCTGGTGTGTTCTTACATCTGTGCACCTCAGGTCACATCTAATGCAGGTTGTTCTCCCTGGAAATGTCTCTTCTGCTCACAGGCACCTTTGGTGAGGGGTGATTGTGCTATGACCAGGTGACAAAGTCCTGGCCAGGTGCTGGGTGCATTATAAAGGGAGCTCTGCACCTGGAATTTAAATTCTGCAGAGTTGTATCTCACCTCTGTCCCTTTGTGAATCTGTCCCCAAGCATTTGTGCTGTCTGAAAATTCAAACACAACATCAGATAACTGTGGTTCCACAGCAACCAACAATATTCTTGTTGGAGGACTTAAATCAGAGGCCAAAGACCAAACTGGTGATGGAGGTTCGAATATCACTTCTTGGTTGCAAGACTCAGTCCAGATGTGACTCAGGGCTGTGATCTGTATTGCTGTGTGTGCTGCCCTGTGGTGAAACAGAGTGGTGACCTCATCGTGACGCCTTTCACCTGCTTGTATCTGTTGTTGAAGTTCACCTTTGAAACCAAGTCACCGGTCTAAATTCTGTTGTGACAACTGGAGTGCAAACGGGCTGTGTTAATCTGTGTTCCAGAGGGATGCCAAGTGGCCCTTTCATGTCAAAAGTGATTATTTAACAGCTTCTCCCTTACTTTGTCACAGTGTGGCACAGGTTGAACAAAGCAAAGTTAATAAGTAGTTCAGCAGCTGAGGAGACCAGAGGAAGAACTTCTGTGACAAGTGTTTTAGATGCCCTTCGTGTCCAGTGTTACCAGCAGAACTTGTCCCATGGAGAGAGAACCAACACCTTGCCTTGAGTGAACAGTTGGGCCAGGAGCTACTGATTCCCTGGGATTCTGTCTGAAAGGTGGTGAGGTACCAGTGTAAGCCAAAGGAAGTGAAGGAAAAGCAGAGTTAGGAAAAGAAATGTTTCAGGAATTGAGCTGAGCACTCTCTTCTTTCCCCCCCTGCCACCTGCCCTCACAGAAGAAATGTAAAAGAAAGGGTTTATACAGCCATAGGGCAAAATAGTTACATGAAAAGAGGGTTTAAAAAGTCTGTCACTAATTTTAAGTGTTTTTAATTAAATGCTGTGCTGATTAATGTGCTGAAATTGAGCCATTTTGATCAGAAGCACAAAATAGCAGGATAATACATGGGCCTATAAAAAACTGGTTGTGTTAAAGATGCTTAGGTGATGCCAAACTGTGGCAGACTGCCACTTGTGCCTGCCATTGAAATTGATTGCAAGAGTTCTCTTCAATTTGATCAGACATCCTGACACATAAAATGTTATGAGGATTAGCCATTCAAACCTGCTACACTCAATACAGTTACCTGTATTCTGCCTGTTGTTCTCTGCCTCCCAATAACCTACCCTTCAGCTTATGGGCTACAAGGTCTTGTGCCATTTTGAACTTGAAACATTATAGTTGAGCTAATTTAACAGCTGAGGCCAAAATACACAGATCTCTGCACCCATTGCCAGTTTATCTTGATCCTCATAAACAGCAAAATGTGTGCCAATGTGTGCCCTCTGACAGCCCTTTATATACATGACTGAAGCTTATGCATTTAAGTGCTGCCACTGAAGTCAAGAAGAAAATCCTTTTTAATAACTTGGGTCCTCATTGCTTTGGGTTGGTTTGTGCAGCATGACCACTGGAATGTTTTATTCCTTAGTTTCTTTACGTTGTAGGCTTGCAGTGGATATCACATTTCTGATATTTGGGTATCAATGTGGGGACAGAATTTTCTTTGGTTGCCACATATTTAGTCTCTGTTGTTGGATATAAAATTGCGAAACTGACAGTTGCAGTAGCAATGGATCTTACAGTTCACATTTAAAATAACAGATCTTAAAATACTCCTAATCTCTCCCTCATCCTGTTTATCTTTCTTTTGGGAAGATACTTCTAAGTATCAGTATCTGATTTATGCCGTGGAGAGGTTCCTTGTTTTAAATCCGAACGCTGAACTGAGTTTATGGAGTTCTGTGCCAGCAGAAATAGAACCGCTGGTTTGCTGCTGCTGTGGTATTTGCAGCTGATTGAATTGTGGATACTAAGAAATGAGGAGCTCAGCTTGACTTCTTGGCACTGCAGAATTTTTACCCTGGTTAGTAATTTTGAAGACTTGCTTGCAAACAATGGTTCAATGGGCGCCCTCACAAAATTGTGTGGGTAGTGATGTCAGAAAAATTTACCAGCTGC
Source organism: Xenops minutus (assembly GCA_035221455.1). Lineage (NCBI taxonomy): Eukaryota > Metazoa > Chordata > Aves > Passeriformes > Furnariidae > Xenops > Xenops minutus. The sequence goes on from JAWWEE010000018.1 coordinate 16,002,345, forward strand.
ATGTTACCCAGAAGCCTAAATCTTCTGCCTCCGAAGTGTAAGGAGAATGGGAATGAGATCTGAATTGATCTAGGGCTTTCTAAGTGCCAGTTGGGAGAAACTGAAGGAGATACTAATTTGGCTTTTTGCTAACAAAAAGCTAATGGTAGAAAATGGAGCGATTTGATGTATTTTTAATAGTTCTCTAAATCTTGACCAGTACATTATATTCTATGAAAGGGACATCTGAAATGATTTGCCTTGCTATTATGTTCTATAAATTTGAGTAATTACACTAGCAGTTAGCTAACACAAATAAAATGGATAACACAAGAGAATAGGCTAGGAAAAGCATTGCCAAAGGAAAAACAGAAGAAAAAGGAAGAATTGGAAGTAAATAACTTTAAAAATACTAGGAGCTATTATCTTCAAATGTCACTAACTGCTTTCCTTTTCCCCCTATTTAGAAGTATCTCACCTCAAAGGTAATTTGTTTCTTGCTCATCCAACATTAATGGTATTAATTTGTAATTAATTTAACAGTAGCATTGTCCATCTGTCAGTGCAAACCTAATCTGTTAAACAGATAAAATCAACATGTCTACAAGTTCATTGTAGGTCGACAGGGAACAGTTGCATGTTTGCATTCAGGGTTCTCTATTAAATAATGCAGAAATGTTATACAAATACACAAGTGCAGAGACTTTTGAAACCAAATGTGCTAATTCAGAAGGACAGATAAAGTGTCCTAGCTCGTGGTTCAAGTGTACTAAAGCTGGTGATCTCCTTGGCCAAAATCTGGAGTTAGTCCCCAGTTTTTCAGTAGAGTGGAGCCCTTTGGAGGTGCTGATGGAGAACACAACCGAATGCTCGAGGTTTCTTGAATTTGGCCTCTAGTTTGACATCCTTATTTGGAAACCCCATCTCCTCTCTGTGCACCACCCCCAAGCTGGGACTACAAAAGGCATTTTGAGTGGGAACAATTGCTGGATGTGCTTTGCTTTTGCACTTTTTAGAGCTGGCTGGGTGGTTGTGAAGAGAGGAGCGTGTATATGTGTCTGCTTATGGAAATGTTACTTGTGCTACTCGGGCTTGAGAACTGCTCTCTGTTAAAAGAGTTTGAAGTTAAGACAAGTGTTTTAAAACTATTCCATTTCCTGTTTGAATGCTAAAATGTGCTTTTGAACAACAGTTAAATTTAACACTGTGTTTTTGGTTTGGACAGAGATAAGCATCGGCAGCATAAGGAGAGCAGTTTCCTTGGCTACACTTGCAACAGTGCCTAAATGGCCTTTGAAATACCAGATAGTGTGTGTGTTCTGTACACAGGTACCTGACTGGTGGGAGCCAGAGCAATGCTGTCTCTAAAAATTGGGTAGATGTGGGCTTGGATTCCTCAGGAACTTTTAGTTTTGCAATAAGCTGCTCTCACAGGAGTTTAAAATGGGCTCTTGCATCTCACCACACTGCTGCAGGTTTGAACTGTGCTGACTAACCCAGCAATACTTCAGTAGAGAGTTTGCTCATCTTTATCATCATTTGAGTACCACAGGTCTTGTGTTCTCAGCTGTTGTTGGGTTTGGAAAGGACAAAGCACTGAAACAGGTCATTGCTGCCTGAAAATCTTTCACAGCCAGGCCTGACTACAGAGGAAAACAACTGCTTTTCCACATCTTGTATGGAGGCTTTAGGTAGGACTCAATGTTCTTAAAGGTCTTTTCCAACCTAAATGGTTCTATGATTTTATGACTGCTCTGGTTTCAACTTTAACTAGCTTTTCATGTTTTACCTAAGCAAAGCTCTTCACAGCTGTGAGAAAGGAGCAGGCAGTTTTAGAAAAGAAAATGTATGAATGGAGGTATTTCTGAGCTGGTAGAAAAGGCCATTGCTGCACTGACAGGAGCTGCCAGCTGAAGAGTTGTCTCTGTAAGAGCTGGCTGGGGCTCCTCAGGCCTCCTGTCCTGTCATTCCCACCCCCACGCCATCCTTTGCCTGGGTGGTCCAGCTGTTTACAGGCAGCCTGGTGAGTGAAGTCAAATTCAGCAGCACTGGAAAAAAAGGAGGGGGGATTATTTTTGGCCTGGATCAGTTCCCTGGTCCCCCTTACCTTCCAGGACTGCAAATGGTTGAAGTAGGCCAGCTGAGGAGGCAGTGGCAAAGCAGAAATGGGCTGCAGGAGGAGGTAAAGAGTTAGATCACAACTCTACCCAAGAGAAGCAGCCTGTTTTCACTGACTTTAGGTTAAATAAAGGACTTCAAGGTTGACTTCTCGGCCAGAGATTCGTTTTATGTTGTGCTGGCTCACATAAACTACAGAAACAGCTCTTACCACGTTCATTTTCTGAGCACCAAATTCTCTTTAAAGATAAAATCCATTTGATCAGCCAGTGAATCTCAGTGTTAAGATTTTTGGCAGGGATAGGGCTTTGGTTACTTTGTGTTCATCCAGTTCTGGACAAATTTAACCATATGAACTTCAGTATAGGTCTGTGTTCTTGCCACACTGTTCCTGTAAAGATTATAGATTAACTAGTGTTCTGTGATAACTATGGTTTTATTGGGAATTTTTAGAACTAAAACTTTGCTTGAATTCTCTCTTAAGGTAAAAAAAAGGGAAAGTTTAACCAAGGATGACTGGAAACTGAAACAGGGGGTTTCTGCTCCTTGCCTCTGTCACTTTTTCAGCCTTTTGCCATTGGGACCCAAATAGCAGTGAAAGACATGGCACTGCCAAGCCACCCACCAGTCTGCTCCAGAAAGTCGTGACTCTTCATTTGTGTGCTGAAACGCCTGGTACATTGAAATGCACGTCTCCTCCCAGCTCTGAGCTGCTGGGAAAGGTGTGGTGCAATCTGTGTGTGTGAGAAGGGGTTTTTTCCCTTTTCCTTTGTCAGGTGATACCTTAAGTTTTGGAGGCAACACTGCAATTAGAGAAGATTAACTTGTTGATGTCAGATCATCTTTCAGGGTTGCTGTTTTGTCAAGCTTTCAGTTATGAAAGTAAAATGTAAAGGTGGTTGATGGCCTTGTATCCCAGGGAGCATCTCCCTGAGCTCATGTCAGGGTAGGGATTCCTCCCTGGACTGTGGAGGAGAAAAGCAGATTCTGCCAGCCCCTATAGCTATAAAACATAGTCCCAGTTGTATGTTCACCCTATAAAATGCCCAGGACAAGAAAGCTAAAATTTGATTTTAAAATCTGAGTTTTTCATGTCAAGGGTATTGCCAGACACTGCTAACTAGTTGTACTTCTTTTCAAAAGAGAAATAACTGCAGTTACTGGAGTGGTGGTAACTGTTACAGAACTAACTTCTTCGAGAGGAGTTCTTTCCACCATTCATCCAATTCAACATTTATTTAACTAATTGCTTATTGTTGCAATCTCCAGTGAGAGTACCTACACTGAGATCAGCAGAGTTTCACTAATATGTGAGTCTGACACCAATAATCTCATATTTGAGCTCACTGACTTCCTAACACAGATGTATTGCTTTTCTAAGCCTGGTGTCGTGTACCACAGAAGGTTTTTACCATAAATAGGTAAATGAATGCCCAGTAAAAGCATGTCGAGAAGGGAAGTTTTTATTGTTGCCTTTCCCCAAATGGTTATTCGGAGCCAGCTGGGAAGAATCTGCAGATATTTATGGAGTTTGGGCCCTTAAATATTCTTCATCAGCCAGTATAAATATCTGCAGTCATGTAGAAAGGAAATATGTGGTGGATCTCTCCCTGGTCGAGTGTGTGTGATGAGGCAACATTATAAAGTTTATTCCACAGAGAAGTGATTTTATTTATTTTCTAAACATTGCTCTGCTGGAGGTGAAATGGTTTGCCTGATGGCAGCAGACCTGTGGTGGGAAGAGACCTTGCATGGGAACATCCAGAGAAAGACGGCTCAATTTATCTGGCTCTCTCACCGTCTTTCACTGAGCTGAGAAATTGGCATCTGCATTACTTGCTTTCAGTGCCAGCACTGGCTGCCAGGAACTGCTGCCTCACCGGGTAGGGCTCTCTCAGGAGTGGGAAACCAAAGGAGCACACAAGAGTTGTTAATTACTGCAGATAGACAAATCAGCTTCTGAAGGGCCACCCATGACCTAAGCACATTAGTAAAAGTGTGCTTGGGCAGGGAGTATTTTACTGTGTCTCTGACCTGATCTAGGTACATGAACAAACTTCTGTGGCTTTTTTGACACAGTAACATGTATGTCTGATTGAGACACCCCTCTACAAGAGTGGCTGGAAGGAGGATTTGGGGAACTCCAGGCCTGTCAGCCTGACCTTGGTGTCAAGGCAGCTCATGGAGCAGCTCATCCCGAGTGCCATCACAGCACGTACAGGACAGCCAGGAGATCAGGCCCAAGCAGCAGGGCTTTAGGAAAGGCAGGTCCTGCTTTACCAGCCTGATGTCCTTCTGTGACAGGGTGACCTGCTTAATAGATGAGGGGAAAACTGTGAGTGTTGTCTGCCTAAACTGGAGTAAAACCTTTGATGGTGTCTCTCAGTAACATCCTCCTGAGAAACCAGATGCTCATGGCTTGGACAGGTGTAGTCTTTGCTGGGTGAAAATCTGGCTGGATGGCAGAGTCCAGAGAGTGGTGGGCTTGGGGGGATCTTCTCATTCTCTGAAAAGAGGTTGTACTGAGGTGGTGATCAGTCTCCCAATTAACAAGAGATAGGACAGGAGGAAATGGCCTCAAGTTGTGCCAGCGGAGGTTTAGATTGGATGTTAGGAAAAATTTCTTGACAAGAAGGGTTGTCAAATATGGGGAAAGACTGCCCAGAGTCATCATTCCTGGCAAGATTTAAAAGATGTGATGCTTGCAGACATGGTCTAGCGGTGGCATTGAGAGTGTTGCATTAATGATTGTACTTGGTGATCTTTGAGGTCTTTTTCCAACCTAAATGATTCTATGATTCTATCTCCTTGGAACTCAGGGGAACCTTTCCCTAGAAATACCAGTAGAGTATCTGTTTTCTTTATTCCAGTGTGTGCTGGACTGTAGGTGTATTCAGTCTTTTCAGCACTGCCTGAAGTTTCAGTTTTCGAGGGAGTGAGAGAAGCACAGAGAATGGACTTGATGTGAATGCTGCAATGTGGTGTGGCATTCTGACATTCTCATAAAATGGCTTTTGATAAAAGTCTGGGCTCATGAAGGTCACAACCTGCGTAATAGATCTCGCAGCAAACTCATGTACTAGGACTTACACTCTTCAATCAGCTACATTCAAAATCCTGCATCACTCCCAGTGCAGCCTCTCTTCCTGCTCTTCTCACTCCAGGTTACCTGACATTAACCAGTTCAGGACAGGTGGAGTTGGATCCAGCCATTTCACTGTGGGTCTGTCCAAGGGTTGCACATAAACAAGCTGCACTATTTTTGGGGAATGGTACCTCTGTTTTAACCTCTGTTTTAGTGTGTGGATTATGTTTGACTCCAGCAAATACTGATTTGAATAATCTGCAAAGTACCAAGCAAAGAATAGAGATTGAAGGGCATGAACAGGAATGTATGGTGTTCTCTGTGGTTGCTGAAGACATGGGTGGAGGTTATAATCCTTTTACTGTTTAGTGTGGAACCTGAACATCTAGTAATTTCTAACAATATTTGACTAAGAGTAATCTGTGCTTTTATGACTGTAAGGATGCAAATTGTGCTGAAGATCTCTCTTCTTTAAGAATCCTCTGTGTGCATGTATTTGTACACATATATATGTGTGTATATATATGCATGAATGCTTGGCCTGTGTAAGTAGAAGAGAAGATTGCTTGCTGAGGTCTGATCTTATGTTCTTGGTGTTAATATTCTTGTACTCTCTATTCCTTCATTGTTTTGCTAACAGCTGCCATCCTCTGAAAAGGGAGCATTGGAGCATGAAGGGAGACGGGAGGAGGGGGGATCTCCCATGCTGTGTGCAAATGTACCATAATTGTTTATGTTCATTTTTGGTTCAGTTGTGAACGCAAATCTTGTAACTCTTCATATCTGCTTTGGGCATTTTCATCCAAGGATGTGACAAAACTTTAATGAATAGCTTCTTGTACAGTTAAGTTTTAATAGCCTGGTTTAATTGAGGGGAAACTGATACGCTGGGAGATAAGCTCTGAAAGCAACAGGCTGGCTGGGTCACTCCAGTTTTGGGTGATTAGGTTAAGATACTCGTGGATTGTTTTCAGAGGAGATACGTAGGTTCTTCTAAACCTGATTGTGGCAGGGATTTCAGGAGTCTGTGTCCTAGATGGCTGAGTCCTGTTGGCTGAAAGCAGCATGAATGTCTACTTGCCAAAAACCAATGGGAAATTCCAAAAATGTTTGACTGCAAGAAACTTGGTCATATCTCAAGTATTTGGTAGAGCAGAGAGTGGAACATGGCTCTGTGCATTAACTACAAATGAGTCTTTCTGCTCTCTGTTTGACTCTTTAGTCTTTGTTTTATGAGATTGAATGAACAAGGTGATCAATTTAACTGGTTGTGTACCCTGAGATAGTTTCGTTATTCTTCTCTACTTCCCTTTTGTCCCTCTTTTCTTCTTTTACAGGCTAACGGTAGCTTTTCTGACCAAAGTTAATTTAGGAGTTATGAGGTTTTGGTTATGGTCTTAGAAATCTGGTGTCCTGAGATGTCTAATCTGCCCATCATACACGTTGCTCATTTGATTATTCTTTGTCAACTCTTTGCAGTTCCTACTGGGATTTTTGACACATAGAATTTGAACTCGTCTATCTTTTGCACAGAAAACTTAGTTAACATTTTGCTAGAGGCTGACAGCAAGGACAACACCACAAATAGTCTCTAATCAACAGTTTTTGCCACAAGCTGGTCAGGAAGTGACACTCATGCTTTGCATTTATGGCCAGACCCTCGGACGAGGCACAGGGCTATTTCCAATGGATTTTTGTTTGAGGCAGCAGCTGTGCTCGAGTGGGAGCCCTGATGGGGTCTCAGCCTCCTGGTCTGGGTCTCTCTGCCTTTGTTTACTTACCAGCAGTGCTGGCCTTCGGATCATTTCTCTCCTCTTGATGCTGACCTCTTGGGACAGCAGCAATTCACGATACAAGCACACCAGAAATGCAGAGCCAGATGTGAAAGTGTGTCACCTGTGTCCCAGCCCTGAATCTTTGCTGGGAGAATCCATCATGTCTTAGGTGACCAGTGGGGTTTGACTGTTCACTTGCCCTTCTCTGCTCCAGGCATACTGTGGTGGTGCCTGTTTTCATAGTTGAAGTGGGGAAGACTCCTTCCTGGGGAGTCTTGCTTTACGTTTGTATTTATTTATTTAATTTATCTTTGCTCTGGTGCTCCTCTGTGTGGGTACTTTGTACTTTTAAAAACGGAAGCAAACACACTGTGTTAGCTACAGTAGATAAAACAACTGTGTAAATACACAATGGCCACACTTGGGAGCCCCTTTGTTGGAACAGCCTCATTTACAAGGGGATTCCTGGGTTCCTCAGCAACCAGCTTTGGCTATGGGAGCTCTGCATGTGGGCCCACCTCTGCCTTTCTGGCTCAGGTGGAGGAGAGGTCTCTGCCCCCTGTTTTTTCACTCCTCTCCTTTTTCAGATAGAAGGATTTCTCTGGGATAACCTTATTGGTGACTGCTATTTGGAGATCAGAATTGGATAGGAGGGAAGTGCCCCATCCTTGGGGTGTTCACCATTGAACCTGTTAGTTCAGGCCTGCCTGGGTATGGTCAGAGTTGGTTCCTTGCTGTAACTATGCTGGTTCTTCCCAGTTTTGTGGTTTTGCTTTTCAGACTTGTCTTTTTGGTACATCAGTAAAGGCTGGGCAGAGACAGGAGGCCGGGGTGTAGGCTCTGTGGCAAAGATTTGCATGAGTGCAAAAAGCCTTTTCTCTGATGTATCCTTTTCCTTGAGTTAGAATCAGTGCTTATGACATCAGGTAGCCTTCTTAAGTCATTTATCAGGGTGTGCCTACAAGATTCCTGCAGTCTTCCCTGATACCACCCTGGTGCCTCTGTCCAGGTCAGCCAGTCACAGCAAACCAATGTGTCCCTTGCCCTGCCCTGAGTCAGAAGGAGATGTTGAGAGAGAGCACTGTTTTGGCTGTGTATGAAGCAGAATGCCACCTTTAATGCCTGCTGGCTCCTGGGACCCAGCCACAGGGAAGCTGCTGGGGCAGTGGAGACTTCTTGATGTTGGAGCTCTTCAGAGTAGCTGGTCTTGTGTGGTGCTTTCGGCAGCCTGGTGCCCTTTCATCTCCTCCACAAGGAATGTGTAAGTGCACCACAGCCACACACATGATAATGTGTGGGTTACCCATGTTTGCAAGAGCTGCAAGTTTTTTGTTGTCGTTTCTCATATAAATACTAGCAGATGTAACCAGCGGTCTCCATGAAAGATCGACATGAGGAAGGGAGCCTTTGCTTTTAAAACCCATCTAAATATATCAATGCAAATAAACATTTTAACAAGAGGCAGGCCATAAACAGCCTTGGGAGAGTGCTCTGTCCTTTAAAGACCCCGCTTTTTTATTTCCCCTATTTTTTTTCTCTGACAGATGCCAAATACACAAAAGGAGAATTTCAGTGGTGGCTTGTGCAGCTGGTGTATGTGGCTGCATCTCAAACAGGTTGTTTTTCATTTCCCCAGTGCCAACCCTTTGGGCAAAGCCTTGTTCTGTCACTCTCATTTTAGTTTAATGTTCTTTGGAGTTTAATGGTGTTGAAATGGGGAGGAGAAAAGAGGGGAGTGCAGTCTTAGTGACAGAACTTTTGTGGAACAGTAGTTACAAAGGATGTGATTCAGTTACATGTATATGAGCGAGGGGCCATTTATATACTTAAGGATATCTAGGGCACACCCTGACTCACAGATGCAATAACCTGCAGTAGACCTGAGCCCTTCTGCCAAGGCCACTGTTCCTATATTCCCAAATGGCCCTAGACATCTGGCTCTCGGGGAAGAAATGTTTTGGGAAAAGCTCTTGGGGCACCTCGCGTACCTGCGAGCAAGGCATTGTTTTAACTTTCTTACTGATCTAAGAGATGAGTGTTTCATGCCTTAGTTTTCCTGACAGAAAGGTGGGGATGATGCTGTTAGAGTTACTACCAGGAAAGTTCACGTGGCTCAGAAGCGAAACAGATCTTTTCAGTAGATTTATATACTCTTTGTCCTTCCAGTGAGGGGAAATTAGGTTTGATTCGATTGTTTAAAGTGGTTGGCAGGATTTGCACCTCGTTGCAAATCATAAAATAAATTCCCTTGTGGTTATGTTGCTTCTTTTTACTTAAATGGTCTCTGTTGCCATTTAACCAATAAATTCCAGTAACAGCTGACATATTTGAGATAGAGGAGAAAAAACCCCTGTAACATTTATAGGGCTAAAACAGAGACTTCTATAGAGCCTTTTCATTTTGAGTACATGATCTTGATGCAGCTGAAGACCATCCAGACCAGCCTTAACTCCTTGGGTTGAAGAAAAGTTGATGCAATTATGTGTCCTTTTTCCTACATTTTCTCCACATTGCCAGTCTGTAAAATGTCCCTTACCTACAGTTTTGTTTGTATAACAGACAAGGTAAAAATGCTCTGGGTGGTTGTTGCTTCACAGTTTGGAGTGCTTGTGTCACCCAGTAAATTCAACCTACTGAACTTGATAACTTGTAGGATTCAGTGAGGTTTACTTACTTTCTTTATGTTTAAATTGGTGTCTACAAACATAGTTTATATAATGCTACAAGTACTAAGACCAGCTTTTAAAAAAGAAAGCTGGTAACATCAGTTTCTGCTCCATTTGTTGTGTCCTGTCCTGCAATCTGGTGAGCTGGGGTGGAGGAGGAACAGGTGGGGAAACCATCTCTTCTACACAAGAGCAGCTACATTTTTTCCTAGTTGGTTCGTGAAGAGGAGCTGCCAGTCCCCATCATACCCCCAGTGAGCAACCAGAGCCCTTAGTAAACATACCAGCTCCCTGTGTGCAAAGGTATGCGAGTAGGGGAGACCAAGGGCTGAGCCGAATCAAACGTCAGAGCTCCCCAGCCGGGCATTGCTTCCCTCATTCCTGTCCCCTCTTCCAGGAAACCAAGGCTGCCTCTGTTTATCCGCACCCTCATCACACAAAGAGCCCTGGGCTTCAGTTTCCACTTCAAAGGCGGTGTTGGCTGCTGTGTTGGAGATGGAGCCTGATAATTTTGGTTGTGAGTGGCTGGTATGTTCCTACGGCTGGAATTACCGCTGGTGGAGGCAGCCTTGCCCAGTGAGGTCATCTGTGTGTAGCGAGGGCAGAGGGCTGGAAAAAAGGTTTCCTTGCAGTGCTCTGCCCTTGTGGCGAGACCACCTCTAAGAGATCCCGTGCCAGTCATTTCTGGGTTTCTCCACAGATGCTCTTTGAAAAGGTGCCAGCTGCTGCCAACAGTGATGGTGGTTTCTGAGCTGTGTCTGCTAGTAATTGGAATCAGGGAAACCTGTGGGATTTGGTTCTATCAGAAGAGAAAAGAAGAAATGCATGTGTGTTGCATTACACTACACACCACTTGTATACATCTTTCAAGAGAAACCATTTGACCCAGTCTAACTGGTACGTGCAACTGTATTTTTAGATTTACACTAAGGTAGCACTGGAAGAAACCGACAGCTTGGGATTTGGGTTTTAGGTGTTGTGTGCAGTGGCTTGTGCAATAGTACAGCTACTCAGAGGTTCTCTTGAAGTGTAACTGTGCTTGCTCATTCAGTGGTTAGAGTACAGGAAGTTTGTGTCGGTGCATGTGGTGTTTTTTTTTAAAAGGTTTTGGTAAGTAATAGATAGGTCATAGGAAATGACGTGGCTGCTCACTAATCCCTAGATTTGTCCTCTGCTTTCTTCTGAACTGCACCATTTACTTCAAAAAGCATTTACTGCAGCTATATAAACCAAAGTGCAAATGGATGTCGTATATTTTGGAATCAAACCCATCCTGTCTTATTTTGAACCTTTGAGAAAAGTGATCTGGAGTTTTAATTACACTTTCCAGCCACGTAAATTGCAGGGTTAATTGTATACATCAGCATTGTCTGACCTAGTTCTGCTGCCATGCCTTTCATCTATAGATCTCCAAGTGCCTTACAAAGAAAATTCCCTCATATTAGAATATGGGGAACCTGGGACACAAAGAAGCAAAGCAAATATCCAGCCTGACAGTGACTGAACCCCAAGGGGAAGCAAGGGCTGCTGAGTCCCAGTGGGCTTGCTCTTTGTACAAGTGCCTTCTATTAATGACTGCTTACAAACCCTTGCTCTACACGCTGTGTAACTGCATCGCCATATTTTTCTAGATGTCTTACAGTTCTTACCCTAACTGAATGAAAGTTATATGTAATTTCCTTCTAAGATTTTCAGATTTTGTTATAATTTGTGGTTCTGGAGATTGCTGTTGCGTGTAAGTCAGGTGTGTGTTTTCTGTTGGATGTTGTATTTCCTTTGATGCCTGTGGCACCTCCCATTTTCTCTAGGGTTGGAAGTAGGATAGCTTCTAACAAAGAGTTGTGCTGCATTTTATTTTTGGCCTCTTTTTTTTTCAGAAACTGACTGATGAAATAGCGGTTTCGCTGGCATAGAGATATGTGATGTAGGTAAATAATCCCACAAATGGTTAGCCAAGGCTTTGCCTGTCTACGTGGAGAGCGGTTTTTAGCTGCAACACTGCTTTGCAGTGTGTAAGCTGATCTTTTTCTGAAATTGAAATCAAAAGGGAACTTTCTGATAAGGATCAGTGGCAGTTGCACATTGCTCTGAAATGTATCTGTTTTAGCCCCGATGAAAGATGTTTGCCTATCTGCTTCCAGAATCGAATCTTTCTGTTTATCTACAAAGCTGGAGTATCAACAATACAGACTCCCACTACTACACATCCCATCCCTTGCTCACTGGGGACAGTGTGTGAGGTCAGAGGTGCTACAGCACTCCAGATCTAGTTTTTCCTTTGGCCTTTATTATGACTTTGCTTATGACTGACAGTCCATGCCAAGCACAGTCATGCTAGACAGTGTTTTTTACCAGGCTTTTTCCTACAGAAGCAAATATGTGGTGGCTTTGTTTTTGCTGTGTCCCAAGATTTTAGCATAAATAAATTAAGTGGGATAGACAAAGAGATTTTGAGGTTGAATGACGTTGCTTTCCTTCTGTTCTTTGATAGCCAGCTGTCACTCTGCAAAGCCCCAGTGCTGTGCTCATAACAAGAGCTTTCAGATCAAGAGCAGGAGTGTGGATGCTGTCCCCTGGCCTAGGGGACATGTTCCTTCTGTATTTCTCCACCAGCTGATGTAATTCACAGTGATAAGTCCTTCATGCTCTCTCTTTGTGAAGCGCTCACAGTCAGTATTGCTGTGTATGTTGGTATTTGGGATGTGCATCCTCTGTGGTCCCATGGTGTTATAGCCTGTGCTTCATCAAAAGCTGGCAGCAGGACTGATTGCTCTTGAATTAAATGAACTATTAACATTGTTTGAACAAATTTACATTTAAAACTGGTCAAAACAAGGGTTTCTGTTTGCTAGCATAAGGTAGTAAGTGGCCTACAGAAATATTAGCAGTAGTGGCATTTGGGGTGTGTGGGTGTGTGCTCTGTGTTCAGGAGATTGCTGGTATCTGCACTTTGATACCCACTGACATCATGCCACTGTCATAGAGAGCCGATCCCAGCAGCTCCTGTGATTTACTGGGGAAATGTTCTCTGTGGAGTAAGGAGAGAGTGTTAGTGAGAAGTGTAAGGTTTGCTGTGCCTGCAGGGATGCGCAACTTGCAGCTGGACACTTGCTTTGTAAAACTGGCACGTAGTGTAAGCTTGTACCATAGCACGTTGTGAGTGGTGCTGTCCTTGCTTTTGCCAAGTTCATTTAGGCAGTTTAAGAAAACAAACTAAGCTCAGCTGTTCCGTGCTGCTTTGCGATAAGGCATCTTATGTGTGAGATGATTTTATTTTGACACATGAAGTCTTCAAGTTTGGGACTGTGCCTTTTTCACTACTATATACAAAATAAAGTAAAGAAGCTAATGTTCTGTGGCAGCAAATGAATGGGCTTGGGTTGTTTATTTATTTTTTTTTGTCATTCTTCTTTTTCTTTGGCCGAGAATAAAAGTAACTCTTTGAAGAGAGAAGGCAGATAGAAGGCAGATTCTGAGATATTTCAAAATGAGCTATGCAACAAATTCTGCAGGTAGCCAGTGACACAGTCTAAGGCACGGCCTAAAGGAAGGTGTGTGAAACCTCAAGAGCCTTAAAGGTCAAAGCAGCCTGTTAAAATCAGCAGAATAGATTGCTGGAAGCTGGGGCAACGCTGCCAGAAATGCAGTAACATGCTGTTCAAACTTACTAGCTGAGCGGCTCCTCTCCCTTGTTGTGCAATTAAAAGGCTTCTGATTTTTCAGGTTTGATTGCTTGGCAGGTCTGCCTCGCTCCCTGGGATGAGTTTAGCTGCAGATGTTAGTGACATTACAGTAGCACTCTCGGTGCCATCGCACTTGCTGGAGTAACCCTTGCTGAGCCCTGGTCAGGGAGCACAGCTTGGAGCACACCAGGTCAGCCTTTATCTTCCCTGTGTGCCTGGCCAAAGATCAGGCTTTTCACACCAAATCTGCCACAGGAGGCTTGCTCTCTGCAGAGTTTTCTCTGCTTTCTCAGGGAATAAGGAGCAGAAAGTCCAGTTGCTGACGTCTTTCAGCTTCTGCTGAAGCAATTAGGGAGTGCTTGGGGCAGGGTTCATCTCCCCTCACGGTCCTGGAAGGCCATATGAGGGAGGAAGCTCTTCAGTTCAAAGTGGTTTCATAATCTTCAGTGGGAAGGCAGAGCACGTCACTGCGGAGAAACAGCTTCAAAAGTGGCGCATCACGGCGCTGATACGGAGTAGTAAATACAAGTCTCCCTCCACTCTTGGCTGCTTGGTTGGCTGAGGAGCTGATATGGTTGGAATGTGGAGACCTGGGTGTGTGAAACATGTGGGATTTGTGCCCGGAGGGGGCCTTGCCTCTGGGGCTGAGGCTGTCTCCCTGTGGCAGATGTCTCCGTGTCTCTGCGATGGTACCTGGGAGCTCCCTGGCACCTGAGCCTGCTGGGGAAGTCAAAGCTGAGTGCACGGAGCCAGCTGCTCTGAGCACCCCAGGGAAAACACCAGGGCTCTCTTGCCCCCCACCAGACTGTCAACCACACAGGCTTTGTTGGATATTCAACAACAACAAAAACCCCCACCTTGCCTTCACTAGATGTATTGTAGCCATAGATAGAAATTATTTGACTTCTTTTCATTCCCTCTCACCATAAGAATTTGAGAAAAACCGGTCCTTTTGTTGTTATGTATTCTTTACCTGAGGTTTTTTCTTTACCGTTCAGGATTTCCGACATATATGTGTCATCAGAGCTTACAGTCCAAAAATTAACATTATGCTACCTGCTGTCATTGCTTTTGTGCAATGCAGCACAAAAAGCTGAGGAATAACATGAATGAGAATTAGTGAATCAAAGTAGTAAAGACAAAATACTCCTCCTGAGAATGATTTATGTCAGTTGTAAAAAAAAAATCATTTTTCCCTCAGGTTGAAAAAGAGATGTCAGAATTCAGGAAAAAATAACCCCTTTTATTTAACAAAAATAAAGCTGCTGTTTAAGTGTTAGTTTTAAATGGGAAGCAAAGCATGAAACCACAGGCAATTTGTGTGTGTGCAGTGTTGCAAAAGACACAAAAGAGATTGCCAAGCACAGCAAACTCGAGCTTGAGAGGAGAGTGCTCAGAAAGGGTGTCCAAAAGTGTACATCAATATCTGGAAAGAATGCTGTGCTTTTCTCCCTGTTCTTTTTAAGCATTCAGAGAGTGGATGTTAAACTCCCCTTGTGTGTCTTTAAGGTCACTATCTCAAACTCACACCCTTGTGTACAGGCACATTCTGGTTAGAAGTGAAAGTGTTTACTGGAAGACATTCAGGGAGCCCAGATCCTGACTGGGTGTTGCTGAAATTTCCTCACTGATTTTTTAAATAGTTTCTCATCTGCACAAATTAAGTTCTGTCGTTACTTGCCTTTTGACATTGTAGACATCAAATTTCAAAGGCTTTCTTGACTGCTAGATAAAATATTGGCATCCTCTGATTTCTGATAGTCCCTGAAATGAGTGTTACAGGTTCTGAGCTGGAAGGAGAAAGTCTTGATCACGTTGGAATACAAGAATGAGAAATCTCATTTGCTCTTAGAGAATAATTTACAGAGAAGTTGAGTGGAGCAGGAAAGATGACTCTGGTTTTCTGTTTCCAGTATTGAAATAATTAGCTCATAATTGAAAAAGGAGCCTGATTCTGCAGACACGTAATTTGTTATTTAGCATCATAGAAACACATTGTTTCCACAGAAGGGCATTAAAACACTGAGAACGGGGCTATTTTCAATTCTGCTCGTTCTCACCGTATGTTGAGTTTACTCTTCAGGTTTCTGTGATTATGAGCTGTGCATGAATTATAAAGTACAGCATTGTAGGCTGAGAGCACAAAAGACGTGTCATTACATTTACCAGATCAGTGCTTTCAGTTTTTCAGTGTTCTTGCCCTGTGCAGGAGTTTAAGGCTTATATTTGAACAGTGGCTCTAGAAAGTTGTCCTGGATTTCCTTCTTCTGATGGAAGAGATACTGATGCTAGTTTTTGATGAATTCTTGCCAACATCTGAGATGATGTAATTTCTGATCAGTCTCACTGGGTTTGCAAATTTACTGTTCTGTTTGCTGGAAAAAGAGAAAAGCTGAACAACGTGGCAAATTTTTTATTTGATTGGGGGTTTTGTGCTTTTTTCAGCCTTTGCTTTTACCATATCTGATGGGTGGTGGTAAAATCATCTCTAACTTGTTTCAGTAGTGAAACAAGAGACTTGTGAAAACTGACAGGTTCGGTAAGGTTTCGTACTTTGTGAACTGCAGAGCTTTGGTGTGGTCAGGAGAGTGACTCTATGTGTGTCCCCTCAGCTGTGATTGCCATTAGCTTTGGGTCTCTGGTGCGTTGTACAGCACTAATTAATACTAAAAAAAACCACCCCAAAAATAAAACCACACACACACAAAAAACTATATAAGAAAAACCCAGTAGTGTTTCCATAGGGTATTTCTAAGGGTCATAGGGTCTGCCAGTTGTGTAAGCCCCATTTTAAATTCTGTACTATCCACTTGACCTCAAAACTTTGAGATTCTGCATTCTCAAAAGGTTTTTTTGTTAGGATTGAGACATGAGCACAGAGGAACCTCTGCCTGGGTGGCACTGGATGCTGGCAAGATGTGCACGAGCCTGGCCAGATGAGCAAGTTAGGTCAGAGGTGCAGCTTTTGCTACATGAATGTCTGTTTCTGGGCAGTGATCTGGCTGGGTTTGGCTCTGGAGACACGCTGAAATGCCAGTACTGGAATATAGTACAGAAACCAGGACACCTGATTTGGGTCTTGACATTTGATTCACTGGGGGCTGGATTTTCCTGGGCTTGATTTGATTGCTCCTGTAAATTGGGGGAAAAAAAGACAGCCTTAGCAAAATCTCAGGTTTCATGTGTTTTAAATGATCTCCCTAGAGCATTTGGGGGCCATTCAGGAGAAAAAGGAAGATGCAGGAGTGTGTACTCATTTTCCATAATGCAGTTGTGTATGGCTGAGTATATTACTCAGAGGGATGTCTTTTAGCCTCTTGAATTCTGTCTGTAGTCTGAATTCACACCTTTGATGCTTTGTGGAGAGCATTAGGTTTGGTTACAGGTCAAGACAAGAGTGTCAGCCTGTGATTAGTCATACAGAGAGAGCGTCACCTCAGTCGTCTCCATCCTCAGCTTGGTTCAGTCTCAACCTTCTTAAAGCCCTGCTGATGGTTCAGCTGCTGATTTCTGTCTCCAGATAATGTCAGTCCATACTAATAAATGTCATTAATTGATTAAAATGGTTCATGAGACAACTGAGATCTTAAGGAGTCCAAACTTCAAGTATAATGGCATAGAAACTGCTGGTCATCTGTGTCTGCCTTGGGTAGTGGCTGGAGCAATTTTTGGGAATGGATTGATAACTTGCATCCAAGATTCCTGTAGATCTGTCATTTCGAAGGCATTTTAATTAGAGGCTGTGGAGAGCAATTGTGTGATGTGGATTATTAGGGGAAAAGTAAATTCCACAAAGCTTCAGTCCCTGTGGGTTTTCTTTTTTCCCTCTTTTTCTCCCCTAGACCTTCATCACCTGTGAAGTGCAGGTACTCAGAGCAGGTTTGAATGCTCTTACAGGACCAGCAAAGTCAAGGGCTGCCATTCATCCTGCAGCAACTGGTGAAATGGATGAATTTGTGTGTGTGAACGCCTTAAACGCCATTTTTTGGCACTAAAAATGTCATCTTCAGCTCTTCTCATCCAACATTTTAATGGTCTGCCACGGCTATTTATGCTTTGTAAGGCTGATGGACAGTTCTCATAAGGTGCCTTGCCAGTCGCTCTGTTTATTTGTAGTGGCAGAGTTGTGAGCCTGTGCTACTTAGTTCTCAGCAAGGGCAATACAGTTTCCATTCTCCTTTGTCCTAGGATGATTTTTCCCTGCTAGGAGAACAGAATGGGAGCAGCATTAGTCAGGGACCGTAGTTTTTAACGCCTGAGAAGAAACATTGTGATTGTCTAGTCTGACGTCTTCAAAACCCCATCCAGCGAGTTTGGCATTGCCTTGTAATTTGCAGTTCACCAGCTTTTCATTCTGTTCATGAACGTGTGAGGGAATAAATGACAAGTTTAGGGGTCGAGTCTCAGTTCTTTACTCATATGATGAAGGTTCTTGCAGCCACTGCTTGCTTGTCTTAAAATGTACCAGCAGTACCTGGACTTGTAAATAAGTTCACCAGCAGATTTCCTGATGACCTACTCAAAGTGCTCTTAGTTACTGAAGGACAGAGTTATTATTCCCTTTCTTCACATGAATGAAACCTAGTGCAGCTACTGAAATAACCAGTTTGGTGCTTCATGATTCAGCCTTTGTTCTTGAAAGCACCAGCACTTGTGTTCCTCCTGAAGACAGAGCGATGTTGTTGCCTCTTGTGTGCATCTGCAGCTGTATATTTAGAGCCGGATGTAATACTTCTAGGCAGACAACGATACATTTAATCTAGTGCTAGATTACTGCCAGGATTAGATGTGTGGGCCATGTTTTTAAGAAGTGCTGTTAGAATTCAGTGACATCTCCAGTACATCTGCTGCTGCCTCCGGCAGGGATCACAGCAGCAGGCTGGAACATCGTATTTCCAGCTCCAGGTCATAACCTTCCAAATTAATGATGTACTGGAAAGAAAACGAAAAAATTAATGAAAAATATTAATAAAAAGAAAATAATAGAGGGGCTGGTGACTAGGTGTATCTTCCTTGTAATTGGGCATGTAGAGACAGTGAGCTTAGATGAGATAAAAAAATGGGAGACCAGACAAGAATTTCAGAGGTGTGGTGTGTCTGGCACTGGTGTTTGTGGCTGAGCTCGTAATGCTCTGATATGCACTAGATACACTCACAGACAGTGGCACCTTTGAAAATATGATGCTCTTTCTTCATCCCTAATCCCTGCCTCACAGGAATGGCTCCAAATGTACAGTAAAGCCTTTGATCCTGTGGTTTGAGAGTGGTACAGGCAGAAAATTATTAGAATTTGCTGCCGAGGTGTTAGGATGTGGGTCAAAATGAAACTTTGCATTGGTACTTTGGATCTGAGTCTGATTTATTTTTTTTTTTACTTTCCAAAGAAGAGCTGAGGTTCAGGTACTGAACTTAAATCTGAAGCAGAGAAGCATAGTCCTCAGTTGTTCTCTGAACTTTTGATCTGGATTTAGTGATCCAAAATCTTGAAGATGTGGGAATATTTGGAAATAATCTGCTATGCTGTTTGCAGTGTTGAATTTGGTTTTGGTTTCTGTTTTATTCTCTTCCAGTAAGAGCTGATAACTTGTTGCAAGAAAATAAGAGCAGAATCTGATTTGGAATTCAAAGATCTATATTTTTAAATTACGTATTTTTCAGAAACAGAAAGCAAAAAGGTCTTTTTCAGCAGGATGCAGGCTAGAGAACAAGGCAGATGTTACTTTATTATGGAAGCTTTGTATTTCCTTTCCAATAATAATAATTCCCTAAAATGACTTGATAACATTTACTTGAAGCCTGTTGAGCACTTGGGCCTTTTTCAGAGGTTAACATGGATGCTGTGCCTTATTTTAAGATACTTTATATTTAACCTGTTTATTTGTCTCTGGGGAAATAATTGCTAAACAGTTTCTATATTAAGCATTCTTTGGTAAAAGGTATCTGGGAGGAGGTAAGTAGGAAAAGGAAGCTAATGATTCTTGATGCCCAGCCCTTCATACTAATTCTGCTCTGGTTGTTTTGCTGGTAAACCAGATTTTTCAGCATAATAGTGCCATGATGCTCTGTTAATGCTCTGGTAACATGTACCAAGGCAATTCCTTGGTCCCTGTTGGGACTGGGAGCTGTGCAGTGGCCGTGTCACACAGTGACCTGGTGGCATTTGTGGATTTTAATTGCATAGAGGAGGGCAGGATCGCTTATACATTATTTTTCCATTCCTGCTTTGGGTAAAGCTGATGCAGCCAGTAGTGGGCAAAACCTGTGGGGTGTGTTCAGGTGTGGAGTTCAAATAGACATCTGTTTTGGAAGCTTTTGTATTCTGGTAAAACCAAAATGCCACAGAGGGGAAGCAACTCACATTTTCACCAGTGCTGAAAGTCCACCTCTTCACTCTCAGTGGTCGTTGTAAGTCTGTGGTGGTTTGAATTCTCATTTACCATTAAATCTGAATGTGCTTCAGTAGTATTGGCTTTCTTTTGGAAAATCTGTGGCCAGCTTAACTTTGGGCAAACAGTTCACTGAAGACTGTTGAGGTTTCCTTGGTAGGAATTCCCCAGGCCAATAGTAGTACCTGAGTGTTGAGGTCAAAGCTCAGAATGGGTGCACTTTTCTCACCCTCTCCTCCCTGAATGGAAAACCAAGTTGTGTTTGCAGTAGTTAAGGTTTTATAGAAATAAGCCATTTCCTTTAGATATAGTGAATAAATTAATACAATAATCTCGACAGAGGACAAGGATGTTGCTGCAGAATTATGCACAGGAAGGGAGAATTGACAGTGTAATGGAACTTGAAAACCAAAGCTTAATTGCTAAGGGTGGGAGTGAAACTTGCAGCCATTGTGCTGACACAACATGTAGGTCCAGCTTGTCTAAAGGGCTGGAATTATTTTAAAGCAGATTTTTGATACGAAACTGGAAAGGAGCTGGGGAGTCAACCTAGGCTAGTATGCAAAGCTGCTTTTCTGGGAGGGTGTTTTTTCACTGTGTAACTCTGAAGTGTATAAGCCTCTCTGTGTCAGTAGATCGTGTGCTACGCAATTTTTCCCAGCAGCATTGTGGATGTCTTTATGGTCTGAGAATATAAGTAAGGCCAAATAAACAGGCAGAGGAAATCCAGAAAGCTGTCTTTTTTCCTGCAGCCTGGGAAGCACCTGTATTGCTTTTCACCTTCAGATGTGCATCACTACCTGCTGACCCTATAAGCAGCTGGTGTTTTCCAAAACTGCATCACCCAGAGACACATCTGGATAGTCTGGTGTGTGTGTTGTGTGAGCCCTTGCCTGGTCTCTTGAAAGAGGTGTGCATCTGTTTCTTTGCCCACGTGTGAGCCCTGTACCAGAGCCTGCAGAGAACACAAGTGTGTCTTGTTGAGGGCTGAATCATCCTCTTGGAACAGAAAATACTATTGGAGGGCTAAGGTGGTTTAGTTTTCCAAAACACAGTGTGAGAGAGAAGAGCAGTGCATGATGCATTAGGATCTGATAAACAAGGCTTCTCTGGAAAGCATCTCTTCAGAGCTTTGTGCGTTGCCATCCCTGGGGGAATTATTGCAGTTCCTTGGAATTCTTCTCCAGCCTTTCGGGAGCCGCCCAGATGAAAGGGTTTGCCAGTTTCTCAGTGCCTGATTGTAGGGCTGCTGCCTGGTCTGCTTTTCAAAGTGTGTCTGTTGAGATGGTGATAAGGGCACCTTTCTTGAAAAAATAAATTGCTAGGCTAATAAATGTTGTAGTGAAACAAAAAAGTTTGCTAGGCGGGTGCGCCAGTTTCACACCACTCTATTCTATGTGAGCACAATGCCTTTGTGATTTTAGCTAAATATTTAATTATTTTTTTCCAAAACAAAGAGAAAGTGTCACTTTTCTTTGCACAGTATCCTTTTGCATAGTAAAGGAGCTTACAAAAGTATTTTAGGTTCTAACTGGTGTTCTGTGTCCTCCCCGTTATGCATTTCCCAGTCAGCTGACACTTTCCTCAAATATTTACTCTGATATTTCACTGCAGTTGCCCTCCTTCTCCCTCCCCTCACCCTGTCCCTTCGGTGGAGGTATCGCACATATTTCAGTCACCTCTATTTAAACAGCAGCACTCCCTCCCAGTACAAACAGTCAGATGTTAAACAATGAGGAAGACCAAGAGTGCAGGAGGTGCTGGGTGGGACCAGGAGTGCACAAGCACAGCTTTGGAAAGAGTTCTGCTGAAGGGAAGGAAGGGACACCTTCCATTAGTGTCATTCCACAGTGCTGAGGGACACAGAATCAGGGGAAGTCACTGCTGGGGACATGAGAGCTGCACCTCACTTAAAATTACACACAACTGTCCAAATTATTGTAGAAGGTGAGACAGGTGAAACAAAACACATTTGCTTTAAGCACGTTTTCCCACCTCCTCCTGTAGCAGAAGTTGATTCCAAGTGACTCTGACACATCCTCAGAGGTCCCGTTGGTTTATTTTTTTGTAATAACAGTGAGAGTTTAGTGAGACTGTCATTAGCAAGGATATCCACAGTTTTTTTTGAAGGCTCTGCTACATGTCCTTTCTCTTCTCTATGTCCAGCAGAGAGCTATGTTAATATTTTTCCTGGGAACTCAAGACCTGCTCATCTTTTGTGCAGAAAACATGAGATTAGAGAATTCCCTGCTGGGAATTCAGAAGCATGGTTGGCTTACTGTGCTCCCTGTCCTTTACATCAGACTGAGATTGGATGTGGTGTCCTGGGAATTGCAGGATTAAAATTACATTAAAAAGAAAAGGAAAATGTTGTTAATAGAAACTATTTAATTATTACAGTGTCTAGGACTTTCAGGTAAAAGGTGTGGACATAAGTAATGTTGGAAAATGCCTCTTTAAATGAAGACCAGAACAAACAGAACTTAATACATAGCATATTTATGCTATGTTTAATTTTGCAGCAATTTAATTTCTTGTAAATAAATTGTAATAAGAAATGAGCTGGTCCATGTGCATTGAGGAGGTGGTGAGAACTGTCAGGATTGCAGAGTCCATGAGTCAAAGTCTGTATTTCTAATGGGATGTGGGATCCTGCATAGCTCAGCTTCTCACTAATTCAGTAATTTTTACTTGTGTATGAACCTGAGAGGCCACCCAGGCTGGCAGAGGTGAATGTGCCGCTTCCCTCTCACCTGCCTTCAGCCTTTTTGGTTTGTAAAACCCTCAAATTTTCCATGGGAGAAGCAGATCCTTGTAGGATGGATGTGACCCTACTGATAACAAATGTGGTTTCCCTCTTCACCTTTTGTTGACCTGATAGAGATAGTGAACAACAGGCCTTTGGGGATCTGTAAATCAGAAGTAAAAACCACTGCAAGTGCAAGGATGATATGCAATAGGAACGTGCTGCTGCCAGTACCTAAAGCAGTTCTGGAAAACACGACTGCACGGAGATCTGTTCACAGGCCTGCCAGTTTGGCCACGTTTCCAGTTACTCAACAGACTGATTATTTTCCAGGTGCCACCTTTGTGTTTGAAACCAGCTGCTGACCTTTCATTCCCAGCTCTCAGGGCTGTCCCTGGTTAAAATAGTCATTAAAGGTGGCATTTCAGTCTCGCATATGTTGTGTCTGCTTGGTCTGAAATCCTTACACCCAGCCCTTTCTCCTCTCTCCGGCTTAGCAGCACTTGATGCATTTCATGGAGTGTGACACAGCTGATTTGTTGAAAGAGAATTGAAAATAGAGAGCAGCCTTGAACAAGGATGCAGCTTTGTTTTCTGTCACATCATCGTTGCTATGGTGACTTAGCAAAGATCTGTTTAGCACTCACTAGTTCTGGCAAAAGTTATTTTTCAATAGCCCTCAAACAGTTGTTTTTATAGAAGTAGGTGTGCATAGTTTTCTGCAATGTCTGATTCTCTTCTTGCTTGCTGATGCTTCTGGGAGAAGGTGTGTACCTGCTGTATTTTGGCTGGTGGTGTCCCTTCCTTGCTGAAGTAATTTCAAGGAAGGTGGATAAATAACATACCCATCTTGTCAAGGTTGTGGAGTGTTTCTTCCCCAGAGATTTGCTGTGAAATGCAGTGGTAAATGCAGAAGGATGGAGAACATGTCTGCTAAGGAGTGGTTGTTCTTATGAATCGGTCACGCAGTTTTGGAGGAGAAGGAGAAGGATGATGTTGGAGTCAGGAAGTCTGAGCTCTTTTCCCACATCTCCCAGGCTTCTCACGTCACCTAAGGCATACGATCAAGGGCACGGTCCAGCTACAACCTTAACTGAGATTTTCTTCTAGGTTGGTATGTGTGGGATAGTAATTCTGCTCTTTGAATTCCATACGTTCATTGGGAGGGTTTGAAGGCTGCAGTGCAGCTTGGAGAGTTGCTGCTCCACCTGGCAGTGTGTGTGAAAGTCTCACCATGTGTGGCAGGTTGTGTCAAACGCAGTTCCCTTCCCTTCCTGGTCCCCATGCTGGCCTGGGAGCAGCATTCCTGCCCATGGGCAGTGGTCTGGCAGATCTGGCCACTGTCTGGTTGGCAAGCTGTGGTCAGCCTCTAGCTCTGCACTGGGGCGGGTGCACCTTGAAGCACGTCCTCATCCCTGCCAGCAGAGATCTGCAAGCAGGACACAGGGTTTCTTATCTAGGCTTGGCCCTCAGAGTATTTTGGACACCAGCACCACAACCAGTTTGATGTTCAGTGCCACTGGAAATCTCAGTGGAATTCTCTTTGTTATACTAAGGTGGTCAGTGAGAAAGGGTTGATTTCTTATGACCTGCTTGGACAGGGTCATCTTGATAATGGGCATATTCAGAAAATCTTCAAGATACGTGTCTTATTTTACTCCCAGAAATTTGAATAAATGAACTTTCAGAAGAGCTCCTTCACTTGGGTTTGACAGTAAAAGAGAAGAATGTCCTCTTTTTTTAAAAAAAAATCTATATGAATTTCACTAAATAATACATTTTTCCTGCTTATTTGACTTTCCTGTCACGGCACATATCCCATAATATGACCTTATTTTCCCTTTTCCTTAATGATGAACTTCTGTTCTGTGCTTTTAACTTCAGATCTGAATTTATTTGAAGTTCTTCCCTCTGCTGGTGTCTGCTGCCCAGGTTTTGCCCATTTTAAGCTCATATGTCTTAATGTTGAGGCCAGTTTTTTCTTGTCAGCTCTTTGATGGACAGTTTTGGCCTGTCCCTTCGCTGTAGCTCCACAGAACTGGTACTTCAGCCCCACTGCAGATTGGAAGGTTTTTGCCTGCACAGTATGGGGTGAGTTGTTTCTCACAGGCAGCTCTTACATTTTTATCAGTTTTGTAAAGTTAATTAATGCAAGAGCCTCCAGTCTTGGTTGTCTTAAATATTTAGAGGAAAGAAAGAGATTTATGCACATTTTTGCTGCTGAGCTAGATTTGATTGAACTTCTGTTGAATTTCTGAGTTAGTTTCCCAGCTGGTATAAATCAGTGAAGTTCCACTGATGTATTTTGGATGACCAGCTCTGTGGAGGATCTGGCTTTTCTCAATTAAATCCTGTCCTTTAATGAACCTCAGTTACAGTTGCTGCTGTATTTTTGTGTAGAGAATGATGTGGTATATTTCTACTGTCTTTTATCTAGGAAGACAGGTGTGTATGTACATTTATACACATGGATGTTTATACACAGTCACCCACACACAAAGAAACATGGTAGGAAACCCACTCCCTCTTTTTCTTGTCATCATTACTGCACCAGTACACCCTAGACTTCGACTGACAGAGATGGGTTTGCTGAAGATTTGTGTCCGAACCAACCAACTAAACCCTGGCAAGCATCACAACCAGACTTGGAGACACTTGGGAATGAAGTAACTCCAAGCAGAAATAATTTAGATTCACCCCATGGGGACACCCTTTCCCCACAGGTCCCTGGACTAACCACCCACTTCACCCCCTGTGCTCCTGCTCCTACACAGAGCAGGTGAAGTCTTTTCTTATGGTCCAGCACGTGAAACCACCTACTTATTGGGAGGAGTGGGAAGAGAATGGTGATGATGGGCTGGCTGAGGGGCTGGAAAATGTGATGGATTAGATGAGAATGTTGTTCTAAGAAAGCTCAGGAATTCCTTCTGGAGTTTTGGGGCAGAGTGGGGTGTCTCCCCACTGTGAGTCTTTTTGTCTGTTCTCTTATCACGTTAATCTCTGCGACATTAACACTGACTTTAAACTCCTTCAAGTCATTATGACAAGTGAGCATGGCAGTAAATTCTTCCATATCAAGAAAAAGACAAATTGCACTGTACTGCATATTATGGCATAGTACTACTAATTGCTGAACTTGATAAATGTCTTCTGATAGGTTATGCAGTTAATGAACAAAGATGCTAATTGCCCTTATCTGAAATAGCTGCATTTGCAGGGACATTCTCTGGAGCCATGGATGTCTTCTAACAGAGATTTATTTCAAATCATCCATTGTTTTCAGCAATTTCAGAGTCCATTACCCTTCAGTGTGCCAACAGAATAGTCTCCACCCCCATCAAAGTTTTGAGAGCAAGCAACTCTTCTCACATGTTATTCAGCAGGTCTGTGCTCAGCATTCTGGGCTACAGCAGGAGCATGGCTCATTCTTAAGAGCAGCCAGGAGAGAAATAACTACCTGGCAGTGGAAGAGGAAGGGTCTGGAATAGCCCTGTTTCCTCCCATCATCTGGAGTATGTAATTGGGAAAAATCATTCTTCTTTGTTGTTGTGTTGGTGGGACTTGTCAGTCTAAGTATGTTTTAATGCAAATAACCATCTCTATTTGTAGAATTCATCTTCTCTAGACACTTTCTTTTGAAAATATGCAGCTGAAGATTTAGTACATTATTATATGAGTAAGTGCATACAAGCCTTGTATTAACAATGGACGTCATGTTTATTCTTTCTCTTTTAGAATTTCCCATGGAAACAAGTGGGTAGGTTTTTGCATTATTGAGTAGTTTGCTACTGCCGACTTTTCCCAGAAACACGAAGGGAAAACTAGTCTTAGGCAGGAGCTGACATGTTCTTCCAGTTTTGGGAGCACTGGGTTCCCCTAGGGTTTGATTTGTAGGTTTTGGTGTGTGGCTATTCTGGTGCAAAGTTATTTCCAAGCTGTATGATAAAGAAATCTTTATGGAATTGAAAAAAGACAGAGTTCTCACTGAGGTTAAAACATACCTGATTTCCCAGTGGAGAAGTTGAATGTTTCATTAAAGGGGCTAAAGGCTAATGTGAAGAGAAAAATATTTCCTCGGCTTGGGGGTTTTTGTTTGCTGAAATAAATTGCATTTTCACTTGTGAGTCTCTTGCAGTTTCTCAGAACATGTTGAACAGTAAACAGCCAGAAGTTCAAACTGTAAATCTGTAAGCTGACACATGTAGATTCTCTGGCCAGAGTTTCTTAAGTCAGGATTAATTTTGTAGAGTGAAGGGGAGAAGTCCATTATCTTGCTTTGTTTGATAGATTTCAGACTTTGCCAAGAAATATACATGTCCTTTCAAAAATGACAGCTATAAAAATAAGAGTTACTGTTTTCTTAAATAAAGGCATTTTCAACTGAACTTGATGTATTGCTGCGCAAAGATGCTGTGGCTTTAGGCTGTCTCATACCAATAATTAGACTGAAGTAATCAAGACCTCAGCTCCTCCTTCCCCATGATATGCTGCCCCTAAGTTATGTTAACATAGTATTTTCTGTTTCATGTTAGGAATAGGGCTGAAGGAGCTAAAAAGTAATCTGGCAAAAGCTGGATGGGTTCCCTGATCTGCCTGACGCCACAGCCAGACAAATATTTGTACGGGCAGAGACAAAGTGGGTGGATGGAGGTGGGAATGCTGCTTAAGACTAGTATTGATGCCAGATGCTTCGTGGTGACCCACTGAGGATCTGTCTCGGTTTAGGTATTTTCAAATCTCCGAATCCACATTTCTGGTCTTGCATGTTGTTCTACTTTGCATTTCCCATGGAGTGACCTGGGGGTGAGGATGCAGGTTCTGGGGGTGGGTGCAAACAAGACCAGCTGCAGCATGAGAAGGTGCAACACTTGCACCGCTTATTTATCAAGCAGAATGATTCACCGTGATTGACATTTACATACCTGATTGTCAAAATAACCCGTGTTTTAAGAGGAACCAGTGACTCAGGCTGTGGTTTTACCTCAGGCCATTTCCCGATAAATGGCTGAACTGTGCTTGGTCTTGAGAAAACACAAGTGGGGAACAGAGCTCTGTCCTCACATCTGTGTGTGTGGAGAGATTAGGGAAAGGACACCTTTGTGTGGGGCTGACCTTCACCTCATGAATGCTGTGGTCTCTGTGAGGAGCACCACAGCCTGGCGAGCTCTGGGCAGCCTCAGGTCTGATGACAGCTCTGTTCCAGTGCTTCTTCAGAGCATTTCTGCACAGCCCTGGGGTGGGAGCATGGTCTTCAGTGTTTGACAGCATCCAGAAGCACAATTTCAAGGAGCTCTATACAGTGAGAAATTGCTCTGCTTTAGACTCAGTTGCTAAACAGAGGTGAAGCTGCCTATAACTGGTATTTTCAGAACTGAAAATATTTCACTTTTTAGAATGTGGTGTTTTTAGTGAAGCAGATTAAATGCATATGATGTTGCTTACAGGGATTAAAGTATATTTGGGCTACTCATTTTTTGAGTAAGATAGCAAACAACTGTAGTGGAGCTATGTGCGTAGTATGGCCAGACAGAATGTGTGGAAATGGGATCATATAATGCTGTATAAACTACCTCACTGGCATAATGCTGTCATTTGGAGAGATTAACCATCTGTGTAGTTCCATGTTGTAGTTTAGGTAGTCTTCCTATCCTTTGCAAACTGCAGAACTCTATTCCTCCATTTTCCTTCAGGAAAAGGACTGTCCTGTGAGAAAAGGTGCATACCTGGGATGAAATCACTTGTGCGTGGCTACAGAGCTGTGGTTGGACTGGATCAGTTGTCTTTAATGCTGTTTAAATGGATGGTTTAAGGTATAGAAGAGGCCTCTCTTGGGAACACATTCTATGAGAATTCTTCAAATCCTCTTTGAAGTTAATGGAGGGTATTAAGGGCAGTGAGCACCTTCTTAAAAGAGAAATTTAAATTGCTTTGATACGTTTCATTTTACATTTGCATCAACTGGTCCTGGAGTTCTCCCTTCTCCAGTCGTTCTGAGTATGTTTTTGCTAACTTTGCCCCCTGAGCATACTAGATTCTATGTTGGCTGTTTTGATATTTTTCCCTGAGTGTTGTAATGCTGATTACCGAAGGATCTCGGGCCTTTGGCTTCCTGTGAGAACGCGATAATTACTCTCCAGTAGGCAACGCATGACGTACAATATCAGCATTAAGCCACTGGGATTCCAGTCACTAGTGTAGAACAATATTGTGGGTAAATGAATAAGCAGAAGTTTTATCATACTTCCTGCATAACAAGGTTTTCGTTAAAGAGACAGTGAAAATTGTTTTCACTGAGGGCTGGTATAAATTGAGCGCTGCTGCAGCAGCTCCTGAAAAAGATATTGGGGTTGAGTTCCGTGCCTCTCTGGGCTGTTCTTGCTCAGAAGGCAGCTGAATCCCTGTAGCAGCAAAGGGGGATGACAGGGCTGTCACTGCACTTTTGGTGGATGACGTTTATGGGCTTATGAACATGTATGAAGTGTAGAACTTCAAAGTACGGCTTCCAGATGCACCACCTACTTAACTTATGGGAGAATGTTGTACCAATTAGAAGCAGAGACGTTCCAAATGCAATTTGCTTATTTCGCACTCGCCCCCAGGAATCCTGTGTTGTGATTTTAGGAGTTGGCCCCATTTGACCCTGAAGTAGATGTGGTTTCTTCCTTGTCTTCTTTATTTCAAGACTGTCAGTTAAAAATAACTTATGTATTGGGGACAGTGGGAGTAAGTTTGAGAAGTTGAAGTTCTGTGTAAACCAGTAATAGTGAGAAAATAATATAAAAATAAATGTAATGAGCTCTATTCTCCTGCAAGACATAGTCAGGCCAATGGTTTATCCGTGAGGTGGGGTTGATTTTTTTGGTATGAAAATAGTTTCTGTGCCATAGCAATACTGATCAGTTTGCTTACACTATAGCAAAGCAAAGTAAATGATGTCTTTGGGGATCTCTGTTAAATACTCAATCACTTTAAAATTACTTGCATAAAATGGTGTATGTACACATACTTGATAGATGCACAGCTATAGATTTGTGTATTTACATATGTTTAGGGCATAATTTTACATGTGCTTGCATAGATCCATTTGTATTTCAGCTTATCTCAGAGATAATTGTACTTCTGTAATGCCTAAGAATTACAGGGATACTAATAAGGAGTTTCATGTTTAAGTTTGTTCTCTTGCAACTATCAGTTTATGTTGTACATGTAATTGCAAAACTCAGTTAGTGGCTTATGTTTAATTGTGGCTTCCATTTTAAATTGGGCATCAGCACTCTGTGCAGGAAACCTGTACATTCATACAGGCTGAGATGAGTAGGTTGGTTGCTCTGCTTTTGCTCCAGTCTAAAACCTGAGGGCTGGATCTTTGGACCCCCAGAACCACTGTCAAATGTAGAAGTCTAGGTGCTGATGATGTGCCTGATCAGACTTGCAGCTGGGGAGAAGAACAAGAATATGTGGAGTAAACCAACCTTGCTGTAGTGCAGTGCTGTTCTGTCTGTGTGACTGAGATGCTTCTTCCTGCATTGAGAGCACGGGCATGGCCAGAGCCCTTCATAGTGCAGTTCAACTTGCAATAAGGCTCCCATGATTTTTGGGTCCAGGGCAAATGCAGTTGGACATTCCTGTATTTCAGGCACCTTGGCACCTGGTTTTGTTTTTGTATCAGTGGTCTTGAACAAGTTGGATGACGGTGGCTGGATGAGTCTCTCTGTTGAATCACCTACACAGGAATTTTGCTTTCTAAGTAGATTTTGCAGATATTTTCAACACCAAGAGTCGTTTTGATTGTGCCGTTCTTACTTTGAAATTGTGAAACTTCTGATGACTAAGTAAACATTTTTTTCCCTTCTCCTTTGTTTTCTTGCAGCCAACTGGGTACATGGAAAACTCCATTTCCTACAGTGCTATTGAAGATGTTCAACTGCTCTCCTGGGAGAATGCCCCTAAGTACTGTTTACAGCTCACAATCCCGGGGGGTACTGTCTTACTGCAGGTACAGTAAACACAGAAGTTCAACTTTCTTTCTCTCTTACTATGAATCTCCTTTAACTTCTGTTTCCTGTGCATGAAATCCTAATTAGATGGACTCAGAAAAGGCTGAGAACTCAGTGCTGTCAAATTATCTAACCACCAGAAAATTTGCTCAGCATGATAGCGCTGAAGCTCTTCATGTTGTTCAACAGTGAGAATGGAAATTTTGGGCCACAGTAATTAAATCTTCTGGCTGATTTTATTCAGCAAAATAGTGCTTTTTGGAAAGGCACATTGATGTGGACCTGAAACAATTGTATTTTTACTTATAGTCCTATTCCTGCATGGAAAAAGTTACAAATTGCATCCTTCATATAGGAAACCCAAAACTTGCACTGGAATTGACAGATAAACCTATTTTTAAAAGATACTCAATTTCCACAGAAAGATACCAGTATATTTGTATGGGTATCTATATATGCTACTTCTCTGAGTGTTGTTTTCAAACAGAAGACACTCTGTTTACATTATTCCAGATTTCTTCATCCACTTAAAAGGCTTTATAGACCTCCTTAGGTCATTGCAAGTTTTAATGACAGAAAAGCACTCCACAGCACTGAACTTTGGAAATACTTTAGAGTAAATAGGGAAAGCAACTGAAAGCCCAGCTACGTTGTCCCCGTGGAATTTTGAAAGGTCACAACTTAAAAAGACTAAATTGGCTTCAACTTAACTCTTAGATGGTTCTCCCTCATGTTTCTCAACATTGCTTCAAAGATAGTTGGTTATCTGTTACCCTTTGGGAATTTACTTTTTCAGTTGATTATGCAGCCATGACTATTGTATATCTGTATTTCATGCAGGTAGGACTGTAGACAGACTGAGTGAGAAATTTCTGCAGAAAATTTGAAAGAAAGGTCGATTTAAACTGGGTAACTCATAAAAAATTTAAAAAAATATTTTTTTTAAAGTATGAACAACTTCAAATGAGTGAAACCTCACAATAAAGCCTGTGCATTTGGGTTTGTACACACACTTTAACTGTACCACTTTTACACAAAATGTAGTCCAGTGGATAAAACAATGGGAGCGTATGGAGTGATACACTAATAACTGTGAGGACCATGTCTACTGGATCATTTGTCCTAGAGGGTCATGGCACACACTGCACTGATCCGTGGTGCCCAGGCCAGCATTTCATGGTTTACTCATGATGGATTGTTTGCTGAAGCCCCTGGAGGGCCACAAAGTAGGTGACACCACCTGTGTCCAGGGAGGGTTTTATTGAAGCTCTTCCAAAATGGCTCTGCCTGGAGGTCCAGAGAAGAATAACCCAAGTGGCACCATTCCATCCCTCCAGGCTGGGTGCCAAGCTGGTCTGTTTTCTGTCCTCTAGACCTCTGTAGAGATGTGAACAGTAAAATGGGCTCTGAGCTGGGAAGCCAGTGTGACTAACACTAAGCTGTGCTAATATTAGGTCCAGCTCAACCCAGCTCTGCTTTGCCTGCATTTCAGACAGGCTGAGGTGCCTGGCTGTACATGGAACTGCTTAGCAGAGAGAACAGCCCTTGAGTTCAGCTCTTCACATGGTGCCTCTGCTTGGCATTTGCAATAGTTTTGGAATGTTGTAAAAATATCACGAGGCTTTGATGAGTTTTGACAGTGCAAATACGCTTTCACTCTGAAATGGTTAGAGGTGTATGTGGAAACACTCATGGCCACATCCTTTGTGGAGTGTATTTCTGGAGCTCCCTTTCCTGTGGTGTAATCCTGGGGTTTGTAGCCCTGGCAGAGGGGGCTGCAGCCATTCCCTCTTTCTAAGTGGAAAATGGTGCAGTTAAGCAAGTTTGGGATGAGCTGAGAGCATCAAACTTTATGGATTCTCTTGGTGCATAGGTGGGATTTGTGTGTCTTTTCTCATGTCCTTAAAGCATGGGCACATGTCCCATTGCACATGGAGCATGTGGAAGTGCCTCTGCTCAGTGCTAAGGGAATTTCTGTGGCTCAGAGTGATTTTAGGTGTTACTGTAGGGAGTCTGAATTTCAGACAGGTTGCTCAAAGTCCACTGAAGTCCTCATTCTGTGTTTTAAAAAACCTCCGCATCAGGGAGGGCAGGAAGACAAGCCATGGTTTCCCAGCGGCTAGATTAAGGCCCTCATTATTGATGAAATCTTCCTTGCCTAATCTGTTAGTTGAATTAATTAGACAGAAAATAATTTTTGAAATTGGATGATTTTGATTCTTTTTCTTGTGATAATTTGATTCTGTTTTTTCCATAAATGTCCTTACTGGTACTGGCAGTTATGTCTATCTGTTCCAATAGATGGACTAGTTACATCTGCTGTCCCAAATTCTAAGTCTTTATTCTGTGGTTTATGGCAGCTGCCTTTATGGGCCTGCTTAATGGGAAACAAGATAAAGCTTGAACCCACAGCTCCCTGCTGAGCTGAAAGGAAATTGGAAGGGTGGGCAGACTGTCATCTGCAACAGCCTGCCATTTGTTTTTTCAGAAAAACAAACCCAAAAACCAGCCAACAAACCAAACACAAAAATAATTGTGAAAAAGTGACATCTTAGCCTGGATACTTTTGGTATTTTCTTCAAAAAGATGGATGTCCTTATATGACTCAAAGGAGCTGATAAAGGAGTGGAGTGAGCTGGACTTGTGTTTATTGCTGACTGGCTGAGCAGACAGGATCAGATTACATTAGAACTATGGGAATTTTAACAGAATTGAAAATACAAACTTTAAAAATGTTTTTAGTATGACTTGGTCCTTAGTACTGTCTCGGTTCATCAAATGTGGTCAGATCAGAGGGACTATAAAATTAGATTTCCCTTATACAGTTGTAATGTGTATTCACCAATCCAAAACAGTCCTCAAAGTTATGTTTAGTCTGCTCAAGAAATCAAGATGCAAAAACTGGATCTATCAAGTAGTTGAGTTCAGCAGAAATTCCCTAGTATGTGTGACAGAGAGTAGAGATATCCAAAAGACACTCAATGAGGAGATGGGAAATGGAGGTGCTGAGAAAGTAGCCCTTGCACAATCCAGTTATTTCCAGATTTCTGAGCCTTCAATATTCCTACAGGAAATGATGATTTCCAGTTTTTTATGAAATCATTCTGCCCTGCTAATCTGAGCAGTATCATGCTCTGATGTCATGTCCAGCTCTAGTATCAGGAAGTGAATGGTAGTGGAACAAGTCAAACTAGTCCAAAACATGTCACCACTGCTGTTTATTCTGAAGTGCACTTTTCGTAAAATTTGTATTTCCCCCCCAAAGACTTAATGTAAATGAGGCTTATATATATATAAATTTTTAAATGAACTGTTTTGACTACCCCCAGATTTATTTCATATTTCTGATTAATATGAATTTTATATTTTGATCTGTGTTTTAGCACATGCTGCATTGTGAATTCTTTCATACCATGGGATATTATTGACATGATTTGACATAAAATGGAGCATTTTAGTATTTCCGAATCACAGACTTCCCCAATTTTTCATTTTGAGAAAAATTTAAGGTTTCAACTTCTGCTTCACTGAAGGCAGCATGTGTGTTTATGTAAGGCTGGTCCTGCTTCTCCTTCTGTGACAGGGTGACCTGCTCAGTGGCTGAGGAAAAGGTCCTGGAGGTTTATATTGGCTGCTAGGAAAAACTTCCTCACCAAAAGTGTTGTCAAGGCACAGGGAAGTGATTGAGTCACCATCCCTGGAGGTATTTAAAAGATGCATAGATGTGACACCTGGGGACATGGGTTAGTGGTGGGCTTGGCAGTGCTGGGCTCCTGGTTGGACTTGATCTTAGAGGTCTTTTCAAACCTGAACAATCTTATGATTCTGTGAGAAATGCCATAAGAGAGTCCTAGTCCATGTTCAAGTTCCCATCCCCACTCTGCTGTCACCAAGGTCTATTTCTGGCTTCTTACTGCACGGTAATGAGTCAGAGAGGGAAGAGTGCCATTACCTTTCCTTACATCATCCTGATGCCCTCCCATAGCAATACTGACCATCCCAACCTATTTTAACACATGACATCTGACAAGCAGCACCGGAGGTGATGCAGTTCCTTAGGAAACCAGATCATGGTAACAGGACGTGTCTACCTGGGTTTCAGAGGGAGACTTGGTTCTCAGGCAGCAAAAGCTTAACCCGGGCTGGGTTCCCATTGAAAAGTCATCTCCGTGTGTGATGTGCTTCCCACTCGGTGTTTGTTGCATGAGCTGTCTGAGCAGGTGTGTTTCACCACCCGGCAACAGGGATTGTCATTGTCCCTTGTGGGAATCATGGACAGTCAGGTTTCTGAGGATCACAGACTGCTGGTTTTCTATACATGCTGGGGGCTTGTGTTTTCTGTCCTCCTGCCGAGTGATGTGGTCTCTGGTCTTTTTTGTGAGCAGAATTCAACTCTTGCAGATTTTATTTCTTTTCTACAGCTGGGGTGGCAGGTGTGAAAGAAGGTGTTGCTGAAGCTGGCTCATAGGCCATAAGCTTTTCAGGCCAGGAAATAGGAGCTAAATTTAGCCTTTGATGAAGTGTGAGCTCTTCAGTATCAGTAATAGCTGGGCCTCCTTGAGCTGGGCTAGACTTCTGCTCTGCTGCTTTCCCTTTGTAAAGCACAGGGTGTGATTATGGTATTGTGTGGATGATTATGAGGAGGATGCTGCCATTGATAGTAAAATAACTGGAATAACCTTTTGAAAGAGATTGAAAAGAAGAAACTTACAGTATAATTTCATGAGCTGCTTAGCACCAAATGTAGGAAGAGTCCCAGGAAAAAGGCTTTGGTGTTTAAGTCATGGCAGTACTGTCTGCTTTCCTGTGGTGTCCTTTCAGCCTTAAAGCCACCACTTCCATCCCTATCACCAGTGTTGTTTTCTTGGCAATCGAGTGTAGTCAGAAGGAAAAACAAACAGAACAGGAAGCCTTGACAAGCACAACAGTCACACGTTCAGCTCGGTGCTTGAACACGCTGTTTGCGCCAGGGAGTCCCCATGATAAGTGTTTCCACTGGGTTTTTACTAACATTTTATTTTAGTCTCCTTGGAGAACCTGGCTTTTGTTTTACGTGCGAGTCCAGCCAACACTTGCCAGTGTGGAGAGGTCATGCCAGGACCAGAACCCAGCAGAGACAGGGAATATTTTAAGGAGGAAAACAGCATTTCTAACAATTAGCAGCAACTCTGTCTGTACCCTGGATTAAGCCAGGAGGGTGGCAGATTTCTCTTGCAGGCCTGGAGGTGCAACGCTGGGATTTGCATCAGCAGGGTAAAGGTTTTGTGCAGCCTTCACGAGGCAGCGTGTGCGTGCCATGGGGCTTGGTGTCCTGCAGCCCTGGGCAGCTCTGCTCTGCTCCGCTGATAATAAACTGCTGCAGGGAATCCTGCAGGGTCTTGAGAGTCCTGGTAATGAGTATCAGCTGGAAAAAAGCATAACAAAGCCCCATCCTGCTGACCAGAAAGCAAGAGAGGGAGAAAGAGAATCACAGAATAAACCCATGAAGAGTCAAAACCAGTATCTGGCCTATCAAATCCCACTTACTGCCACATCTTTTCGGATGGCAAAATCCCCATGAAGGGTATGTGTGAAGGATGCTGTTGCAACAAGAAACCTGGGAACGTTTTGCTGCATGGACAAGCCTGCTCTTGTATTCTTCTGAATAACACACATACCAGTAACAAGGGGTGCTGTGGTGATAACTTCCCGTTAAAGGAATGGGAAAGGTCTTCCCCATCATTTCTGGAGTGGCTGGTTTCTTGCAGAGTTTCAGGTGTTCTGTTTCTCAGCAGCACACAGGTTCCTATTTTGTTTCCGTCTTGCCTGGCTGGAAATTACTGCAGGGGCTGTAATACTGGCATGAAACAAGTGTTGAGTTTCCTATTTTTGTGAGCAAAAAGAAAATCTGCTTTTAAAATGTTCCCTGCTTTTTAACAAAAATGTGTGTTCCTACCCATCGACTAAGAAATTAGTTTGGTTGCAGAGAAAATGCATCCCTTTCTGAGCAGAGGTGTAAATTTACTCATGCTGACCAAAGCTTTGCATATGCAGGCATTTAATCTCTTGCACAATTTTCCTCCTGTGAGCATTTTAAAGCTGCTGAGATTTATCCTGTGAGTAAAGTTTGTACTGCAGGTGATCCCAGGTGGCTTTTGCTCTCTGACTGAGCATTTACACCCTAAAAATGAGAGTATGAAATCCTTCAGAACACAGTTCCAGAATCAATTAATCTTAAAAAAATGCTGCCCACACTAGGTATTCTTAAAGTAGGTATTTTTCTTCCTCATTGGAATAATAAATAAGCTACAAGTAGTTTGAATCTTCTTGCACCTTCTAAGAG
This sequence comes from Xenops minutus, assembly GCA_035221455.1. Lineage (NCBI taxonomy): Eukaryota > Metazoa > Chordata > Aves > Passeriformes > Furnariidae > Xenops > Xenops minutus. The sequence goes on from JAWWEE010000018.1 coordinate 16,039,102, forward strand.
TTTTACTCCCACATTTTCCTGTTTTCTGAAGTATTTTTCTAGTATGTTGTGGTTGTGCAAAAACAGCATGAGGGCTTGATTGTGCAAGAAGCTCAGTTGGAGCGTGTGTCACCCACAAAGCTGCTAAAGCCCCACTGCATTTGAGAACAAAATTCGTAGCAGAATTGGGGCCTAAACTATTATTTTACATAGATAAGTTAAAAACTCTCCATTGTACTTCAGTCCTGTCTCGTTTACTATTTGTGACAACAGTAGGCAAAACATTTCCAGGTTGAATGTATTTTAAGTTGGAAAGGTGTGAGTGGTGTAGAACTGGACCCACTGCGTGGGCAAGGCTGAGAGTAAGGAAAACTTTCCCTATGTGGTCAGAATGCCTAAGGAAAGCCTGGTTTAAAGTCTGTTGTGTCTTATTTTCTCCTTTCTATTGTACCCTAGAGCTGTGTAAATATAGTAGGCTATGCCTGCAGCTGGAGTGACAAAATGTAGGTGTCAGTTCCCAGGAAATAGGTGAATTCAGTGTAGAAGAGCTGGGCTCCATGAATGCACAGCAGATGAACCTGTAAACGTGTATGTGCAGCCCCATAAATGAATTGTATTTCCCTCTACTGCTTTACACTTCGGTGCTCATTGCTCCAAATGTCAGGGATGTTATCAATGCACAATAAACCAAATGCTTGAGTAAGTCAGTGCATGCAGAGTTGGCCATCAGCTGGAGAGCTGAGCACCCCCAAGAGCTTGATGGCTCTTCTGTCATCCTGGCATGCTGTGAACTCACTGTTCTTTTGGTGAGAAAGAAATATTCCCTGTAGTCCCCTCTCAAAGTAAGCCTGAAAGAGAGGAGGGAGGACCAAGGGATGCTATGCAAGAGCGAGCTCTCTGTTGTCCTTTGCAGAAGATCAGCGTTTCCTGCATGTTGCTGTGGTTTGCAGCTGGCTGGGAGGCAGAAGGAAGGGTGCACTGGGAGATTAGTCCCTGCTGCCTGGGAGAAGTGGGGAATGCTGGTGTCACCAGCTCTGTCCAGATAACAGTGGTTGGGTTAAAGCAGTCGGTCCATCTGTGTTGGACACGGGGAAAGAACACTGGTGAAATTGCCATTGACAATCCAAGTTTCTCTTACCAGTGAGTCCTGCTCACTAATACAAGTGTGGGGATTCCCTAAAGGTTTGTTTTTCCATTTGCTGTTTACTTTGGCTTCTTTGTCTTCGTTTTCCTTGGTCTTGAATGACAGCCCGAGCTCTGAATGTTTCTTGTTTTAGGGAGGTTCAAACTCCTAACTTAAATCCAGGTGCAAGTTTCCTTGACCACTTCTCTACAGTAACTAATGCTACATGCAAGCAGTGCTTGTTCCCACACTTGGAACCCGGTCATTCTGCTAATTTTACTTGTAAAATGCTTTTCACGTACATCTGCCATCAAGTTATACAAGTCTTGCTTTTGCCAGTTTTGCTTTTGTGCCTTACAGCATTCCTCATTTCTATTCTCCTCTGGTATTTGCAATCCACTTGTGTCTCCTGCTCTGCATGGTGCTGTTGTCCTCATTAATAGTTAAGGCTCCAGTCGGTTGCACAAGCTACCTACACATAATATTTTCTAATTATTTGCAATGGCCTTACAATCTGTAGCTACTGACAGCTCTAAAGTAGGAAAATAATTAACACTTCTCATCAGTCCCCATTTAGGGCTTCAGCATTTGCTCTTACTTTCAACTTCATTGTCAGACCAGGGACTGAATCTGCTTGTTGTTTTGCCTCTTCGAGTGAAGTACTTCAAGCCCTTAGAATATTTTGGGGTTTATAAATGTAAATAGCAGTATTTTAGTTCACATAGCTCCTGTAAACTCAATGTACCTAATATTTTTTTGGAAGTAATAGATGTGTACCTTGCAATACTATTGGTGCTATTGCTTCCTATACAGAAAGCCTACAAAACCTTTGTTTTACTTATTCTTTAAAGGGCTTTCACGCAGCAGTTGAAAAGGAGGTATTTTGTTCTCCTCCATGAATCAGTTTTCTCCTTTTTTTAAAAAAAAAAAAGGAAACCAGAAAAAATGTTCAATTTGAAATTACACCTTTTGAAGCAGTCTGGTGGGGTTTAAAAGGATTTTATCTTAATAAATATCTAAGCATATTTATTTCATGCTTTTTTAATTATGTTAAAAACATTCTTGCAGCTTTTGGTGGCAAATTATTTTTGACCTTTCATTATATTAAAATATAGTACAAAGTGTATTGGATTGAAATTTAATTCTATAACAATATAAGTAAAAAGTCTATATTATGTTATAATGCACACATGTACATAAAATACTGTACAAATAACCAAAAGCAAAACATTAAATATTAACTGACTGAAAAATTCTGAAGATCTGCACTCTAAACGCTTTTACAATTTTTCATTTCATGAATGGAAAAGTAAAAGAAAAAAGGGAAAGTAAGTTAAGTTTTTGGTTTCCATTTGTAGCAATTTCATCTTCTGATGTGTCAGCATTCTTCTTGAAATGGAAAGTTTTTGATAAACTCTGTGGTCAGCCAGGATTATTTATGATATATTTATTCCTGCTTTATTGCCTTGATACCTACTGCAGGAGCAATTGATTCCCATTAATATATAAATAAATAATATGCAATACATATATACAAGGGCATTACTCCATTTAATTCAGAGTAACCACTCTAAATTTATGTCACTAAGTCTTCAGTATCTGACCTTGAGATTAAACATGTTTTTGGTGACCATGCAGCTTTTTTATTTCTAGTTATTCCTGCCATTATCAGTGTCAGGAGATGAAATACGTTCTGTGCTGTGGATTTTGAATACTTACTTGTAAGGGTGTTGGGGAGTGAAACTTGTTAAAAAAAGATGCTTTAATTTGCAAGAAGTATGTGGGGTTTAGCTGATGAAGAACCTCACTTTTTTTAAAAATGTGAATTTATAGGCTATCCTGTAATTTTTGCTGTTTGTGTAAATCATTTTGAATGGTGAGTAAAAGTTGCCCACTGGCAGCGTTGAGGTGGAATTGGAAAAGCCAAAGGGCGTCTCTACCCACTCAAATATTTCCAACTCATGTCACCTTGTTAAGGCATGCACGTTTACGTCACTGGAGATGCTTTTATATTTTTTGATACAGAGCCTTTTGACCTTTGGGAGTGTTGAACTATTCCTTCATTGGCCACGACCTGGCTTCACACTGGGAATTTCTGGCAGCTGTGCTTAATACGGACAAAACTGGGTGATGGCTGGGAGTGATTATTGCAACATTTATGCTGTTGCTGCAAACAGTCTGTGCATGTATCTACATGTCTGTATGTTGTGCTTTCCACTGTTTTAATATCTCTCAAAGAGCTAAGACATTATTTGAATTGCTTTGGGGCCAGCTGAGGAACAGGACAAGAAGAGAAAGTAGAGTATGGAAAAAACCCACCGCTTCTAGGAAAATGTCAACCCATCTTCTTATTCTTACTCTGCTCCCGATGATTAATGGCACAGGCAAATGACCTACAGACATTAAAGATCTGACACAAACCTGATTGAAATCAGGGAGGATTTTTCACAGTCTTTGGGTTGGACACCGTTTCACAGGAGGTTAATACTTTGTAAGGTTTTGGTTCAGTATTTTACATTTGCAGCAGGGTCTTTGTGTCGCTGCTTTCTGTGAAAATAGACTGGTTAAAATGTGAAGTGGGTGATGACCTGAAGCACTGGCAGAAACTAATGATCCTGTCTTTAATTTTTATTGCAGGCTGCAAACAGTTACCTGAGGGATCAGTGGTTCCATTCATTGCAGTGGAAGGTGAGTTCTGCACTTCATTGTCTTCCTTTTCTGCCTTTGAGTCCTTTTAGAATTTCCTGTTCTTTCACTGTAAGAGCCCTGAATGGCTAAAGTGCTTTTGTTACAGAAACCCTCAATCAGAACATGTATGCTGTTTCAACTTGTTTGTGTCATGAGTTAAATGGAAATTTTGTTATAGAGCCCAGCTTTATCAATGTGTGATTGGCATCAAAAAGTGGATAGGCAGTAAATTCACATTAAACAAAGCAGAGATTGGATGGTTTTAGCTTTGTGCTAGGAAATGCAGTATGTTACAGAGTGAGTTCACCTAATCACATCCTCTGGACCCTTGGGATATTTTGAGGTTTTTTTGTTTGTTTTTATTTTTCCTGATAAACTAAAGAGAAAAAGTGTCTTTTAGAGTTGCTTACTCTCATGTAGCATCAATCTGCCAGGCATCAGTCTATGTTTATGCTTTAGGATGATTTGGAATTAAAGACAGTTTCCAGCTCAAAGACCTCAAGCCCTTTCTCATTTCCACTGGGAGCAATGGACTGATTGCCGTGAGTGGGGAAAGGGGATCACTGTGACAACATTGTCTCTCAAAAGCAGCACAGTCCTCATCAAAAAACATAGCTGCTGACCTTTGGATGGGATCTGTATGGATCTTTGATGCAGCTGGAAACAGGTTTTGGCCAGATGCTCAATATGGTTGCCCTCCCGTGTCTTGCAGTGGGAAACACAAGCAGTGGATTTTCAGCTCAGGACTTGTCTCCAGCAGGGTTTTAGTGAAGTCAGCCAAGCTGGCTGTGTAGCTTACCAAGATTTCAGCCTGCTGTCAGCAGCCACATGTGAAAATGTATGGAAGCCCCTCCCACCAAACTGGCTTTGTTGTAGGTGTGTTTGATAGTTGCAGAATAGTTGTGTGGCAGAACTACAGTGTTGGTGTGCTTTGTGTAGCCATCGGCGTCTGGCAGAATCCTATGAGCGGATTCAGGTTCTTATCAGCAAAATGCCAAGTGTTGAGATCTCCTTTTCCAGACCACTGGCATATTCTCCAGCCAGTTACCCTGATTGCCTCAATGAGTGTGGGACACTGGTGCTGATAGCAGAAGGCTGAGCGGTGCTGTAGCACTTTACTTTGGCCTCTTGACAGTATCACTTACACAATGCCCAGCCAGCCTTGCTTTCCCTGCAACTCCGGAGGAGAGCAAAACACTTAAACCCTGCAGAGACAGGATCTCCATGTGGCCTGTTATTTTCCCTCCTGCTTTGGCCAGCAAGGATGATCAGAGAAAGCATAGACAGAAATTTTGATGGAATTCCTTTTTCTGCCTCACTCCCAGCTGGGCTGGCTGTTGGTACCAGTGTGCTGGTGGCTTATGGCCACTTTGTTGCTGCACTGAGAGGAAAATCGGGGTCAGAGGTGCAACTGAAAAAAACCCAAATAAGATGTGGTAAAGATGCAACCTGGCCACTACCATTCACTCCATCAATTAAATTATTAAAAAAGAAGGAAAATAAAAAAAGCTTAGATAGAATGACCTGGCTTGCTCACATGCCTTCAGGTCATGGAGAGGGAGCTCTGCTCTGTGGGAGTTGTTTTTAAAGGAGTATTTCTTAAACTTTCCAATGCTTCTGACCAAGCCTCTCATTTTGGGAAACTCTGAGTAATTTCACTTGGTGCTAAGTAAAATATATTTTAGCTTCCTTGCTTTTCTCCCCACCCCCTTTGAGTTTGTTTCTGAAAAACAACTGAAACGTTTTCTTGATTTGAAAGACCTTCCTTTTATAGCAAGTAGCTTTTCCCTGTAAGAACAGTGACACGGTTTAGTCACTGCCCAGGTATTTGAAACTAAGAAATTGCTAAAATGGAGGTAGTTTAGGTGGGATTTGTTGCTTAATAGTTCAGAGAAAGAGCACCTGCTAGCTTTCTGCTTTTTGGCAGGCTGAAGTGAGATCACAATGGGACAAAGAGGCAAGACAAGCTGTGTAGAAGGAGAGAGGAGGAGTGCAGCTGTGTGTCCACATTGGTGAAGTTTATCACTTTCCTGGTACCACAGCCTATGGCTTTAAGAGCCAGGTGCCAAGGTTCATCTCCCTCTGTAATTTGTATGGTTTGATGATTAAGCAGGTAGTGAGGGAACCCACAAAAAACAGGAAGCCTATTCTTGTGGAATGGGTCATTTACACAAAGCACCAGCTGGCAGAGAGATGGCCGCAGCTGTATTATAATGGGCTGGCTGTGCTGATGAATGATATATTTGTCCAGTGGTCTTACAAATAACAGGTCAAAACATTTCTGCGGGCATGCAGAGCACAGATGCAGGCTGGTGCAGAAAGCTGGTCAGGGGAAGACATTCAGCAGAGATGAGCTTGGTATTGTTAGTACTTGTGAGGTGGAGCACTGAGGGGTCCAGCTGAACCCAGAGCCCCACTGGATTAGGTATGAGGTGAAGCAGGAGACCTTCACTACCCCTGCCCTGCCCAACAGGGCTGGAGGAACCCATTGCACAGGTGGCAAACTGGTATTCTGAGAACTCCATGCAGTGGGGATTGTCCCCTGCTTAAATTGTAGTTGTGGAAGCAGATTGATGTTCTGTCAGTGTCCTTCTGGCTCTTTCCCCTGTGCTTCAAGCCTCGAGTCAGATGCTGCATGCACTCTGAGCTACCTGGGAAATGGCTGGGTCCAGTGGATAGCTGTCATCAAACATTTAGGGAAGTTCTTTAGGTTCAGGCACATACTGGTTGTCTTTTGGTCTTGTATGAAGGTGCTGAGGTCTGTGAGGGAGCTTTTATGTGGTGCAGTTTTAAGGTCTAACACGCTGTGGGAATTCAAATTGCCAACCGGCACCCTGGAAATAATTTTTGTTCTAGAGACAAACATTGAAATAAAAATTAAGAATAATTTCTTTCTGCAGCCCAGAGGATAATAAAAGAGATGCTAAAGATAAACAGAAATAAAAGAGAACCAAACACGTAATTATCCATGTTTTAGATCCAGCTCCAAGAGGTTTTATGTGTCATCCAGCTAACGAGCTGTCAAGATGCTTACACAGCTTTTTAGATGCATCTTTCGCCTTGCATCCCTTGCTCATCGGAGTCAGCAGGGATGTCGGGACAGAGTGAGTGTTCCTTATGTAGTCATCTTCTCCTTGGGTTTTCCATTTCAAACCCTCCCACCACGAGGTTACTCATAATTCCTCATTTAATCTGGATATCAGTGAGTATCACAACTCCTAAAGGATTATTGGCCACCTCAGCCTATTTTTAGAACTCCTGTTTTCCTTCAGGTTATAACTAAGCCAAACTGTCTTTTCCAGAGAGTGTTGAACAGAACATGTTAACAACTCTCCAGCTCCTCAAACATAAACAAGTCATTAATCTATTGTGCAAGGAGTGCTCCTTTCAACCAAGGAGGTTGGATTGGAACCATGATACATAATCTTTGGTATTTGGAAGCTGATAAGTCATAACAGTGTATCAATAAGGATAACAACACTTTCTGTGAATATACAAAAGAGAATGACACACGCAGTTCGTTGCCCTCTCTGGATCTAGGCTAGATGAAGTGGTAACCAAACTATTCTGCAGGGGATGGATACAGCTAAGCTTGGCTTTGAAGGATGCTGGGACTGGTCATTTTGGGACACACACAAATAAACAAATATCTACCCTTGGCATTTCCCCAGCCAGCATGCAACTACTTTGTTATTTGTTTGTATGTTGCTGTCTTTGGGTTAAAGAGTTTCAGGGTATTTGTAGTGCTGAGCACAGAGAGGTACCAACCTTTGCAGAAAACGTGGAGCCCTGTTGCACCTCATACTTAAAGTATTAGTCATTAAAAGATACACTTGACTAATTAAGTACTTGATTAGAAAGATATCAGTGAGGTCTTTTCCTAGGGGTCTTTAGGTCTTCTCTTGTGGTGCAGAGTGCAGGTACAGTTTACATTTGTTGAGGGAAATGCACCTAAGGTCACACAGGGCATGTTGCATTTTCTGTCCTGCTGGATAGTAAACTCTGAACACTGCCCTCATGGTGAGCTGAGTGGCTCGTGTTTTCTGGTTAGCCGGGTGATGCAGCACTGAAACATGTCAGTTGCCAGCCTTTGGGGGAATGTCCTGAATTGACACAATACAGAAAGAACAGACCAGCTCCACAGGAAAGCACAAAGCATGACTCAAACTGAGCTTTGTGTGACCTGGATCTCCTAGAAAGGCTTGTCTATACCTTGTCTTTCCCACTGATGCTTTTAACCAGTGCTCGTGTGTCCCCTAATGAGGACTGCTGCTTGGTTTGGGGGTTTACACATCTCCTAGCAGGGACAGTGCAAAGGTGTTAATTGTAGAATTGTTTAGGTTGGAAGGGGCCTTTGAACATCACCTGATCTTCTCCCCACCCACACCACCCTTTTGCTCGTGCAATGCAGGGTTTTCTTTGAGGTTGTGTGAGGTTGCTGAGAGCCTGCACAGCCAAGCTGTGGAGCCCCAAAGCAGGCACAGTATTGGCACATGGACTCACGAGTGCTGACCTGAGGGGAGCAGTCCTGTCCCTCATCCTGCTGATCATGCTGCCCCAGCCCAGCATGCAAACACACTCCTGACTCGCAGTCATCAGTCACGTTACCTTTGTTTTAAAATCAATTTTCTACCCAGACTCCATGTTTTGAATCCCATGAATTAGGAAACTGGAACAATGTTGTCATTTGGGATTTGCAAGCACTTTGCATTGAATACTAAAACAAGCAACGTTGGCCTTCATTCAAAAACTTTAATTTTGGATTAATATTTCCCTGGTTCTCAAAGGGATTGTTCTATCTGTGTCTTCAGGAAACAGATACTTCCATGCACAAGCAGCCCTATTAATTGCAAAGGGTTTGACTGTTGAATAAAGTCATACTTGACCTGAATGATGATATGCCCTCTGGTCTTTTCTGTGTCCAGGTTATGAATTCCTTGTCCATTAGTATTGAGTATTTTTTTTTATACAATAAGCATGGGCGAGTATCAGTTTTTGTATCTAACAGTGAAAGTTCAGAGCAAGTTACTTTTTTGTGCTTTAAAGCTACAAAAAATTAAGTTGAGAGCAACTGCTTGGAAGTGTGGTAAAGCCTTCCTTGTGTAAAGCACCTTTACGGCTTTGTCACCATGGTAATGATTAAAAATAGTGCTGATACAGGAATGGGGTTTATATAGAATTTGAACGATGACATTAAAGAAATTTACAGCCTTAAATCTCAGTAAATCATGCTTTAAAACTGGGAGATCAGGAAAAAAATCACATTGGTTGTAGTTAAAAGGGCCAGTGTGTTTAGTTACCTAATTTATGATCTGAGAGAGGAAGGTTTGATACCCTGTGACAATTCAATAGCCCTGTGCTCTACAGCGTAGCGAAAATGCTCTTTGAAGAGCCCTGCAGTTCTTTGGAGTGGTACTCCCTGGGTTTCAGACCCTCTCCTTGGTGGTCACCCAGCACACACAACTGCAATTGTCTTGGCTGTTTCTTTGCTTTCTTTAGTTGAAAAACTGAGATGTTTTCACAGGTAACAGAAGTTTTCCTTTTGTGCTACTTTGAAGTGAAACAACAATTATCCTACAATTAGGCCCACAGTGGCTTTCTTTTCTTTGTGTTTTTAATTCTTCCTTTTGTGTCTGTGTACAAGTCAGTAATATATTGATGGGAACCAAAGCTGTGGAATTAAGTTTTGCCTTTCAAAGCCTCCAGGCTTTGGAAACACTGGGCTTCGGTGACACACTAGTTTTGGAGGAGTAGGTTTCTTGCTTGGACAGATAAAAGGCAGCCCACAGGTTTCTGGCTCGTGGTTGTTCTCTTCCCATGAAGTGCATGGGCGCCAGTTATGGGAGACCATGAACAAACAAGTTTTTAAAATAACCAGAGCCTCTCCCTTGCAGGACTTTGAGCATCATGATGGTGTTTTAGGCTCAACTTTATAGGGAACAGATGCCATGCCCAAATTGTGTGTTGATGGATCTGTGTTGCCAAGAAGAGAGACTTGTACCAGCTTGAGCTTTCTGGTGAACTGTAGTCAAACTAAAGCTATATTTTGACGTTTGTTTGGTTCCTGATGACCCCTCATAGTGAAGTTGCTGTTTGCTGGTATGGTTTGTTCTTTTGTATTTGAAAGGTAATGTGAAGTGCAGCTGTGTCTGCCTGCATGGGGGCTCTCTGTCCAGCAGCATCCCCTTGGTGCCCTTGGTATTATCCACCTGGTATTGAATAATACTGCTCTGTAATCTGAACAACCTCGTTGCAAACTCAGAAGCAGCATCATGGAAGTCTTAGGTGGAATGCTTACAGCCTTTTGTTTCCATAATGCTTATTTTTTGTAGCTAAGTTGGAAGGAGTGTCTCTTTTTTACTTTCTTTTTGGCTTAAGACATCTTCCTGAGCACATGAAGTCCATTGCCTCTCTCCTTTTCCTGCACAGGTTTGACAGTCTCAAACCATCTGTTATCAGAAGTCACTTGAAAAATCTTGGCCTTGTTTTCTGTTTCTGGGATCTCATTTTGCTGGAGGTAGCTGTGCTGTCACAGCAGAAGGGCATTGATCTCACTTTGAGAAGTGGAAATGATTAGATGAGAAACAGACAAGATGTTGACAGAAAGGTGGTTTTTTTTCTTGTATTCATTTTACCAAACACTGGTGATGTTTTAAGAACTGGAACCGGTGAAGTGATACTGCCTTTGCACTGGGAAAATACCTCGCTCCCTCTGGGGCACACTGGGGTGGGTTCCCCATAAGGTACCTCTGCAGCAGTGGCTGCTGATTGCTGTCTGTGCTCGCTCGTGTTGGCTTCACATGAATCACTTCCAATCTGGGAGCTGCATATCCATGTCAGCACAGCACTTTGTCCAACCCAAAGAGGCTCTCTCTCGGCTGAGATGCCAGCCTGGCTCCGAGCTCCTCACCCAGCCGTGAGCACACATGGTTTGTACACCCAGGGCTGCCTCCTGCATTGCCAAAACAGCCTTGTTTAAGGGGGCAGAACTCAAGCCAATTAGTGGCCTAGTGGTGAAATTTGAGTAGAAACTGGATAGTTATTTTCTGTCTTGCTTTAGCTAAGTCAGGACCAGCTCTAAATTTTCCCCTCTAGACTTGGATGCTGTCCTATTCAAACTAATATTAGGTCTGAAGATAGAGGGGTGTCAAAAACAGCTGAATAAACAGGTCAGCTTGTTATTGTGTGTTTAGGTCTCGGCTCTGAAGAGGAGCAGATACAATTGCTGGAGGATGTTGTTTCTCAGGAATGCTGAACTGCTGGCCAAGAGGGATCCTTGAGTTTTGTGCCGGTGAATTGCTCCTCCGCATTATTCCAGGGCTGACCTTATGACTAATTCTTTGCAATTCAGAACTCTGAGGTCATGGTGACCATGAATTTCACCAAATTACAGCTTCTCATCTGTAGCTGTCATAATATAGAGCTGCACCTAAATTATTCAGGTTCCTAGCTGCAGCAAAATCTGTTTTTAGGAGATCTCTTATGAAGGCAGGACAAGACCGGTAGTCTTTCCCAGGAGTGTAATTATCCTCCTGGCATGATGCACTGGGTGTGAAAACCTAACTCTGGGAGCTGACACATGCTAAGTGCCTTGTTAAGCTTCTGCCATGGGCCCCAATTCTGTATTCTGGATGTTAGGAGAGAACTCTTGGTGTCAGAAGACCTACGTGACCCTGAAGGAACAAAGGGGATCTAGATGTTGTTTTAAATGTCTCTTTCATTTCTTGCTCAGTTTTGTCCTTACATTTATTTCTTCCAATATACTTAGTGTTGAGTATACCTAATATATTCTGGGATTATAAAACTGCTGCTAACTCCCACAAGAACATTGTGGACCCGAAAGAACTTGAAACAGTATATTGCAAATGTCACAACCTATATCATCTGCCCTAAGTCCTGCTGTGAGTCTGGTGTGCATCTTGTTTATCACACCTCTTTGTCTTTGTTTCCCAGAACACTTGATTGTTTCAAAATTAGCGAAAAAAAGTATCAAAGACCAAGGATTGTAAAAGTATGTCCTTTGTTCCCCTCTCTTCATTCAGAAGCCAGGGCATTGCAGCTGTTTACCATAGCCTGGTCTCTGGTGCTCTTTGGTGTATTATTTAAGATGGAAGTAGTAGATTCAGAGGCAAGATCCATCAAGGACAATGGGATTGTTTTGAGTGACTCTGAACATGAGGTGGGCAGTGGTTTTGGGAGCATCCCAGTGATCTCTGGTCCTCTGCAAGGAGTCTTGGGATCAGAAAGCTGAATGCTGTAAGACTTCATTCAGTCTTGCATATCATGCAGCAGTTGTACAAAGGAGAAAGAAAATGAGGAAATTGGAGAGATTCAATGGCATTTTGGTAGGCTGAAGTGTTGCAGGAGGTGTGGGGGGGCTTGTGCTGATGTGGCACAATGAGATGCAATTACAAAAACATGAAACAAAGTGTTTCAGAAGCAAATGCTGCTCTGAAATTGGGTATCTCCCCGTGAGAAACTGCAAAATCCAGTGCTGCAAAGCCCAGTGATCTGAAGACAGAAATACCCTGCTTTTCTGAGGTCCCTTTTAAGATGCTTATAAGCATCACATCAGCATCCAGTCCCTGCTCTCCCTAAGGCTCTGCAGCAGCTTTCTGACACAAACATGTTCCTTGAGCCATGCACATCTCTCTTGCTGACGACACTGATGATGCAGGTGCACAAGAGAGAAGCCAATTCCAAAGCCATTTATGGTGCTGAAGTGCTAGAAAATCAGCAAAATAATACATTTGCCAAGGAGGAGAAAGTGAAACAGGTGTGTAAACGTCCATTTGGAAGGTTTTGCTGACTGGTGAGAGGGGAGGAGGGCAGGAAAAGCCGAGGGTGTCCACTGCCAGCAGTAGAGAGCGATAAGGAAAGGGGATGACGTGGCTTTTTAATCCATTTTGCATATTTGGGGAAAAAAATAATTGCTTTATGTGCTACTTGGTGCTGCCTAAGCTTACTGGCATTCCCCAGGAAATAGGAGGGGGATAGATTACCTTTCAGAGGTTATCTTTTGTTAGCAGTTACTACAATGTGTGGTGGTAGTAGCTGCTTAATCCCAGTTTGAGGTGGTTTCTCAGGTGGCAAGTTCTTCCCATCAGAGTTCCAACGTGCCTGAAGTTACTGGCATAGGTTGTGCAGCCTTGCAGATGAGGCAATGTCCTGTTTTGCTGGTGATGACCAGCTCTCTTGGGCCTGGGTGGGATCTGAAGGGTGCAGTGCCAGAGCAGGGGGGTTCTGCAGGGCAGGTATGCCTGGCTGTGCTCCAGAGTGGCCTTGTGCACAGCTTTTTCTTTGGCAGACCTGGTCAAAGTGCAGTGACGATAAGATTGTGCATATTCCCTTTTTTCCTACACACTATCTCTCCTCTGCAGTGGCAAAGTCATTTATTCCCACCACAGGCTGGGAGCTGTAGGATGCCAAGGACCAGGCTCCACAGACACAGCTGTCATGTGTGGAATATAAAGGTATTAGGGACCTGGATCAGTGTAGCTGGGTGTCAGAGGCGTTCTGTAACACAGTCAGTAATGGTTGGGTCTCTGCACAGAGAAGCTCACAGCAAGGACTACACCTAGGTGGCAGGTTATGTCACAGTGCTTTCTTGTCATCTGCTTTCTGTTTGCTGTATGTCAGACTCATACAGTATCTATCTGTAGTTATTTACTACTACTTTTTCCCCCCTTTGCACTGCAATGCAGTTAGTCCACTGAAGGTTTCAGAAACCATGGAGTGTACATGGTACACATATTCCTGCTTTTTGTCTGGGAGTCTGCCTTTTTTTTTTTCTTTAATTGGACATAATTTTGCTGACTCCAGCTCATGCTGCATAATCTCAAATACAGGAGCACGTCAGACTCACACCCCTCTGGAAACTGTGGGGTGTGCCAGAACACCGAGATCCCGACGTCCAGACGGTGTCCACGTGGAGCATTTGCTGCTCGGGAGAAAAGGGCCAAATATGCTGCAGCAGGCAGGTCCTGCAAGAGGAGGAGGCAGTTGTGTCTAAACATGTTTGAAACCTTCCCTCTGCTGATGAGTCAGAGGCTGTTAAAGTGCTGTAGATCAGGCAGGGTGTCTGCCTCCTGCCTTGCTGCTGTGAGTCCAGCAACCTCTCTGGGGAGGTTTTCCCCACTTATTCTGCATTAGGGATTAAAGCAACTCAGGAGGGTTTGTAAATCCCCTTCCCCCAGCCTGCTTGTAGGGCAAACCTTTGCTGTAGATGTGCGACAACTGTGCTGATCAACTGTAGTGAAGTTTTTTCTCCTTCCCAAAATCAGGAGGAAAAGGTGTTATGTGAATTTTTTTTGTGTGTGTGTGTAATAACACCCCCCCCCCCAAATCAAAACACCCAAACGCTCATCAAATAACATATTTTAAAAGATTTCTTCATTTGGGGAGATGTCACATGAAATTTGCAGATATCAGCCTTGTCTCTACCAAGGCTTTTTGCGAGCAGGGAGTGGCTTCTGCTTCTGCTGGAGACGTATCTGCAGTCATAGTGAAATTCCGCATAGCCAAAGCAACATTAAAAACAAACCCCAACTTGGCTCTGGTACGAAAAATACGGAACAGCAGTTGCTGTGTGCAGGATGAAAGCTGATGTTTTGCCAACCTGAAGTGTAAAGCTGGTGCTGGAACTGGGGCCTGAAGAATGGAAGTGTTTGCCAAAAGGAAATGGAAGCAGGGATGGAGGGTTTCGGGGAATGCATCAGCATCGACCATGCCAAAAAATGCCTCCCCTGTGGACAGGTCTGATTACAGGAGTAACCGCATTAGCCCAGGAGAAGTGCAGCTGGAGCCACACTTGGCCTTTTGCGTTTTCTTGCTGGGGAAATGGCAGCTCAAATGCAGGAATAAGGTAGAGCTGGGTTTGGCTCACCCAGCTGTGTTTGTGCATCTTAGAGACCCAAGGGCTGTGCAGGGATTCAAGAGAGAGGTGAGACACCAGCAGAAACAAAGCCCAGTTCCTCTGCTTGGTGTGGTGGGAAGGTCTGCCAAAGATGACTTCTTACTACTTGGAGGGCAAGAGGGAAGGCACAGTTTTTGAGTTGCTTTCAGTTTGTGGAGGCACACACACTGTTTTTGCATGTAGGTTTGCCTTCAGTGTAGCTCCCAAATTTCAAATCTGCTTGCCTGGTGTTTTTAGTTTTCTTTTTTTCCTTTGCATGGAATATCCTTCCCTTTCCATCATCTGATCCCCCCTTGTTACTGGAGGATCTCTTTGCAGAGATCCTGAGCACATCAGAGAGCAGAAGCCCAGAAGGATGGTCAGTCAGGTGGCAGCTGTGTGCAAAGGAGGTGGAGATGTATATGTATATACAGATAGGATATGTAGCATGCTTTAGGAGCAAGTTCTTCAGTGCATTGCTGTTGCAGCTGCCCAGTGTCCTGCTGGCTGGGGAGTGAGGAGCCTGCCCCGTGAACCCCCTTTGCGCTTCTCGTGGTCCAAGCAGAAATGCATTTTGTCTCTGTTTCATCCTTTTAAAATTCTGTTTATTTCAGCATTCTTTTACTTTGCAGTGGTACTGCCCCAGTGGTACCCGAGCAAAGGACAAACTGAGCTGCTGGGAAGTATCTGTGTGGTTGTTCCAGCTTGTGCATTAGTAACAGCTGAACCCACGTCACCGCTCGCTGAACCCACTGAACTCTGTCAGCTTTGGAACAGCTCTGACCTGAGCCTTTGGGGCTTCTTGCCTGGGTTACTGAGATCTGGAGCAAGGTGGTGGGCACTGGTGGAAAAAACCAGGTGACTGAATGTAGGCTGAAGAAGGGCATGGCTGAAGAAGTGGCAAAGGGGAAGCACAGCAACAGGGTGTCAGCACTAAACTTGGTGCAGGCACAGTCCAGTCCAGTGGTGCTTTTCCTTAGGGGTGTCTTGTTCTAGCAATTGCCTCAGAGGCCTGGGAATCAGAAGACCACAGTTCTGCTCTGGTCCTGGCTTGCCATATGATCTCAAGGAAATCGCCTTGGTTTTCTTGCTCTCTCTCTCTCCTTGCTTTCAGTCATCAGGACTGTGAGCTCAGGACAGAGACTGTCACTGGATGTGTTTATTCAGGGTATAGATTCATGGGTGCCAGTTGTGTAATAAATAAACGGCGATTTCACCAATATCTTTGTTATATGAATTGGCAAAAAAATGAAGTGTTTTTTAGACCTTAGCTGAGTGAGAATCAGAATTGCCTGGCTTAAAACATTTCCCTCCAGTTCTCTGGTCTGTGGCAAGGAGCTTGTGGGAAAGTGAGCCTTGACCACGGCAATTGCATCCAGAGAAGTAAGTGAGGCAGAGAAGTTGATGCACTTCAGCATTTAGCACTGAGTAGAACAAAAAATGCAGAAAATGCCTTGACCTAAAAACATGGTAGAGAGCAAAAGTTTGCTGCTGCTGTTTTACATCTATTTTAGAGAGCAGCACATTAGTCTTTCTGTACAGAACTTTAGGAAGGTCATGAGGAGTTTGATTACTGCAGCATGAGCAGTTTGAAGTCCCGGATTTGGAAAAGTTTCCATAATCTCATCCCAAGCCCAGTACTTTGCCTGGATTGGGACCTTTTATAGACTTAGTCTTTTCAGATAGGTTGCTTTTTTCTCCATACTGGTAAATGTTGCAGGTAGGAACTGAAGGTTTTCAGTGGATCCAGTGGATCTGGCTATCAGGAAACTGCTGTTAGCAGTAAGTGTACCTTATGTATTTTTCAGAATACCATGAAGTAAGTGATGCCTGCAAGTACTAAAAGCAGAATATGGATCTAGCTGAGTTCTGGGGATGCCATGCCCTCTGTTTTCATGAAGATAAGGAGTTAACAGAAAAAATGCCAGCAGGTGGTGCTCCAGAATACATGGTGCACCTGGGCTTTGTAGGACAGGCCAACATGTGTGTCTGCCATCTCAAGCAGCTCTTCCTGTTCCTTGTTGCGCAGCGTTTTAACAAAATGTTCCGCTGCAGGGCAGAAAACCATTCCAGTGTCTCTCTCTGTGTTGTTTTTTTCCTCTGTACATTTGCATCTAGCAGAAGGCACCTCCATTTTACATAAGCACCCTCAACACTGCAGTGTAACACAAGCCCGTGTCAGCCGTCCCCGCAATGATCTGGGGAGGAACCTCTATGCGGGAGCTTGACCTTTTCCCTCTTGCTGGAACTGCCCTGGTTGCTCAGCAAGAAATAAACAATTGCTGGCACACACAGCCCTCAAAGGCAGTGCCCGCTCCTGCAGGAGCTTCAGCTTCTCCCATAAAGGCACCATCAGTTGTGGGCTGGTGCGTGGGGAAGGGTGAGGAGAGCTAGAATTTAGCAGGCTTTAGGCATTAGGGTTGGCCATTAATTTTTTTGGGTAATGAGGATAGTATTTGCTGATGGGAAGATAGGTTCCCAAGAAGACAGAATGTTCCCTGGCCAGCAGTAGCAAAGCAGGGATGAAATTTTGTCATCAGGGAGGCTAACTTCATTTTTCCCTGTTTGGATCAGGTGTACCGGCTGCTTTAAGATATTCCTAATGTGAAAGGTCTTCCTAAGGCTGAAAAAGGAAAATGTTCCATGCTGGCCAATTTTGTGCATTAGAGTCCATTTTTCTTAGCTGTTGACTACATCAGTATTATCATTCTTATCCAAGAAGGTGGTGTATGAGCAAAGGCTACAGGATGAGGCCATTATAGGAGAGAAAAACATACGAAGGTCTTACTTGAAAAAGTTGAGGATTTCCTAGGCTCTCCTAACCTTTCTGTTCATGGCAGTGTTCAGAAGCTTTTGAGTACTGATGGTAAAACCCACTGCTTACAGATTTTTTGGCACATTTACTAGCCTAATAACTCTGGTAAAGTAATTTTTTACATGTGGACTTCAATTCTTTCTCCTCTAAAAGAGGATTGAGACTTAGCTCTTTGAGTTTCTGCAAGACTTAATTAATTAGAGTGATTTGAGAATGAAGGATGCCCTGTCAATGTCACTTATTTCTCATGCTGCATCTTCTGGGTACTTAATAAATTCAATGATTTTGCATTTAAAGTCAGCATTGCAAGATTTTGGAATGGCACTGGTGGTGTGGTTCTGGCTGGTCAGTAACTAGGAGGGTCAAATTCCAAGTTGGCATGTGTTATTTTCTGCTTTTATTGAAGTCCCGGTTAAACTGTATTACCCTGCCCCCTCCCCACCCTGATATTTTTCTTGCATTAATGATGAATTGTGTGAATATTTTCAGCAACTGAAGGCATCTTTTTCACCTACATCCAGGGGGAAAGAACTCCTTGCACACGTTGATGTCTGTTCTCCCATCCAGGTCTTTGCCAGGCAGCTATGTTTTGAAGCTTGTGTGAGTGATTGTTGCTCCTTGCTCTGGAGCCAGCGCAGGTAGAAAGGAGCAGATGGCTCAGTGCTGGCTAAGTGCTTGCTGATACACAGCAAATTGCTCCTGTGACCGACTGATAGGTTTCAGGCTTTAATTGAGGCTTTCAGCAAGGCGCTCAACAGTGAAAAGCGTTCTGCTGAGAAAAACAGCAGCGTAACCATGGGCAAAGGTTCAGGATAGCAGAGTTCAACCCTCTTGGGGATTGCTCCTCGATTTATTTATTTATTTTTCTGCTGCTTTCCCACCATCATTCAAGACTTCTGTAACTCGCCTGCAGATTGCAGCTCAGTCTGTCAGTGCAGAGCAATCCTTTGTGCTGAAAATGTGAAGCAGAGACTGATAAGTTTGGATTTTGTGCTTGCAGCAGGCTCAGCATTTCTGCAAAGGTAGCTGTCCCCTGATGCTCCCTTTGAGTCCCTGTATGCCTGCTCTGAGCAGCAGCTTTGGTGGGGAGCTCCTGCTGTCTTCCCTCTTATGTGCGTCAGCAGCATCAGCATTTTAACTTTTAATGGACATCTCTAAAAGGGAAAGGAAAACTCCCCTACTCCTCCCTCACCCCAAGCAAGAGTGGATTTGACAGCGGAAGAAAGATATTTGTGGTGGAGTTGTCTGAGCAGCGTCCTGTTGGGCAAGAGTTTCCTCCAGCAGCTGCCCCTTGGGCTGAGGAGCTGCTCTGAAATGGAGCTGTAACTCGTCCAAGTATGGGGCACTCCAGGGCAGGCAGGGAGGCAATAACCCAGTGGTCTAGCTCTTATCATCCCCCTCATACCCACTCTTTGTCAGCTTTCAGTTATGCTTTGTATTTGGTTTCTTCACAGTACAGGGCCAAGGAATAAATTTCAGCATGGAAATTCATTGAGCCAGCTTGGTTTAGTGCCCTCAATTAGTCTGAAAGGAGTTGCTTCAAGTTAAAAAGCTGTCTGGTTGCCTTTGAAGTTTAGATTGTATTTAGTGCTGAAGCGGGTCTAACAAAAAGACCCTAAATAAAGGCACTACATGAACAAGAGAAATTAAACTCTATGATTCAAGTTTTCTGTAGAGTCCAAGAAATCTCTGATGGTAGCAGTAGTGCTGGTAGCTTAAAACCACCGTCGGACTGTCTCTGCCCCAAGGAGCACAGAAGCACAAAGATTTTTGCTCAGTTCTGAAATCCCAGACACATTTGATAATGTCTGCAGCATGTTTTTATGTTTCTTTAGTTTTCAGTGGCTTCAAATGCACTGGAAGTGTGAGCTACATTGCCAATGTGCTTTTGTACTTGCATGAATTTAATTAAAAAGGTAATTGGATTGCTTTATCAGCCTTTACATGTCAGCCCAGTGCTGCCCTCCTCTCCCCCCTCTCAACGACGTTGACAAACCCAAGGCATCTGAAGTCTATGTTTTTCTGCATTGTTCTCTCTTGTTTTGGATAGGGTACAGAGGTGACTGTTGCTGTTGAGCATTAGATCTGCTCCACAGTGGGAAGGAAGTGGCTGATAAGCAGAGAGCCAGCCTGCTCAGATGGTTCCTGCTGGGGCTGCCCTGGGCCAGTGGAGGGGGAAATGCCCTGGAGCCACAAAGCTCCAAAACAAAAGAAAGCAGGCCGACCCTTTGCAAAGTCCTCTGCTTTATTGCACTGATGTATAGCCCAAAATGTGCAGCTGCATCTGCACACACAACATGGGGCAGTTTTTGTGATTTTCCTGGAAATGCTGCCGAGGAATGTAAGATCCATTTGTAGTGCCAAACACTGCTGTTTTTGTGTAAACAGAGAAGTGCCCAGCCTGTGCTGTTAAATAAACCCCAGGATGTGTCCAGACTCCTTGACATCCCTTTGAAGGAGGACCAGGCTCACACACAGCAGTGGAAGGGCATGTGAACGAAACACATCATGGGGGTCTTGGTGTCAGTCAGTGCAGAGCTCCTGCCCTCTGGCACTGCCCTCCACACTGCCCACCTTGGCAAGCCCCTCCTGGGTCTAGTGGGCCCTTCCTGTTGTTTCCAGGAGTCCCATTTTAACACTCATTATCGTTTCCATGAACTTGCAGAGAGTACCATCAAGCCACCCCTGGGAATTTGGGAGGGTGGGTTTTCTTTAAAGAATGCTCTTTATAGTACAAAGCAGCCTCTGTTGCAGTTGTTTGTGGCAGCATGGCTGCTGAGGAATAAGAGTTGTCCTGTGCTTATCCAGCTGGTCTGTGGATGGGACAGTGGGTGATACAGGTTGGGCATGGCCAGCAGTAATGCAGGGGCATGCAGAGGACTGGGGCAGATGGGTTAGACTGTCAGGAATGTCGTTCTTGAGAGTGGAAATGCTGTTGCATGGAAGATACAGAGACTTTACAAGTTGTTGTGTGTTGAAACTGGAGGGTGATAGCACGACTTTTCAAGGTATTTCAAGACAAAAACAACCCTTGAGGATCTACTGGAAATTTGTGCTTTGATAAAATGGATTTTATTCAATTTTGAATGTAAATTCACCAATTAGCAGTGTAGAATAAAGTATCTGTGGAGTGATGTTTTGATGGCCTCTCTCTATCCCTTTCTTAATGACTCCCTTTAAAAGAACCTGCAGCTTTAGAAACAGTGCA
Source organism: Xenops minutus (assembly GCA_035221455.1). Taxonomy (NCBI): domain Eukaryota; kingdom Metazoa; phylum Chordata; class Aves; order Passeriformes; family Furnariidae; genus Xenops; species Xenops minutus. The sequence continues at coordinate 16,059,809 of JAWWEE010000018.1, forward strand.
ATAACAGGTATCTGTTATTAGCCTGAGGAATAAGGTGTTTACAAGAGGAGAGGATGAAAAGAAAGATACTCTGGAGTTAAAAAACATACTTTAAAATAAAGAGAGTCATGGTTTCTCATTGCTTACAAGAAATCGGATTAGACATACAAGGTTTTTCTTGTCCATTTAAAAGTTTTCAGCAACCAGAAAAGGCAAGACCCAAAATGCAAAGGAGCTGCATTATAGGGAGGCAAGACCCAAAATGCAAAGGAGCTGCGTTATAGGAAGCCCAGCTCCAGTCAAGGGGTTTGTGGTGGTGTCAGCATGACCCTTTTGGTGTTCCCTGCAGAAGAAGATTTACAAGTACAAGAAGGTGCTCAGTAACCCCAGCCGCTGGGAGGTGGTGCTGAAGGAGATCCGGACGCTGGTGGACATGGCGCTGACGTCCCCGCTGCAGGACGACTCCATCCACCAAGCTCCTCTGGAGATTGTCTCAAAGCTGCTCTCAGAGGTACGGCCTCAGCAGGGCAGTTACAGGTTCATGAGTGGGTTTCATTTTAACTTGGGCTGTCAGAATTCTCCCTGTGAGTCTGTTCGTGACTTCTGCTGACTTGAGTGGAATTTGTACCTGCTGGGAAGAAGGAAAATTTGACCCGTGATGTTAGGTAGATTTCTAAAAGCAAAATAAACTATGTTTGTTGGTTTGAGTTTTGTTTAATTGTTGTAATATTTATGGTAAATTTATTATGGGTCTGATTCATGTCTTATTTCAAGTCAGTGGTAAACCTACCCTTGAATTCTATTCCATTGGCTTTGTTTCCATGACCAATAATTCTTGTACCTATATATATACAGCCCAGTAAATGAGTTGTGCAGCTATTTTATTATTACTAATTCTGTTTTTTCCTTTTTCAGAGGTATCTATCCTCCTTCTATAACATATGTGTCCAATAGTTAACTTCTCATGAACAGGAAATGTAGTGCCAAACAGGTTTTTCATGTCTTAGTTCTGATGTGCAAAGATTTGATATAAGCAAAAGAAGGTGCTAACAGTGTTTCTTACAGTAGTCAAAAATCTTAGCAACTCAGAACTTTGTAACTTTTGGACAGGTTATGCTGCTGACAAAGCCCAAAGGAGACTCTTTTCCATAGGGGACTTCCAGTCAATTTATTGGCTTTGATTGGTACTGTGTTTAAAGAAAGAATTTCAGGAAAACTGCAGCAGATAGTTGACTATGCACAAATGGGTAAAACCAGCCTTAACCAACACAACAATCCTTTTATTAATTTCATGGTCAGGGTGACGTGGATCTCAGTGTGCTGAGTGAGAAATGAAAGCTTGCACCACCCCTCATAGCAGACAGTTTGCCACCTGCCTTAGGAGAATGATTTTAATTCAATGATTTTTATTCAGAAAATAAGCAAGTGCAGCCTTGAGCCTTGCTGTTTGTGTCTGTGGTGGCTGAGAACTGTGTATGCTGATGTGCCAGCTCAGAGTACTCTCCTCGTTCATTGTTTTCTGTTCAACTCTTTCAGAACAACAACTTAACCACTCAAGACCAGGAGAGCATTATTGTGGTGAGTATCTTTCTGCTGAAATCTGAGGACAAATTTGTATTGTTTCATGACACTTCTGTTAGTGCTTGTCTCTGCCCCAGTGAAGTAGGGCAAATGTGAAAGCGTTTCCATCAATGCTGGTGAACCAAGGCAGCAATCAGAAACCATTTGTCTGTTTTTTGTGTGGCTTTGTCATTGCTCTGTACTTGTTTCATAGGTGAATAACAGCAAAACTTTCCCATCAGCTTATATGAAAGAATACAGCATATTGAGTTAATAGTCTCCCCAAATGGCCCCTTGACCAGGCTACACAGAGCAATGTTCATATCTATATATGTCCTTTAAACAGTCAAAACCCATCATTTCCAGATGTGCCCGATAAAACCCTTAGGCTTAGTAGTTTCCTGAGGGGCAGATGTTGCCCCGTGCAGAATGTATATCAATGTTGATAATACATGAGCAAGTGATTGTTGTAAGTGTGGATATGTGTGAGCCACTACTGTTTAACCCCTGCTTATATGATTTGTAAACCTATCCTCTTCAATATTTTTTTCTGTAGGTCACATTTATTTAGACATAGAAATAAGTGACTCAAATAGCAGCTCTTTTGGCTGTGAAACAAAATACAAAATCTCAACAATTTATTAGAGGTAGAACTTGGTTCTTCATCACTGTAATTTAGTTTCATTCTTTGGCAATTTCCAGGAGATTTTCCCAGTAATCTAATCTAGAGCCTCACCACCATCTGATTGTATCACATCTCCCTGCCTCTTTCTGCAAAACACCAAGGTGGCAGGTAGCTGCCAGTAGGTGTGAATTGTCTTTAAGTGCTGCCTAAGATACATTTTAGATGGAATCAGTCACTGAGATAAGTTTCTGAAGTGGCATTTACTTTTCTTTGCCCTAGCTTTCATTTTACTCTAATGCAATGGGTAATTCAGTCCCCCAGTTACAAGCTGGTTGTTCTGGGGGAAAGATTTTTCAATAAAAGATGTAAGACAGCCCTGCTGTGAGCAGGGAGCTTGGACCAGGTGGCCCTCAAAGGTCCTTCCAGCCTGCGTTGTTCATCCCTTCTGAGTGATGGAGTCCTCAGCTCAGGTCCTGCCCTCCTGTAGGTTGTGCCCAAGCCATTAAGGAGGTGGCAGCTCCTGGGCATTCAGAGCTCACTGCCATTACACAGATAACCTGGGCTATTCTTGGAAAGTATTGCTAATACTGTGTGTTTATGTAGCATGTGAAAAAGTACACAGTGAATGGCTGTGCAGATGGAGCCAGCTTTCCTTCTCTGGGTGGTGCTGGAACAGATCAATATTACAACCAATCCCTTCCTGCTCAGTTTCCATAACTGCTTTTGGCCACGGCACTCAAAAGGAAAATGCAGGAAAAGGTGCTTTCAGGCTGTCACTCTTCCACATTGACACTAGAGACAGAGCCATGACTTGCTTGACCGACTCTGTTGTGGTTTGGCAGGTCCTATAGCAAACACTCCAAAAGATGCATTCAGGGAAGATCTTGAGTTCAGGTGTTGGAGGGGAATGAGGATATTCTACTCTAACTGGATGGTGTCACATTCTCCATCAGTTCCACTGTTGCTGGGCCACCACCAGAGGAGAATTGAACAACTGCAGGAGGATGGCACATGATAATGAACAGAAACTTCAAAGTTCTTATGCATAACCAAAACAGAGCTTTGCAGATGTGCTTGAGTTTCATTATTAAAATTCACACTAAGCTTGACTTGTGTATGTGAGAGTGGCTATTGTGAAACACAGCCATTGCAAGCAGACTCACAGGGCTGAAACCCTTAAGGAGATGAGAGGAAGAGCAAAAACCAAAGCAGGCTGCCTTAGTAAAACTCCAGATGCCATCCAGATAAAATATCTGGTGTTCAGTTCTTAATACAAACTGTCCCAGCTGCTGTGTTTAGTGCCTTACTTTCAAATGGGTACTGGGCATCCCTTTGGCTGAAGACTGAAAAAGCCTGAAGGCACCAACACAGAGAGAGAATGTATCATTCTAGTACCATGTTCTAATTTGCAAAGGAGGTAAGAACAACATAAGTTCATTACACCCTCAGTGGCAGGTATGACCTCTAATGTATTTATCCAGAATAGGCACATTGGTTTGTGTAGCAACAAAGAAGGAATAGGTGATCTGAACTTTCAAGAAACTAGATGCTTGATTTTGATGAATAGGGTCCTGCCAGGTAAAAACAGGGCTAGGTTCCTTTTAGTGAGCTGTTTCTCAGAAAAAAGAGCTCAAAGTCCTCCATAACGGGTATGTGTGTGTGGTATTTTTCAGTTTTTGCTGAAACAGTGAGCTAGATTCATCGTTGCTTTATTACATCCTAAAACAATTGGTCTGCTCCTGTTTTCATTTAAACTGTTACAGCAATTGCTCTCCTTTGCTGTATTTTATGTATTTACACTGATGCAGTTAAAGGCAAAGTTTTCCAGAGGATTCATAGGAGGAGTGTGCTTGAGTTTACTTGTAAAATAAACACACAGCCCACCTCTAATTTCTCAGCTTATACTTTTGTCCTTTTCCAAAAGTGAGCTTTTTTCCCCACCCAAGAAAAATACTTCCCTGCAATATGCAGTTACAGTCCTGTAATTGAATTTTTCTTTCTTTTTCTCTCCCCTTTTAAAGGCAATTGCACCTTTGCTGGAAAACAACCATCCTCCTCCTGACCTCTGTGAATTCTTCTGCAAGGTATGAGAACAACTTTGCTTTCTGAAATCTCACAGTTGTATATGAGCGTAGTTCTTTGAGGGGGTGGTTTTGTTATTTTCTTTAACTCCTTACCTCCTGCCCAAGTTGATCTCAGTTTTTGGTTGGCAACCAGTGATAGTAGAATAGTTTACAGCACCATTATGATAAATAGAACCATATACTTAGAACATCAGACTGTTCTGTCCTGATACTGTGTGAGGGTTAAAGTCTTCAAACTCCCACAGCTCTGGGTGCAAGAGGTGTCCTCCAGCATGTTCTGGTGAGCTGCTGCAGAGACCTCTGGGTCTGTGTTCACATGAGGTGGTAATGTGATGTGTACCTCAGCCCGAATGGTATTAAGTCACTGGGTAGTAGCAGTGGGAAGATCATAAGGACTTGTCCTCTTTTCTGGTAAATCCGTGCTTGTGCTGCATTTTGCATCCTTTCCATAAACTTCTGAGCACTTGGGTTTGCAGACCTTGTGGATTTGAAAGTACTGCATTTCCTCTAGGCCTGTTTGTGTTTCAGTTTCAAGTCTGCTTAAATTTGCTTACTGATGACTGTGTATGCATCTGTCAAACGTTCTGGATGCTGCTTGTAATTCCCATCCAGAGTTATTCACCAGCTGCTTCTTCCTACAGAAATTAAGTTTTAGAAACTTCTCTGACTGTTGCATTTTTATAAGCCACTCTTAAGGCCATATCCAGCCTTGAACTCAAGGCATTTTTATTCCTGGTTTGTTTGGGTTTTTTGCCTTTGGTCTCCATCAGAGATGGGCACCTAATTGTCTTAAATTTATGGGATGGGCTGTGTAGAGTTGCAGGAATGGAGACAAGTTATGGACTTTTCAGAACTGAGGTGGACAAGGTTAATGAGAAGGTGAATTTATCTTCAAAACTGACCCTGCCCTGAACAGAAGGTTGGACCAGATGACCTTCAAAAGTCCTTCCCATCCCAAATTACTCTGACTAATACATTATGATTGTGTGTTTTACCCTGTGATGGGAGAGTGGGTCATTGGTGCCCTTGGAGGTGTGACACAGGTTTTACCCTGGATCCCAGGGTAAGGACATTTGTGCCATTACACTGCCTGTATGGACATATATTCTTGTCCCCAGCCCCTTAACAATCTTCAAATTCAACAAAAGAGGGTGAGTCCCCAAACTGCTCCATTCCAGCAAAAGGGAAGGGAACTCTTCTGAGTTCATGAGCTCCCATGGTAATCTTCTATCAGATACCAGCAAATCCATAGGAAAGAACAGTGTTCTGAGTACCCTGATCCCAGGAAAGGTTAATTTAGCCCTTGACTCTTGTTAATCTTGGGGTAATCCATGCATGGGGTGCAAAGCCAGAGGAGACCCATGTTGATAATTTGTGCAGCTCACAGAATGCCTTGTTGCTCCTTGCAGCACTGCCGAGAGCGCCCGCGGTCCATGGTTGTGATCGAAGTGTTCACCCCGGTGGTACAGAGGATTCTCAAACACAACATGGTGAGTGCACGACAAATCTATCCCCCCAGACTGCAAGTGCAGAGCTAATAAGCATTCACTGGGATTTTCAAAAGCTTCCAAGCAAGGCATTGTTTTGAGGGGCATTTCTTTTGGCAGCAGGGCCAGCGTATGCAGCTCCAGCTCTCTCCCACCTGGCTCGTGGCTCCTTGCTTGCTCCATACATGGCACCCTTGCAGTTAAAACAGTTTAAAATCGAATAAATAACAAAAGCAGAATGGGGACTTTGTTGATTTTGAGCTGGGGCCCTCAACATTTTTTCCTTAAGACACCCCCAGCTTTCTGGATTTCCATTTTTCTTTAGGCTCATGTCCAGTGAGTTCTTACCTAAGTTTCATGAATTTTCTTATGCTTTTCTACTGTTATTTTTCCTTCTTATTGCAGGATTCATGTTCTTGGTCATTTATGACTGTTCTCACCCAGGTTTTCTCTCATTGCCAGTCAATTCTTTCTTTGTGTTTGAAATAAATGCCAGAAGACTGGCCTGCCAGCTTTGCTCTCTCCACCCTGTGGAGCAGCTTTCCCTTCTACCCCCTCAGACTCTGAAGATATTCTTACATGAGCTATATTTCTTTCCTAAGAGAGGTCTGGGGTATTTACCAGCTCTCCAGCCTTTGTGGCATATTAAGTTTCCTGCCATGGTTTTTAAGTTGCATAAAGAAGTCTTACTTCATAATGCTGTGGCAAAGACTAACAAATAAAGTAAAATATTTAAGGCAGTTGGCTTGGCTGTGATCTCAAGGATGAACCTCTGTAACTACATAATCAGCTTCTTTTCACTGACTGATATAATTTTAGAGACCATCAGCTGCCATGCTGTGTAAAGCAAGAACCCAGTAGAAAACAGTTCATATTTCTTATTTTTACCATCTTATTTAACTCCTTGAGTTTACAGAACTGGGTAAAAAGCCCAAGATGGCAAAAAGGTCGTATTCCTGGCTCTGTGCCTGCACTCTGCAGACATGTAAACATTTTTGAATATTCTGTAGTGTTCAATGAAATATTCTGTAAATGTTATTCTTGGATTCCAGACTGATTTTTTTTTTTTTTAAGCATCCAGAGCTCTTGAGGGGTCTCAAATAAAATCTAAATGCATAGGGTAATGCTTGTATTTGGTTAGCTTCAGAGAATTGGGTATATTTACCATACTTAACATTTGCAGATTGAAAATCAACATGTCTGTACCGCAGCATGTAGTGAGGGAATTTATGGTGTCATGTATTAATTGGAGTGGATTTGGGCACTTTACTGCTCTCCAAGGACTGCTGTACTGAATAGCCCTTTAGAGAATGTGTGTGTGTGCACGTAACTGAAGTAACTCTTTAGGGGGATGGTATTGTTGGCAGGAAACTTCACCACCTCTGGAGGCTCTGTGCAGTTCAGCATCCCCAGAGCTGAGCTGGCTCTTCCCACCTTTGCCTCTCATTTGTTCTGTGGCCTTTGGAAATTCCTGACAAGTTTTGTTCCAGTTTCCCACCTGTAAAATGGGGAAAGAGTGTCTCGTTTATCTGTGATTTTTGAAATCTCAAAAGAGCAAGGATAGCTTTTTGTCTCTCTGATACTACTGGTTACATGCAGGACTGGAAGCTGTTGTGTGCTGAGTTGTTTGGGGAGTGCTCAGCAACCTCCCAAACCTTTGGATTTGAGCTGTTTGTAGGCTCAGCCCAAATGTTTGAATATAAGCACTAGTCTTTTTTTTTTTTTTTTTTTAGCAAACAATATCAACAGTGTGTATTGTTCTGTACTTGGTATGCTGACAGAGCATTGTGTTATATTTAGAGAGATATTTTATTTTACAGGGGTCAGCAATGCCATCCTCTGCATGGTTTCTGGGACTTTCGTTGTAGCTTCAGTTAAGACACTAACACAGGTTGAAAAATTTCATAGGCAAATTGCAACTGCAAGAGCTATTTTGCAAGGCTTGTTCATGAAATTATTCAAATGTTGTACGAAGCACACGTGGTCTCTTGCCCCTGGAACAAGTGTATTTGCACCCTCCAGAAGGAGCTGTAAGAAGTGTAATGATTTTAATTGTAATACTGAGTGTGGAGTTGCCCACAGTCCCTTTGCTGGGTAAAGTTACCAGGTGGCCATTCAGTTCTAGTAAAGTGACTTAGGCTTGAAGGAGACGTTGTTCAGCCTAGGCTTGTTGTTTTCATGGTTTTGGTGATTTTCTCTAGCTGTGAAACCCAGATCTTAGTGCAGGTTGTGCTGCAGAAGTGCCCGAAACCAAAAGGAGTTAACTAGGTTTCAGTGCTCTGGAAGCATATCATCCCTTTTGCAGACCACCACCAGCTCACTGCCATTGTGGCATTTCTTTAAAATTTAAGTTGCCATGAAGTTTTGTGCTTAGGGTGACTCTTCTTCCATAGGCAGCTGCTGGAGGGATAACTGGGAGTGCTTGTTTGTCCTCAGAGGACCTTGTTCCCCCCTCGGAAATCCAGCCCTGTAGTTCTGCAACACCTGTGTAATAAGGTTACACCTGTGTAAATGTGAAGAAATGTGCTGTGGAATAACACTCACTAGACAGCAGAACTTACTCCTTTCACAGCTAAAAATAGCAGGTGGCATGAGGAGATGCAGGATTTCAGTTTGCAGGTGCCTTTCTGACTGCAGGATTTAAGGGAAGCAACTCTTATGCTCACCTGTCAAATTCATGTTGTAGCTGGAGTAAAAACCCTGGAGAAAAACAAACTGATCTCTGGTTTTATACTTGATTGCTTATCGATTGCATGTCCAAAAGAATTTCTCTAAAACCAGAATAGATATGATGCCAAACATGGAAGTATGTTATTATTTTTGAGTTTTATTTCTAAAAATCTGTGGTTATGAGTGGAAGCAAAAATGCAAAACAACAAAAAATGCTCAAAATCAAGGTGTAAAGTGAAATGTAGGAAACAAATGTAAGTGCAGGTGGGATTTTTTGTTGTTGTTTCTTTAAACATATCTTTTTGTCAAAGAGGGTATGGGAGAAAGAAGAGATTGGAAAGTGTGTCATTATTAGTGAGGAGAACATTACCTCAGCATGCAGCAATACTGTGCTCTTGAAGCTGTCAGCATAACAGCAAAGTGAATCCAGTTGTGTTTGAGCTGATTTCTTTTGAAAACCCACAGTTTGGACGTGCATTCACCATCTTCACTGCGTCTCTCCTTTCTGGACAGGATTTTGGGAAGTGCCCTCGGTTGCGGCTGTTTACTCAGGAGTATATTCTGTCTTTGAATGAGCTGAATGCTGGAATGGAGGTGGTGAAGAAGTTTATTCACAGGTTAGTTACATTTAATTTATGGCATGTTTCCAGTCCTGTGTACGTGCTTTGGTGTGTCACTTCTCCCAGCCCTGCTTATCCCCTTACTGGCTGTTAAGAGTAGCTGGTGCTTTTTTGGGACTGGCAAACAGCAGATAAATTGAGTCCATCAGGCAATGTTGCTGAAGTCTCTTTTTAAAAAAACCTGTTTCTCGAATAGGGCTGGGGGTTTCTGTCTGGTTCCACATCGGAAGCAAATGGACTTTGCATTGTGCACATTCTTCTTATACATTTAGACCAAAGCCTCTACAAAGAGATTTTCATTAATTTTGGACCTCATAATGCTCAGTTAGGTATGTGTTTCTTACCACATCAATGAACTGGTGCTGCAGCTTAGCCTTGATCATAAATAGGGCAATTGGTAGGGATTTACAGAGTATCTCTCTGTTATGGCCCTCCTGAAGATTCCCCAAAGGTGCTTACCCATGTCTGACACCTCGTTCTCTTTGACTGGTTCTGCCCACAGAAATCTTCCTGGCAATGATGTCATCTTGGTTTTTGTTTTTCAGCATGCATGGTCCAACAGGACAATGCCCACATCCCAGGGTCCTGCCAAATCTTGTAGCTGTCTGCTTAGCAGCCATTTATTCGTGTTACGAGGAATTTATCAACAGGTCAGTATGAATTCCCAGCTGACCACGTGTTGCTCGATTCCAAACCCACGACATCAGTCAGCAAGATCGGTGTGATGGGTGTGGGTGTGTGGGAGGGTATCTTTGTTCTCACCTGCTCCTTGCTGGTGTTATGTGTGAAGGTTCTGGTCAGTCACATCTGTGTGTTTGTAGATATGTAGTTATATTTGTTATGCTCTGTGCTAGAAAACCTGAAAGAGGCTGCACCTTCCTTCACTGGTACTGCCCAAAGGGAAGGGTGAGACCTTGAAGAAGGGGGTGTGTGTAAGTCCCTGTGTATCTGGAGCTTTGAACCAGAGCTGGTTCCATGATGCTGTCTCCATTATTGTGGAAAATTTGATTCCCGACTTACTGCAAAATAGACACTGCAGTTCTTGACACACGAGCCAGTTTCCAGTAGACACTGAGGGTTCCCCTCTGCTGTGTTTCCTCTTTGTTTATGCCTATCTAACTTTGCTCGTGGTAGAGCACAGACAGGGGCTGCTTAGTGTCCAACACAAATTCCAGACGTGAGGGCTGCAGACAAATGTCTGGGCATGTACTGTGGCCAGATACATACTTGGGCATGGATTCTGTTACAGCTTTGCACAACTTGGATGGGAAAGTTCACCTTTATACTAAACTGGCCTGTCAATTAGAGTAATGAAAAGCCCAAATCTTTGTAGAATAGGGGCTGCGGGGTCTTACTGGAGCCTTTTAATGTTTTTAATTGATGTCAGTAATCTGATTGCACAGAGGAAAGCCATCCAGTGGGCTGGGGTGAAACGCAGTGGGAAATGGCAAAAAGTCTTGGCTTCTCAGTGTTGCTCTCTCTCTCCTGCTCTCTGCTGGTATGGCTGTCTATTGAAATTACCTGTTTATGTTTCCAATCCAGTCGGGACAATTCGCCAAGCCTGAAGGAAATTCGGAATGGCTGCCAGCAGCAGTGTGACCGAAAGCCTAACCTCCCCCTCCGCCTTCTGCACACGAGTCCTGACCTGGTCTCTCAGGAGGCCACCTTGACTGAATCCCGCCTCAAACCAGTTATTGTCACTGCAAACGAGATCCACGTGGAAGTGGAGCGCACCAACACGGCGAACCAGAAGATGACAGCCAGCGTGGGCAACGACAGCGAGCCCAACCTCATCGACTGCCTGATGGTCAGCCCCACCTGCAGCACCATGAGCATCGAGCTGAGCGCCCAGGCAGACAGGATCCTGGGCTGCTACGTCGAGATACTCAAGATGCTGTGAGTAACTGGTTTTGAACAGCTTCTTGAACAGTGTCATCTCAACAATGGGGGGGCTTTTCCCACAGGCCTGTTGTCTTCAACATCTGTGGTGAGCAAGCACATGGTTATAAATCTTAACTCCAGCTCGAGAGAGTCCAGCCTTTGAAAGAGACATCTGGCACTGCCAGTATGTTCTAAAAATAGCATTAGGAAGATGAAAATGGAAAGCTTATTTGTTCAGTGAACCTCAGGCATTTTACAGAAGACGGGGTGTTGCTGCCAGTGGTTTCTGGTTTTGTTCTTGCTCAGCAAAAATAAATAAATAAAAAAAATTCCATTTGTCTTCTTCAGGGCTCTTGGGATTGCCTGAGACAGAGCTAAAGAAGGCAGATCTGTGCTAGGCTCAGTGATAAGCAGCACACTCCCCTGACCTCAGAGGAGCTGGATGAGGCTGTTGTTCTTCTCTTAGGTGTTCTCCCTTCATGTATCTGTAGAAGTTTTATGACCCATTCACATTTACTTGTATTACAGTGGAGTCCGTACTTGTCAACCAGTTGCTTTGGTACAGTAGACCTGGATTAGGGAGCAGGGTGCTCAAATAGTCTTTACAAAATGATGGCTTCATAGTTTCCTGAGAGGCAAATCCTCTGACTATCTTCAAAAGGAACATAAAGGAAAATGTTCTTCGGAAAAAGCTTGTTTTTCTCTTGGATGAAAAATGAAATGTAATAACACAAAAGGTGAGGTACTGAATAGAAGCCTGTAATAAAATCACAGTAAAATAATATCATTTGCTTTGACAGCCAGCTCTGGTACTGAGTTGCAGTATGTCTTTGGGCAAACTGTTAAACTTCTTCAATAACTATTTTTAAACAGTGTAAGGCTTAATGAAGTAATAGTTGAGTTTTTTAGAATCCAAGACATGGTGGTTGAAATTTGGGCTCTACTGTAAGCCATGAGCATGCAGCTGCACTTAAGTCAAATGCAACTCTGGGGCTTTGCCCTAAAGGAATTACAAAGTCAAACTGCTGTGGTGGAAGTTTTTGTGAAGGTTTTGTCCCACACTTTCCTTTTTCTTCAAAATACATAATACAATTTTGCAACATAACTCCTTCACTCACTGCAGCTCTGGCTTGCAAATCCTCAAGCACACATGCAAAACTGGAGACAGAACAGGTGAATCCCAAGTTACTTTCCCGTTAGATTCTGGAGGAGGCAGTTGCTGTGAGTGCTAATTTTATATTTTATATTTTCTCCCTGTGGCTTAGGCTCTTCTGCCTTTAAAAATGTGCATTAAAAAAAGCACAGCATCTGAGTTTGCTTCATTTGGGGGCTACTAAGTCTTCACCCACCCAGGTGCTTCATTAAACACATTGTGGATTTATTCCCTTCCCCTGACTGTAGCTGTTTTCCATAAACACTAGAACTCTCTCAGTCCTGATGCTGGCTGGGGTGCTGACTCACTCAGCATCGAAGGTTTTGGTTTCATCATGCAGCTGACACACACTTATAAACAAATTCACCAGTGGGCATCTTCTTCCTCACAGTCTCTCCACATTTTAAACATTTGATATGCTGGGTCTCAATCCTTATATAACTTCCTACACAAAGAACTCTTCTTTCGCTCTGTACCTTAAAATCTATTTTTTTATTTGTTTGGTGTCTTTTTAAAAGCCAAGCCGTTCAACAGCAACAGGGAAAATGGGAATCTCTTTGTGTTGCAGGTGTGGAGGAGCTTTGGGGCCTCTCTCAGGTTGTGTGATGGGAATTCTGAAGGGTCAAACCCACAGAGTTTTTTTTCAGCCCTGAAAGCATTAACACAGAACTGAGTTCTGCTGATTCTGCCCCTGGCTTGGGAGATTTTAGATAAGTCGCTTAGAAGTGTCTAATTTTTCTTATCGGTAAAATATAGTTAAGATTTTAATGTTGTTTTTTGAATGCTGAAACAGTGATGGGAAAGCACCGTAGAAGGGCTTGCAGTTATTAACAAAAATACATGCTGTTATGTATGATGCTGATTCCTTTCATGCTCAAACTTTTCTGCAACAATGGCTTTCTGTTGCATGAAATACTATTACTGTACTTTGAGAATCTGAGAATATGAACAAAGAGTTGAAGAACATGCCAGTAGGAAGAAAACATTAATTATAAAGCAACTGCTATCCAGGAGGTGAGCTCTCAGCAGGCAGTCACTAAAATAATGTTCTTATTAATAACAGTGGTAAGCCAAACATAAATAAGTTGCTTAGCATTGAGTTTGATTGTTCTTTTAGGTGTCTGACTCAGTATCATCATCAAAACAAGAGAGTCACCAGCAATGATATCTTTTTTACATAATTAACTTAGGGCAGCAGGGAGTAAATCATTTAGGCAGATTTTAATTATTGAAAGTCTAGCAAATAAGAATTCTCAACAGTAGCTTTGGCAGAGGACGTTTTATTGTTCACCTGACTCCTACACAATACTTACTTTTGGGGGAAAAAACTCACTTTTAATCTTGATAAAAATATTATTTAATAATCCCTGTAATACCTCACTTTTTACACAGAAGGCTAAAAAGGCAGTTGAAAAGTTCATTTGTGGGGCTACTATAGCACCTAGAACATCTTTGACCCTCTTTCTAATATAGTTGAGTAATAAAACACAGCTATTGCATACTAAAGGAAACAAACAAAAAAAATCATGATTTTAAAGATTTTGGCAGATGACCCAAAGTCTGGGCAGATCTTAAAGGAGCCACAGTCTCTAGCGGAACGTGGTATTTTTGTCCTGCACTCAAAAGTGGATCAAACTTCTGTGTCAATATTCTCTAACACATTCGGGACTCTGATAGTGTTACTGATGCCAGTCATTGCCTCCTGAACGCTGCAAGTCTTAAACTGGTGCGTAGAAAATGCACTAAATTAATTGAAAACTTTCTGTCCAGCTTATTAAAGTAGAGGCTCTGAGAACATCTCAGTGTTGCCCAGCTCCTACCTGCATGTTAATATTTCCATGAGTTAGGGAATTTCTTGTGCAGCCAAACTTGTGCTTGAACAGCACACCCATGATTAGAGGAGGTTGCAGGGTGAAGGGCTGTGTGTCCTCCTTGGTCTGGGTAACTCCATAGTCTGTGTTTTCACCTGAGGGACCCCACTGGTTCCCCTGGCAGCACCCCAGGGATGAGGGGGACGCTTAAACTGTGCCAGTGGTGAAATCTGGATCAACAGAAAGCAAAGTACACTGGCTGTGAGAAGAGACCCCTCTTGGGGAGGCTGTGATGGTGTTGTATCCTAAGCAGTTACCCTTTGTCTGTGTTATTTTTTGTTTCCATGGCTGCCTGTAGTGACAAGGGTCCTTCCAGATAGCCAGACACTTGCACCCCTCTCTGGGGCCAGTGTGACCAGGGCAGTGTCACCTCCTTTGGGCAACCTTGTGTTGCTGTTTCTTGATCCTTCCATGCCAACTCTGAGCAATGGGGCCTGTTTCTGTCCTCAGGAGCCTGGGCAGGGCCTTTCTAGGGTATTTCAATGGTGCTACATTTTCTTCTCTTGAAAAAAAAAAAGAAAACAGACAAGCCCAGCTCAGAAGGAGGCTGAACATGGAAAGGTACCTTGCTGTTTTGTAGACAGCAGGTTTGTGCCTTATGTGACAGAGGCTCTGATGGGGTTTTCTCTCAACCTGCCCCAGAGCCCTGAGCTAACCCTTGTGTCACAAAATTCAGGGAGTTGGATCTACACCCAGGGAAAGAAGGGATCAGATAAATGTCCAGGGGGACTTGATCATCTTATTGTCTGACAACAGAGCTTATCTAGTAGATTTTTGAGCGTGTCAAGCTGCTCAGTGTGGAGAACAAGCTGCTTCCAAGTAGTTGCTCTTGTCTCTTCATTATCCTCCCCAAGCTGAGGACCTGGGGCTTGTAGTCTGTCAGAGATAAGAGCGATGGCTTTCCAAACACAAGCACCCACTGGAGCTTCCCCTGCCTGCTCTGCATTCCCCAATAGGTCAGTGGCATGCTCTGAATATCCCAAGTGGATTCTCTTATGTCATGTTTATCGGGGTTGCCCTGGGCTGCTAGTATGTTTTGGATTGTTTGTGCTGCACATGACATATGGGCAGGTTTTCATGCTGGTGAAAGGTGATCCCACCAAAGGAAAATGTATTATGTTGGCAGGCCAGGAGTGACGATGGCCCAGAGGCAAAGTCACTGCAGTCAGGGATTATTTAATTAATATGATTGTTCTGTGTTTTGGCCAATCCTCTCCAAAAGGTTTCTGTGTGCAGGAGCAGGTGATGGCTCTGAGGAGCTGTCACAGCCTGCCTTCCTGACCCCCAGCCCTCCACAGCCTTGCAGGAACCCATGGGTCAGACTGCAGCTTGGCTGTGCTGCTCACCTAGAATTGCACATCCTGCAAAAATCAGAGCCAGGGAGCACAGCATTTCAGGGAGTCTTTCTGCCCCTTTGCTTTTGTAAGCTAGTCCTGGGATTTGAGCTGTGTGATGAGTGTTGAGCCCAGCACCCTTTGAAGAGCTCCAAAGGGAGTTTGTCACAGGTGCTCTCCTTGGAGCTCCCTCCTCCCCCTGGCCCAGCCTCTTTGTCTTGGCTCGCTGCAGTGGTTGTTAACTGCAGCCAGAGATAATCCATCTCCCTTTCTTTGCCTGCTTCAAACGCTTCTGCCTTGTGTTAGAGCTTTGAATGGCTGGGGGAAAAAATAAAAGAAAGAAAAAGAAAAAAACAACTGTCTGAAATGAAAGAAGAGTGAAGATGAGACGAGCACAGACAGAAGGAAAATGTTTTTGAAAAGGGAATAGGTGGGAGGAGGAGAAACACCGTAGGCTTTTAATAAGTAGTTTGGTTTTATTCTCATGCTATGTTAGTTTCATGTTTCCTAGCTCAGATTGAGGGGATTACAGACAGTGCAGGTTTTATGTTCAGGTCCGACTCATGTGGCCAAATTTTATATATTTCATAGGATATGGTTTTCTGTTTTCCCGTTAGGAAAGCACACTATGGTTTATTTTCACTGCCCTCTCACTGACTGCTCTGCAAGTGGAGGCTCCCCAGCTTCAAAAGTCAGAGTGATACTGTCCAGTTCAGAAACAACAAATAGTCCTGTAGAGAGCCTTAATTAATCAAAGCTTTGTTGAAAGAACCCACAGAGCTCATCTTAGAGATGTTGTGTCAGAGGTTTCCTTGCCTTTTTTCAGTTTATATGGCAAGCTACATCCTCAGGTGTTTCATGTTGTTCTCTTTACACTGACTAAGTGGAAAAACAACCCCTGTTATGAAGTCCTTCTTCATGTCTTGCTGTTCTGAGACACTAAAAAGTTGATCATCTTTGTTATATGTTCAATGTCTAAGCAGAGAAGGGACTTCTTTGTCTTTGGAAAGCACTTTGTGAAAGGGTGATCACAAAGAGCTTTCCCTGCAACTGCCTCACACTGGCTTTAGGTTGGTGTAACACCCCTTGTCCCGGAGCTGCTCCTCATTTAGACCCAAGAACAGAATTTTTGATGGAGTGAAAATTAGGCTCACTGGCTTCCAGTGCAGCTGGCATGGGCACGAGGTTTCTTTTTTGGATTACTACAGCTTCACATATGCTATGCTTCTGGGTTTTAATAATTAATGTGTTAAACTACTTTCAGATCACAGTGGGTTGGTTACTTGCATGAGGTATTATACATTTTTGTAACCTGGACTCATACTGCTCTTGGGCAAATGATAACTGCTTCCCTGGTAGATTTTTACATCATGATTCTCCCTTCAAGTATAAGAATACCCTGCTCATGCCATGTGGATTTTCTTTGTGTCCAGGAACATGTTTATGTGGACTGTCCAACATCATGTGTGTTACTAGTTTACGGAAATTTCCGTTTACGTGGTTCAGAAGATGGATGAGACTTTTGGAAATGCATCCATCTTCAATTTCTCTGGGCTAGATATTCCTCTTTGCAAAATTGCATTCTTTTGGAACAGTTCCTGTGCATATGTTGTCTGTCTCTAATGCTATCAGTAGATACTGTCCATTTGAGAACATTACACTTCGTTCCTTCCTAAAGACACACCATACTTTTGTGCCAAGTTTCCAGTAAGCTGCAGCCAATAATTGTTTTTTAACACTGAAATCCAAAGGGTAGCAGCATTAAGAGGAGGTGGTAGGCTGTTGAAAATTGCCTCTGCAAACATCCCAAGTTGTTTCATCCCATATGAGATTTATTTCTGTGTGTACTCATTGTTGCTAATGGGAGTGAGGGTGGCCTGGCTGGCAGTGCCAGTGGCTGGGCTTTGGCTGGTGGGTTCTGTGCCCTGTTTTGGTGGTGACTCACCAAATTCTCTTTGTGTTCTTCACTTCATCCATCATACAACTGCTGTGCCCTTTGTGCAGTGCCTTGGTGCAGCAGTCAGTCTATGCTGACTAGCCCCTACATGTTTGAGATCCTAGGAAGGATGGGGTGGCAGTGTGCAAGTGCTGTTCCTGCATGAGGAGCCTTCCCCTGGTGTGGCCAAGCTGCTGGAATTTGGCAGCAGGGTGGGATGATGTGCTGCCAGATTAGTTTGCCCTGATCCATGCATGCTGTAAAGCAAAATATTTTCTGTATCCTGGTTCACATGAGCATCCTCTTATGGCTGGCTCCTCGTAGGACTGTTCTGTGTGTTGGTAGCAGAGATGAAAACCAAGCATGAGCTGGCAGCTGTGGTGCTGACACAACAGAGAGGAGATGCTTCTTACTGGGTGCACTGGGCTGGGCTCTCTGCTGTGGTTATCCTCATTTGTCCTCTTCCACTCAATAACTCTGACAGTGCTGCCTTCTCTAGTCTCTCACCTCTTAGGCTAAAGACTTTGTACTGTTTGAATTGACCCATTCCTTCTGCCAAGGCCAGAAATGGATTGGGGGGTATTTTTGTTTTCACAAATGGGTTTACATCCTATAGTAAATAAAAATTCCAAGTACATGCAGATCAGAGCTGTAAATAGCAGTGGCCTGGTAATTGCTGTACCAACTTAGATGAAAGTATTACTTAGTGATTAAATGTCAACAGGTTTCATAAACAGCAAATGTCTTTAAGTTGACATAAAGAAGGCCTCTCTGGAGGTCACTGTAAATACCAGATTTACTGTGCCTCAGTGGAGAATGTGCTGAAAATGGAAAGGGAAGTGTCACTGTAGATCTTTAGAGTGTTTCAGTAAAACAGAAAGGTTGTTAGTGCCTGCAGTAAAAAGCTTTTAACTCCTTGAACTAACAGTTGACAAACCATATCTAAAACTTGCAAACCTATTAATAAAATGTTCATTTTTCAGGTCAGACTATGATGACTGGAGACCAGCCCTGGCCAGCTTGCTTCAACCCATCCCATTTCCCAAGGAGTGAGTTTGCACTGGCTTACTTTTTACTGGATTACTGTTTCTGTTGCTTTATGGTGAAATGTAATGTCAAGTAAAAACTGATGGTGATGGGAGCTTTTTGCCTCGAGTATAGGTTTGGACTCTAGAGTTGATTTTGGCTGATGCAGAGGGATGTGAAGACCTCCCCATCCTCAGCTTCCTTCCCTGTTTCTCCAAGATGATCCTGAATAGAAATACGGTTAACTAGAGACAGGCAGACAGGAAGGGAAGGAAAGCTGGTGAGGAGGAGAGCAAAGTGAGAGATTTAGTGGAGGAGGATGCTTTACTGGCGTCACAGAGACTCATATCATTTGTATTTGGCATTAAATGAAGAAGCTCCCCTACGGATCAGCCGAGCTCCCTGGGAAACCTATTAATGAGCAGCAGTGTTTATAAAATGCAGACCTCCACGGACAAAAATTACAACCTGTAATTGTACAATTTGCTGGCTTATCACATCCCCTAATGACCTGATGTCTTGAATCAGAGAGGTCTAATCCTCCACACCAGGTTACCTGGGCTACAGTGAGAGCTTGGAGATAGGCAACAGGGACAGCATTAGCTAAGGCACACGTGAGTCCTGGGGGACATGCAAACCGTGCAGTGATGCAAGGCACTTCATAAAATGACCATTAATTGCTTTACTGATGTTAATTAGCTGTGACCATACCCTAACTGCATTGTAATTAAAGAATTCACCTGGCTCTTGGAGGTAGCCAAAACTCTGTAATTATATAACTGTAAGTCTTTTGCTTACCTTCTTCTGACCCAGAGCTCCCACTGACGTTAGTCAGAGCCTTGTCTAAGACAGGCTCAGGAAAAGCTACAAGATTTGTTCCAAGTGATTTTTCCCCCCTAGGTTGATGAAAGAGGCTTTATCTGATTTTTTGGAAAGATTTTTTTTTTTTTTTTGTCTTGTGTGCTGCAGTTGCTTAGCAAATCCTTTTATTATCTGGAAAGAACTGAAAAGTGGTGGTTTGGCTTTTTGGGCTTTTTTCCCCTCCCTTCTCCCAAATCCTCACGATCTTCTGTTTTCTGTTTTAAATTTCAGGGCTCTTGCACATGAGAAATTCACAAAGTAAGTATGTGGGGCTCTGTTTGTTTTATTGAAGGGGGTAATTACTTAAAATACTTGTGCTAGTCAATAACAGCAACGAAGCATTATTCAGTATTGTGTCTCTAATGGTTTTTATGTGTGAGGGTCTGTAAGCACGTTCAGTTAGCAATAAGAAGTTTTCTTTGTAATTTACTGTGCTAACAGCAGCCCAAGGACTAAAGCTGCTGGGTGCTGATAGAGTTTACAAATGACTTTGTCAGTGCACACCTCTGAAAGCTTTTCTACTGTGAATAGACACTGTTCTTGGTAATTACTTTTAGATGTCATACTTCCTTCCTGCTGAAGGAGTTCAACTCGTTTCTCTCTAAAGTTCATCAATATATATCATTTAAAGTGTAAACCAAGAGAAATGTGACACCTGTGTGAATACTGCAACCAGCAACTGCTTATTCTTGTCTTTCTTACTCTTATTTTTTTCAGAGAGCTGAAATATGTGATTCAGAGATTTGCAGAAGACCCGAGGCAAGAAGTGAGTTTGTTGGCAGTTTACACAGAGAATTAATTGGAGGGATTGCAAGTATGCTTGTCCAGATCTCTCCTTAAGTAGTTTGTTTCAAAACATAGCGTGGTTTTGCTCTGCTTTAGTTTCTTTAGGAGTAAAGACCACTGAAGGCACACAGTGTGAGGGGTTTCTGGCCTTATATGTAAGCATCTGCTGTCACCTCCTTGTCTGGCATTAGTTTGTGTCCTTGTTCTGCAGCAAACTCTAACCAGAAAGATTTTCCCTCTCTGTGGAATCTCTCAGAGCTTTTCATCTTTCATACAAAAAAAAGAGAAGCAAAATCCATGGATCCATACAGCCTCCAAAATAACAGGTTTTATTTAGCTGTGTTTCAGCCACATTGTGTGCAAATGACCATAATTCTCGTGAATTGGCAGGAGACAGGGGGTGGGAGGTGTGTTACTGGAGTGAGTGTGTCGCTGCAGCCTTGTGGTGGCTGCTGCTTCGGAGCTGCACTCGGAGCTTCTTCAACATCATCAGCTTTGGCTGAGTCAGAGGGAACCTCTCATCCACAATAATCCTAGCTTTTGACATACAGGAAACAAAGCTCCCTCAAACTGTGGGTGAGGCTGCATCATCGTTATCATCATCATTGCCCAGAACTTCTGTTTTGTATGATTTTACCCCTCGTGAGCAGTAGTTACCCTTGTCAGATGAAACCTTCCTGTCCTAGAATGGCACCAGGATTTTATCTGTCACTGGTGTTGCATCCCTAAAGGAAAGAGCATGGATTTTACCTCCCCCACACAGACCTCAAAAATTGAAATGGAACATCTGTGTCTTCAAGGGAAGGAAAAAAAAAAGCTTAATTATGACTCCTTTATTAAACCGTGGGACTAAATATAGTAATCTCTACAGTGGGACAAATTTAGACTAATGGTTGCTCACTGGTGCTGGATCTTCAGTGCAACTTCTGTGTTACATATCCATGTTGAGTTTCCCTGTGGACTTCCTTCACTGTGGACTGATCTTCACTCTGGTCAAATTTTATTAGAGCAGGAGTAATAAGATTTTTTTTAATGATTGGAATGATCAGACCATCAGCCCCTGAATCTGATATGCAGCTCACCTCAGATGTGTAGACACACATGCTGGGAGGATGGGGGGGAAGTGGCAGAAGCTCAGAAATTTTGGAGGGGGGTTTGTTTGGGTTTTGTAATGGTTGGGTTTTTTCCTAGTGGAAGGAGCTGTTCTAGATTAGAGCTGTCTTGTGTTTGATTTGTGCAAAGGGAATGAAAAAGGCCCAGCAGTTAGTGATGATACAGCTTCCCTCTGTGTTTATACTGGAAAAATGGATTCTGTGAGTGGAGACTGGCCATTTATTAACCATGGCTTTTCCAGCAGTCCCTGGTTCTGCAGTCACTTCTTTGGACACACTGGTGGTCATTGGCAGGAACTGAACCCTTCCCAATGTCTCCACAGGTCCACTCGTGTTTGCTGAGCGTGCGGGCTGGCAAAGACGGCTGGTTCCAGCTCTACAGCCCGGGGGGAGTGGCCTGTGATGATGATGGAGAGCTGTTTGCCAGTATGGTACGTGTCTGCAATAATATGAGTCTAGAAACCTCTCTTCAGTAAGTAGCTAATGTGTAGTTGGCAGTGACAACATTTACTTGGTTTTTTAGAAGAAGAAGAAAAAGAAAAATCAAAATCATGATTCTGCAAACCACGAGTGTTCACCAGGGAATCTGGATCTTTCAATCACTGAATCCATTGACCACCCTTGTAGTCACAGTTTGTTTAGCACATTACTGTTCTCTTTTTGGACTTTGGGATGTTTTCTCATTGGTAGTGTAATGCACAAACCATGCCTGTGCATATGTGTCTACGTAGTTTTGGATTTATAAATTTGTGTGTCTGTATAAAAAACCCTCTCAGGAAACATGGAATACTGGAAGATGGGATGTTCTATAACATGCACACCTATGGTTTTCATTTATGGGCTACCCTGAAATTTAAAAGCAGTAACATGGACTTAATCAAAGGAGAGAGAGAGAGAGATTTGAAAAGATACAGTGTCTCTGCCCAATTACATCTGCATGGGGGGTGTAATTAGGAACCGGTATTCCATTTCCAGAAGTTACTTCTTTTGTAACTCTGAGAAGGACTGGACAGAAAATAACAGGTTTTAATCAGTGATGTGATTTAAGCACTGTCTTCCTGTGCAACCTGGGTCAAGTCACGTAGGTCTCTCTGTGTATTAATTCTCCATATAGCAAGTAAGATGGAAATGATATTACTGCCTTTCCCTGGTAAGGGGAAAAACATTTGTTGAAGTTGGCTGTTGGGGTACACAGTGAAGTGACTTTCAGAGGGAGATACGCTTTGTGCATCTCCCACATGCTGAACATTTTGGAACGTAAAGAATATGCATGCCTGTCTACCCTCTTAAATTCAGGTGGATCAGATACCTTTGAAACTGATTATGAGCAAAGACTGTTCACAAAACGTTTCGTCCCTCTTCACTGTTTATATGGCTTTTATCTTTGCAAAGAAAATTTCTTCAGAACTATCATTTCTCCTGAGAGCTGTTGTGGTTGGAGATATTTATGAGCATCAGGAGATGGTGTGCATGAGAAAGCACAATGCTAACATACATTAATATGCAGTACTCTGTGCCCTTTGCAAGGATGTTGATAAATACTTAAAGAGCTGCTAACGACTAACCATAAGTTAGAAAAACATCCTGTTCTGAGATGCACCTAATGTTATGTTAGTGTTAGAGGCAGCGTTTTCTATCGCTCAAGAAAACCATTAAAAAAGCTTAATGAAAACTGCATGAAATGAAATCCATTTTGGCTTGAAGGTTAATGTTTTTAAAGGCCACCTGATCCCTGAAGACCTTGCTGGTAATGAAGCCATGAGGAAGAACAGTTGTGTGATAGCACATGATTCATATAGAACTGACCCCACCATGGCATGGTTGTGATATTTTCAGCAGTATTGAACATAGCCCAGGCAATGCCATGAACCAGGGGAACCGCAGAACAAACTTACAAGGTCACTGTAGAGTAGTGCTGATGCTGAGTCTACGTAATGGAGCTCTTCCTGCCCAGGCCATTGGAAAACACAAATTCTCACATGGTGCTCTGCAGCAAATGGTGAATCAGCCATGCAGGCTAAGAAATAAGACCAGGTTTAGCTGGGAACCCAAAATTTTCTGCAGCTAATCTCTAAGGCTTTAAAATAGTATGGCCAACCCCTTTTGAGAGAAGAGGCTTTGATTTGATTTGTACAAGCGGCTTTGCATTTCTGCCATGGGTGTTACTGTATGATATCACATGATGCTTTCTGGAGCTCAGGAAGAGTCTGCAGGACACTTTGCTTACTAGTGGACTTGAAGGAATCTTAATCAGGGGATGTTCTCAGCACTGCTTGCCTGTCAGGGAAAACTGAGCAAAAGAGAAAACAAGATAATGACTCAAGCACATGAAAGCACATGAAGTCATCTCTGATTTAGGGCTCTGGACTGCTGGATTTTCTTAAAGCGCTCCTTCCTTTCCCAGTCAGATCCTGTCTGTTCATCCTGAACAGGTGATTTTGTCCATCACCACCCCTTAACCAAGGCCAGCAGGTTGCCAGCACCACTGCCTGTTACCCGGACACCCAGCCCACAAAACCCTTGCTCACCAGCTGGCATTTCCAGGGAAACCAAACCGCAAACAGATGCGAAAGCCAAATCTCCGGTGGTTCCCCTGGGGCTGGGTTCATCATGTTACTGGGAATGGGGGCAATTGCACAGCTGCTCTGGTGTTTCCTGGGGAGCCTATAACAGGGCTGTGGGCTGTCAGCTGAGCTCCCTTCTGGAGAAAAGCTTCCCACTCCCTCAGATCTCACTAGGCATCACCTTCTTCAGAAAGTCACTTCCATTCAGCAATAAAGCTGTTGGGAGACTGCAGCCATAACTGAAATGAGGGCCTTTAGGTTTGTTGCAAATACTTAACATTTTTTAACTGCATAACAATGTGCCTTCCAGAGGTATATGTGTTTCTTAGGCTTACACTCCTAATTGTACCTCTGTTTCTCGAATAGGTTCATATTTTAATGGGATCCTGCTATAAAACAAAGAAGTTCCTGCTTTCACTGGCTGAAAATAAATTAGGACCTTGCATGCTACTGGCTTTGAGGGGTAACCAGACGATGGTAGAGGTAAGCCCTAAACATATGTGGTCATACAGGTGTATGAGCAGTGTTCAGCCTTGGTTTCACACTGCCTTTCCCAGGTGTGTTGTGTCAAACACACCAGAATTCTTTGCAGTTGTGTTTCTCTGTTAAGTGGAACAGAATATAGTTGTTCTGCAGATACAAATGTGAATTGCATGAATTTCTGTTGCAAGAATTTTTGGAGAAAGGAATGACTTGCTGTAATGCAGCTGGAGAGGTTAAGATGGGAAATAAATGGCTATGATGGTGGTGGCTGTGGTGAAGCAATCAGAATTCACAACCACAAAGCTTTTCCATGACAAAATGCCTGATGCTTGTCTTGCCACCTGCAAAATGAGCAGTGCACAAGAAGTACATTTACAAAACCTTACTTGCTGGCATTAATACACATTTTTTTGTGCTTATGATGGGTAATTTTTGTTGAGCTAATAGTTTATATGTATTTTTCAGCGTTTCTTAAGAGAAATTTTTTGATAAATGTCATAGTTTAAGTGAAAATAGAGGGTGGATAAATAGGTGGAAGGAGTTACAAATTTTCACTGACTTAGATCTGTCCATGCTAATTTAATCCAGTAAATAAGGGAGCATGCTGCATGCATTTGAACATGATATTGCTGGATCTTTTTTATTCATTAAAAATAATTGAAATTATGGAGGGAATAAGAACTTTGCATTTTAATTGCAATGGCATGACACATAACTGAGAAGGAAAGGCAGCATGGAGGGACAGCTTGTGTCCCAAGTCTGTGTGACCTCCTGGAATCAGCTCCTGAGGTCCAACTTGTTCCTGGCAGCCCCTCTGCCAGGGGTGAGTCAGGTGTGTTCCCAGTGAGCTGGAGGGTATCCTGACCAGTATCATCCTCTCTTGGAGCCTCTCTGACTTTTCCAGTCCTGCCTCATGGACTGGATACACCTCACATGTGTTCTGCTTGCACAGAAACTCCCGCACTTAGGGACAAAAAAATCCAGCACTTAAGGAGCTGCTGGAGTGTAATGTCCCAGCTCTGCCAGTCCACGGTCTGTCCAGTGTAGTTACCTGGGAAATCCTGGATTGATTGTACCTGTGCTGAAGAGGGCTGTGGCATGGAGCCATCTTCCAGGTCTGATGCAAAGTAATTGCACCTCTCAGTTAGAAGGAATGAGCACTAAGAGAAGACAGGCTGACTTTTAGAGATTACACTTGATTCTTTATGAATTAAAAATTGGTTTCTTGTTTTGGAAGGTCAGTGAATGTTGCTACAATCCTGTAATCTAAGCTGCGTAATCCATGCTCTAAAAATTTAGCCAGGAATTTAAACTCCCATTCCCAGTGTAATTAGGATATTTGAAAGAAATGGAATGCAAGCCCCTGCAGTGACCACTCCTCTTTCATTCTGCTGCTAGATCTTGTGTTTGATGCTGGAATACAACATCATTGATAACAACGACACCCAGCTCCAGATCATCTCTACCCTGGAAAGCACAGACGTGGGAAAGAGAATGTATGAACAGCTGTGTGAGAGGCAGAGGGAGCTGAAGGAGCTGGTATGTCGCCCTGCTCGCGGGATTGCCATAGCACGCTGGGGGCTGTGCTCTCCACAAATGGAGGTTCAAAAGAAAGACAAGCAGGGTGTGAAATTCCCAGTTAACAACAGGATGGGAGCAGTATTTGGAGGATTTTGCTGTGAATATATATACCGTGTGGTATTTAGTGATGTGGCTAATCCCAGACTATGCTTATGAATGATATTCAATAACCTGCTTAGGATCTGTGTGAAAGAATAAAGGTGAAACCCTGCTGTCCCAAGATCTTACAAGTCAGCTTGTCAAATTCTGCCACCTTTTGACATATGAGAAGCAAATATTTCTAGCACTGGCCAGCATTTCTGAATGCTCTGTCACTCACAGCATTTCACTGAGATGGTCTTTAGGTCTAGTTCTCAGAGCAAGAGCCTGAAGATTGAGGGTTTTTTCCTGGTTTTAAAGACAGGATCTACAGACTGAAAACAGATCTGCTCTCATTAGAACTTTTTTTACCTATGCAAACATAGCCTTGCACAATCTTCCTCTTCCCTCTTTCACTTTTATATTTGTCTTTAACCTCTGCTCCCAGACTGAAAAGTAGATGCTTTTTTTGAAGTCAAACAAATGATTTTATCAGCTGCACAATCTCAACCCCTTTGCTCTCTTAGTCCAGCATTTTAAAGCTGTTTCCTTTAAAGTGAAAGTAACCAAATACTGCCAGGCTGCAGCAGACAAATGGCATGAAGACCCACTTAGCTGTGGTTAGTGGGTGTCCCCTGGGTAGCAACAGGCACACTCAGAAAAAAATCTGTCAGTGCAGAAAAGGCAGGGATGAGGTGGCAGGAAGCTTTGAAACCAGAGCAGGGTTTGCTTTAGTGAAGAGCCTGCTGTACTTCAGTGGGTCTGAAATGTGGAATGGCAACTTATTTGACCAAAATATCTTCTCTTTTACAGCAAAGAAAAGGTGGCCCCACAAGGTTAACACTGCCATCCAAGTCTACAGTAAGTTAATCATGTCAATAGAAAAACAAGCTTTGTCTTTCCATATTTAAACATTTGATTTATGTATGCCATGTGGCACAGTGGTTTTGGGCAGTTGAGTGGGGAGCCATTTCACTTGCTCTGTCAACACAACTGCAGTTTACACAAGTAAGGGCACATTTCTCGTCTTGGGGCTGTGCAGCAGTTTCCAACCCCAGCACAAGCATCAGACTGTCAGGTCTATTCTGCTGTGCAGATCTGGGGACAGAGTTTTGCATTAAAAAGGCAGAGTTCACAATGTCTAGATCTTAGGCATGGACTCTCAAAGAGACCAGCACCGTTGCAGTTAAGCCTGGTGCAAACCCTGGCTAACATCACTGAGGCCAGGTAACAGTCCTGAACACAGCTGGGATCTGGACCTTGTGGTTAAATCCTTCTGAAGTTTAAAGACCCAGCTTCAGCATTTGTCCTGACACCGAAGCCTTTGTGTCTCACAAGGATACACACGCAAAGAACATTTTTGTCCCAATGTTTGGATAAATTTTTCCCAGGGTGTGTGAAGCAACGCTGCCACAAGAGCCCAGCTGCTTGCCAAACAAACAGAAACTTCTCTGTGTGGTTCTCTGTTACTGTAAACAAGTGGAGCAATTGTGCAACTGCCGCTGGTTCCCAGTATCGGTGACACGGCTGGTTCCGGGCTGGGCAGTCCCCAATCTTCATTGACAATCTCTGGTCTCCTTTCAGGATGCAGACCTGGCCCGCTTGCTAAGCTCGGGATCTTTTGGGAATCTGGAAAACCTCAGCCTGGCCTTCACCAACGTGACAAGTGCTTGTGCTGAGCACCTCATCAAACTGCCTTCGCTCAAGCAGCTGAACCTGTGGTCAACCCAGGTGAGTGCTCTGCAGGTGGAGGCCCAGGGCAGGAGCCAGGCTGACTAATTCTGAAAGTCCACCTTATGTCAGCACAGGAAGAGTGTTTGAAGAGGCTTGCTTAGATGACTTGGTCCTCATCCTATTTTTACAGGGCCTTCCTGTGGTCTTGCTCATCTGAGTGGCTGATTTTTCTCTATCTCCTTTTTATTTATTTAATTTTTTTAAATTTTTTTTTATTTTTTTTTTTAGTTTTTAATTATGGAAGGGTTTCTGCTATCCTGGGTTGCTCCTGTGTACTGT
The DNA here is from genome assembly GCA_035221455.1 of Xenops minutus. Taxonomy (NCBI): domain Eukaryota; kingdom Metazoa; phylum Chordata; class Aves; order Passeriformes; family Furnariidae; genus Xenops; species Xenops minutus. The sequence goes on from JAWWEE010000018.1 coordinate 16,087,513, forward strand.
GCAGTACCTGTGCTCTTCACCTGAGAAGTGCTTATGTTTTCATGCATTTAGGACAAAAACATGATGCTCTGCACCTCATCCGGTCAATCAAAGCACAGAGTCTGTGCAGTTTAGGCAGTGAATTGCTGTGAATGCTGATCAGCCCAAGAGCAACAAAAAGAAACTCAAATAATGAATAAGGAGAAGGAAAGCATAATGATAATGTGATTATTTTGTAAGCAAGAAGAGACCAAGTTAACTGAATAAATTATTTGACTGTTAATTTAAAGAACTTTTAAAATTAAATTTTCTTCCCTGTTTCCCTGCTGGTGTTGGTCTCCGAGGTTCTCACTGAATAGCTTTTCTCCATTTTCTGTTAGCACCTATTTGTAGTGCTTGCTGAAAATATGATTATTCTCAGTGCAACCACAAAAAGCAGCATTCTTTCACCCAAATGCCATGTAAATATTTTGTTTTGTGTTCTTAACTACTTTGTATCCCAGAAATTTCCTTTTTTTTTTGTATGGGGGGTATGAACTAGAAATTGCTTGCTTGCTTTTTTTTTAAGGCTCTTTGTATCTCCTCCAGATTTTTCTTAACAATATAACTTTTGGATTTGAAAATTTTGATGCTTTTTGCTCAAAATGAGTTCGATTTCACTGGACAAAGATTTTGTGTGAGGTTTTTTTTGTTTGTTTGTTTTTAATTAAAAAAACTAAAAAAAGGGTTTAGATTCCATTTTATTTTGCGATATCTTGGTTTCCATTAATCTTAGAATTTAGAAACAGCAGAAACCAAGTGGGTCAATAGAACAATTAGCAATCAATAGTACATTGTTCTTGAGACCAAAATAGCTAATTAATACCACTTGCATTGTGCTTTTTCTGTGTGATGTGGTTGGGAGCTGGCAGAGTCTGCCATAACCATCGTGTATAGCCTGGGTGGGAGCCCACTCCTACAAAGTCCAGGCTTCAAAGGCACCACTCTAATTAAGTGGTGGCCTGTGGTTAAGTGTGCACAAGTCACTTCATTTCTCAGCTCCCCGCCTGCAAAACAGGGATAAAACTCTTTGCTTTCCCTGCCGTCATTTGGCGAAGGATCAGCGCGTGGCTTTGAGGGCTCCTCTGCAAACCCCCTTTCCCCCGTGCCCCTTTGCACGAGGTGTCAGTGCATTGTCTGAACACAACTCTGCTTGTGCCCCACAGTTTGGAGACGCAGGGCTGCGGCTCCTGTCCGAGCACCTCACCATGCTGCAAGTGCTCAACCTGTGCGAGACTCCGGTCACGGACGCGGGGCTGCTGGCACTGAGCTGTAAGTGACCAGGGCAAGCTGGGCAGGAGGGGCCTGGGGCTTCACACAGAGGGCTGAGTTTTGGCTGCCACGGCAATGCTCCCACGGGGATTTAGGGCAGGCCTGGGTTGTGCTTGGGTTTAAACTTGCCTCCTCCCTGCCCACGCATGCCGCTGCTCAGCTGAGGGCAGGTGGGATAGTGACCTGAGCCTGATGGCACTTGCTGGCCTTGTGTGGCCTTCATTAGCCTGGACCTTACTCCAGCTCTTGGCTCTGCCTTTACTCATGGTGCCTGTCTCCATCTCACATGGTGACCTGTTGCCCTGGGACTCCCCAGCTCTCTTCCCACACCCTCCCGTGGGTTTCCCCTCTGCGTGGGACCTGGCCTTGTGGTGCAGGAGGGGCAGATTGCACAGCCATGTGGCAACTCCTCAGTCAGTTTAGCAGCTGTGCACAGCAGGTTCCATGCTCTTTATGGCATTTTTTATTCCTTCTTTTTTTGGGAGGTGAAACTCTCCCTATTCTTAGGTTAAACAAGGCAAGGCAGAGTGAGGCATTTGGGATTCCCTGAGCAGAATGAAACGTCTCTTGCCTCCAGCAGTGTATTATAAACCTTGCTGTTGGGTTTAAAGCACTACTTTCATAGGCTTGATCCTAAGCAGACGTGCCAGACAGGCCAGTACTTATGGCTCGTCTTAGGAAACTATTCTGCCAAGTACTGGAGCCTAAAATGGGAATGGGGGGAGGAGAGGGAGGACTGCTGGATCAGCATGGCCCCTCTGAGCACCACACAGAGCACTGAGAATGGGCACTATTCACAATAATGTGCAGGAAACCAATTATGAGAAGTTGACTGAACTCCTTTGAAGTCAGCAGACTTAAGCATATGCTTAATGGCCCTTCCTAAATAGGGACTTTTTCCTGGATGAGGGCCCAAACAGCTGTTTATCCATTTGTACTTCTATATTTTACACTATTCAGCTTTTTCCTGAGAGTGCTGCACATAGTCATGTTTTGTTTATGCTTTGGCCTACTGTAAGTTGGATATTTTAAGAAAATGCAGCATGATCATAAATAATTGTGTGTTTTCTCTTTTAGCCATGAAGAGCCTGTGTAGTTTAAATATGAACAGCACCAAACTTTCAGCAGATACCTACGAAGATCTCAAGGTATTTGTGAATTGCATCCACTAGAGAAGTAGATTTAGCAAGTGTATGGTGGTGATGCCTAGTGCAGAGAGAACTGGCACCATGGAGTGGGTACAAAGTTATCTGAAGAGGGTGAAATGGATTATTTTGGGGAGAAAATAACTGAAGACAGCATTGGGAGGTTACTGGATTTGCTGGACCAGGAAACATTTAATATTCTGAATGGAGAAGTGTGAGACAGAATCAGAAACTGAATCTTTTCACCAGTGCTCTCAACAGTAAAGGTTTCATAAACAAGAGAATATTGATTGTTTCTGGTGAGGATGCAGAAACAGGTAATGTCTAGTGCACAGCATGTCCTATACTGTGAACAGGACCAAAAGTAACATGGGCAAACAGCATTGCAGAGCTTTGATTGGGAAGGCAAAGGGAGAATTAACTGAAGAGGGTGGAAGTTTATCTTGACACCTCTGGCAGTGGATTGGGCTTTAAGCAGAAATGCCTGTGCAAGTGCCCAGTTCCCAAATGTGACATGCAAGATGTCTGGTGTGGCTGGGAATTCACAACCCTTTGGCAAAATGGTGCCAAGAACTAGAGTGCAGCTGTGGGAGGGGAACGGCCCCAGGTGGTTTCAGACAAAGCTTGCCTGAGATGTCAGCTGTCCTGACTTCACTGGACTTTGCCTTCACTCTGGTGTTGTGTGAGTCGCATCTCCCAAAATTTTACCTCAGAAACACAAGCACTCAAGATGAAATTTGACATTAGGTTGGCTTGTATGTTGAAACTTTAGATTGGGCCAGGTTTACTCAAAAGGTCACAACCTTGGATTGAGTTTCGAACTTGAGGCAAGCCCTGAAACTGCCCTGCTTTCAAAATTCACTGCAAAATTCTATCTTTGGCTCTGGCTGTGGAGCCAGGGCTCCCCCAGGGACTCAGTTGCAGTGCTGCTAGCATGGGTTTTTCAAGATCAAGTTTTCAAAACTTGTGTCACAATTGTGTATGCAAAGAAGTCCTCCTTGGAATCAACAGCTGGTTTGCAGATGGGTTCACACAATGGACCTTGTATCAGGCCCCAGGCATTTACAGGCAATCAAGGTCAATGCTGTATTTGGCCCGGGGCTCTGAAATCACATCTACTGAAAGGCTCCCTCAGTCCCACCCCTTTGCCACTGACTTATTACTGAAACTCGTGTTTCCACTCTGCTATTGCATTAACAGACCTTAGCAGCAACTCAAGAAAGTGACTTGCCAGGGCAAACAGCACAACTGGCCGTGAGCAAAGTCCGGATAATTGCATGGAATTCAGAAATGGAATTCAAAAACCTGAGAAAACAGGCAGGCATCACTTTTCCCCCTTTCACCTCTTCCATTGAGATTTGTCTTGGTGGCCGTTCTTTAGTGCTCTGTGTGTGTTCAAAGGGAGGGGAATAGTTTCTCTCCCTGGGGCACAAGGTTGTAGGTCTTTTGAGAACAGCTCAGACTTCAAAGAATGCGTTTTTGATACAAATCTTTCCTTCTTCTCCCCTTGGTCTGCAAGAGCATTTGGGGCACAAGCCAGTGATGACATTTCCTCTCGGCTCCATCCCCCACCCCACTAAACACACTTGCACACACACACAGACACCCACATATGTACCAGGCAGGCTCAACCAGACAATAAATAAACACCCACTACTGAAGTCATTATTGCCTAACTGAAAAATTATTTGCTGGCAGTGTCTGTAGGATTATGACTAGCTCTTATCAAAATATGCGTGCACATAAATCAAGGAGTGAGGTAATAATGACTCCTAGAAAATTCCAAGTCCTCAATTATGCCCCAGCCTAATTAAAGGTGTTTATTTGTTTTGAGAGAATTAGCTGTGCAATTATGGCCAGAGAGCATGGAAACGGGACCGACAAGTAGGAGCAGCACAAAGAGCCGATCCCCATCTGGGGGAATTCAGGAGCAATGTGGAAGTTACGGAAGGGAGACCACAGAGACACCAAAAGATGCTAAACTCTCCAAAGTTCTGAGTGTGTGAAGGGAAGAATCCTGCAATGCCTTAGTGTGGAGGCTGAGGGAGGAAGGCGTGGCCGTGTGCTCGGTTTGAGTCCATGGCTTTCTCAGCAGGAGTTGGACAAACACCTTTTCCTAAGCATTGCTATAAAAAACGAAGATTGGGGTCTGATCTGGGCCCGATGGCTGGTTCATGGGTTTTAGAGCAGGTGTGACTTAGTCCTGTGTGTCTGTGAGGGCTCAGCATCCTGTTTGTTCCTTCACCACCCCGTGTGCTCGGGCTCTCTGCCGCACTCGTCACGGCTGCCCCACGGCGTCGAGGCTGTCTCACATCTCCCTGCACTTTGTGGCCAGCAGGTGGATCCTCCCAGTTCACTGACAGCACAGATTTGGCAGGAACTTCTTACCCACGTCCTGAGCACGTGTCATTAATTCTGACCTTTTCCTCCCCTCCCACACAGGCTAAACTACCCAATCTGAAAGAGGTGGACGTGCGCTACACCGAAGCGTGGTGAACCCTTCCCTGCCTCCGACTCTTCTCTTTTGCTTCTCATGAGAAGGAAGAGCTTTTTAAAACAAAACAGAGAAAAAACAAACCGGAAAATAACTTTTGGCTAATACCTGTAGAGCAGTGAGCCCGGGGACTTGGTGGCAGGAGTTGTGGTTGTGGGGTAGCGGAGTGGCGTTGTGTGTGTTGGGGGCGTGGGGCAAGCCTGGACCCCCTTGGATTCTTTCAGCTTTGTGATTTCAGAATCAAGATAATTTAAATTGAAAAGGAAACAAACAAACAGGAGAAAAAAAAAAAGGACTTTGTAGCAGCAAGAGGATTATAAAGAGGAAAAAAAACACCTTTGTGGATTTTATTTGCCTTTGTGTTTTATGCCGTGTGGAGAAAAAAAAATATATTCATTTGTCATTATTTACCTGGGTTTCCTTGGCTGGCACCCAGCCAGCCAGAACTCCTCTTTCACCAGTTTTGCTCCAGAAAAATCAAACTTACAAAAATCTCAAGAGAAGAAAACCAAAACCAATATGATTTTCACCTCCCCTCGTGTCCTTGCAGTTGTTATGCAAAGTAATTTTGTTGTACATAAGATTTACATAATGCACCTATTTAAGAAAATGGTTCACAAATAACAGGTCTGGGACCTGTCTTTTATTTATGAGTTGTTAATTCTTTTACCCTTTTTTTTGCGTATAGTACTGTATAAACTAGTTTGCTGTCTTGTTGTTATTATTATTTTTTTTAAGGAAATGTCCTCCTTGAAGAATTGCCTTTTAGTAATGCAGACTGTATTATACTCCCTCTCTGTCAACATTCATCGCGTTGTCTTTTTGATTTCCAAATGCCTCAAACGTTATCAAATAGGAAGGAAAGCACCGAGGGGGGCGTGGTTGCTGGGGAGGGGATACAGGGATTAATAAAAGTCACATTTCCTTCCAAAGTCTGAACCCTTTCTTTGTCCTTTGAGCCGTGCCAGGTCGAAACACGGGCGGTGGGGCCGAAACGCTGCTCGTTTTGCCCGTGGGGCGTTCACAAAACTGCAAGTTTATTACAAGTTTCCTCCGTTGTTTTCTGTTTACGTCCGATATTTCAAAAAGATAAAAAAAAATTCTCCCTCCACTTTGTGCATCAGCTTTTTCTGTTCGTTTTTTGGTTTTTTTTTTTGTTATCCCCCCTCTCTGCCCTGCCCTCCCTCCCTCCCTCCCCTGTTCTGTGCACGCATTGTCCTGCATGTTCCTCTGGGGACTCGGAGGAAACCGCGGTGTTGCTGATCCGATAGCTCTGACCTGTCTGTAAATGTGGCTGCTACGTTTTTTCAAATTCCACAGTTGCTTAGAAGATGATTTTTTAAAAATTGTGGTTTCTTTTATAACTACGCTGTTGACTTTTTGTTTTCATAATGAGCCTTCATTGTACAGAGCTGCTTATTTAAAAAAAAAAACAACACAAAAACAAAACAAAAAGTTTTTCCTCTGTTTAACACCTTTATTTTATTCTTCAGCACCTCAAGGTTTCACATACAGCCAATGTAATTTTTTATATATAAATATATATATTTAATCTTATTCAATGGAAGCCAAGCTTTTGTTCAGGTTTTTTTGTTGTTGTTTTTTCTTTTTTTTTTTTTTTAAAGTTTGTTGCTTTGTAGACAACCCCATCCCAAATAATGTTGTTTTTCTTTTTTCAGTTTTTCTTTTTTAAATAATCAAACAGAAATTGAGTCTTAAATAGCGTGTCAGGTTTTTCCCCCCCCCTTCAAATCCCAAACTGTACGAGGATGCAGTATGGGAAGAAAGAAGAAGAAAAAAACAACAAACAAAAAGAAGAAGAAAAAATATGCCAACATTTTCCTTAGCACTGTTGCTTTTACCAATGGTTTACTACTACTGTTCTGTAGCTGTGTACAAAGAGATGTGAAATAATTTCAGGCAAAAATAAACTGTAAGTGAATATCTTTTAGCTGCGTGCTTTGTGTTTTCTTTGAAGGAGGCTGTGGCCGGTGCCGTGGGACGCTGTGGGAGGTGCAGACACCAGAGCCCTTGGCAGAGCAGCCGTGTTTTCCACCCGTCACCAGGTACTGTCACCTAGAAGGGAGGAGGAGGAGGAGGAGGACAGCTGAGTCTCCATGTGTCTGGTTCTTGTACCCTTCCCCAAGTCTGTTGATCTCTGACTGTCCCCAATCCCTCAAAGGCTCAAGGAGTCCTTGCACTGGCCAGCAAAGGAGTTGCCATTGGTGGGGGAGTTTCTTGCACTGGTTGCCTCATGTAGGCAGTGCTGGAAATGCTGGGGCATTTCCAGACTCCAGAGGGGTTCCTGTGTGTGAAGGTGCATGTCAGGGCAGCAGCCAAGCAGAGGGCTGTGCTGTGTGTGTGTTCTGCTGTCCCTGATGAGGTGTCCTGCTGGGTGGGGTGGACACCAGCAGGAGATCCAGCTGGAGCTTCACAACTCTGCCTCCATTGTCCATGGTTATTGAGCTGCTTTAGCCTTTAAACGAATGGGCCCCATGGGAACCCAATTCCTGCAGATGTTCTGAGAGCCACATTCATCGCCTGTGTTACCTGGCTCCTGTGCTCTCATTTTTATCTGTATTTCTGTTTGTTCTACAAAAGAGACTTCAGGACATGGAGAAACACAAATGTTTGTCCTGTGCTTCCAGACAAGCTAAGAAGTGCTCACAGGATGACCCTCGATAAAGAGAAAAAACTTGTGCCTTTATCTTTTTCCTTCCCTGAAGCCAGACAGCTGTTGGGCTTTTTGGGTCTTTCCCCTTGAGCAGTCCCTGCTGCCTGTGGGCTGTCCTCCCTTGGTGGCAGCAGGGACTTCACCAAGCCTTTCTGGACCCTGAATGGCCAGAAATATTCCCATGGTGTCACATGAGGGATTGAGAAGTTTCCCAAGGACGGAGAGTTTTAGGCCTTGGTGAGATGAAGGCACGTGTTGGACACAGCTTCTCCTCCTGCTGTGGCAGTGACCCATCCCTGAGCTCCTCGAGCTCTGCCTTGGAGGGAACCAGTGACAGCACGTGGGCTCTGCAACCTCAGCTGGAGAGAGTGGGAGAAGCCTGAACATCCACGGTGCACTGGCTTCTCCAAGATGCCACATGGGTGACTTGGAATGAGCAGGGAATGGATGTGTGTGAGATGCCCCTGCAACAACTACACATGCCCTGCCTTCTGCAACAGCCTCCAAGGAATTCCTGCTCTGTGCTTCGTTCCCACTGCAGAACCACAACAGAACTCTGCTCAACAAAACCTGAGCAAGCCTGAGGATGATCAGTGTGTTGAGTAAAGTGGCACTCGGGGCTGGTCTCACCTGGCAGGAGCCATCACTGTGCCAGGGCAGGTGCCTTTGGTCTCCATCCTGTGGCAATTACAGAGCAGCTTTGTTAGGACCATGCAGGATTGCTCTGGACAGAGGATTCTCCTATCCATTCCAAAAGGTGGGGATTAGACATGCTGTAGCAGTTTCTGCATCTCACCTTGCTCTCGGAGAGGTTTCCCTGAGTTTTTCTACCAGAGCACTGGGCCTTGTAGAGGGCTCCAGTGGTTTCCCCTGGATGATGATGCCTTTCTGCCTGTGCCCAGCTGCTGCTCGCTGATAATGGAGCCATTCCAAAGCTGCCTGGCTCCACCTGGGATGTTACTGCAGCCCTTCTTCCTGGGGACTCCGAATGCCAGGGGCTTGTCCAACGTGCAGCTTTTGGCTTTCATCCCAAACTAGTGCAGTCACTCTGAGGCAAGTCCAAAGAGCACAAAGCTGCAGCACTGCTGAGCTTTGGGAGCAATTTTCTCCTGGCCTCGTTAAAACCCTGCAGTTGTCCTGCCTTCCCACTGCTGCTTTCAGTGCTCACAGCCACGGTCTGAGTTTCAGAGAACCAAATGCAGAGATGAATCTCACAAAGTACTGGATGTCTCCAGTTTCCCAGCTGTGGGTATGGCAGGTTTTTTGCTCAGAGAGTAAAATATGTTGTGCCTGAAATCCTGACAATCCAGCATCGGTTTGCTTGTAGGGGAGTGCTGAAACAGCTGCTGGCCTCAAGCATTGTTTGGTTGTATTTTTACCAGGTAAGAGCTTGGTATGTCTTGTTCATGTGATCCTTTCACACCAGCTGCAGGCTGGGTTATCCACAAGTCCCATCCAGGGGGACCTGAGGCTGCTTTCCCAACACTGGCTGAGGGACCTCATGGGGAGATGTGGCATGTGGTGGCACAGGGGTGGGTGTGGAGCATCTGGAGAGTCCTCAGGGCACATCTGAGGTCCGTGGATGTCCTGATCTCCCCATGGCAGGGGAGGGTCCATCTCAGAGCCTCAGCAGGAGCACAGAAAGTGTCTCTGATGGTCTTCATTCCTTACCCTTCCCAGGGAGCATCACGCCTCTGTTCAGGTAAAGTCCTCTTGGTAACAGAGCAGGCTGTGGACTAGATATCCCTGAATGCATTAAAGGAATAAAATAGTAATGAGCCAAGAGCAAAGCAGGGAAATGCCAGCTCCACCCAGCACTGCTGTCTTCTGGAAAACAGCAGCAGCTGGGCCTGTCCTCATCCTTGGGATTTCCACTGATGGCTGGGAGCAGCAGTGCTCTCCTCTCTCACATGTCCAAGGATTTTTAATCTGGAGAAGGAGCTCCTTGAAACTTTGTACACATCTCTAAGCAGTAGGGCAGCAGTGCTGACCTCTCCCAGCCCCTGTAACACCAACCAGCTGTGCCTGTTAGAACACATCACTCAGTTATATTGCTGTGTCTTGAATTTTTAATGATTTTTTCCATCCAAATAGAGTGCTCATCTCAAAATGCTTGGTTTAAGTGGATGTTACAAAGCAGCTTTTTCCATTTTCTTTTCTACTGACTGGGGAACAGTTTAAGTAAATATTTGAGATAAGCCATTTTTATTAGTAACAGATCTTGGAATGTCCTTTTTGCCAGTAATACCAAACATGCAGGTACTTTTCCTGCTAGCCTAATACCTGCTTTGTTTTTTTTTTTTAGGTGATTCATTTTCATGCTTTTCACCAACCAGCTAGGACAAGTACTGTAATACTTTTGTAATATTCAAAATAGGTTCTATCACATTTTAAATATATACATACCCAACCTCACAGAGATCTGCTGGTCATGGATGAACCTTGTTTGATGCAGCAGAGCCAAGGTAAATATGTGTCTCTTTCCCACCACTCTCCACAAAGATCCAAACAGAGCTCTGTGTAGCAGAATACAGTTCCCAGATTGTGTTCAGACCATTGAATTGGCCTCAACACCTAAATCCACCAGTTTGCTTCACAGATCTGGCAGTTGATATAGTAACCAGTTTCTTGTTAATTTTTCTTCCAGCTGGGATGGGATATCAAACACTAATCCTTTAATTCTAATGCAGGATACGTTTGAAATAGGGTTGTTCACAGTAGCTAACTGAGGTACTTTTGAATCATAGCAGTCTCTCCCAGCCAGAATCTCCTGTTTTTACATAAGCTTTTGCTATGAAATCAATGTCTTTGTATTAAATTACATAAAGTTCTTTTAAAATGGGAAGTTTGCTTTGAGTATGGGGTCAGAGACCTGCTGACTGTCTCACTGGAATGCACGTGTTGCTGCTGTCCTTGGTATGCCATGTACCTCCTTACTCTGAAATACAGAAACTTTGGTTTAGGGATACTTTTCTTTCCATATTTTACTAATTTTGATGACATTAAGGATAACTAATGTTAGTGACTCATTTGCCAGGTGCTTTGAGATCCTGGGGCTAGGTTTGGTTATTTAGTACTGCAGAGTGTGATCCTTGAATGTTACAAAAACACATTTATCAGGAACACTTTGGACTTCAGTTTAAGCCATAATGTTAGAAACACACACATCGTGGTTGACTGTTGTTTTTAAAACAGAAAAGGCATTGTAAACCTGTCTATTGACTTGGGTTTTACGTTGTTCTCTGATTGTGTTTTACCAGCTGTCTCCCTTCCACCTGGTCTCTCTCCAGCTCTGATGGATGGGAAGAGCAGTGGTGGTGCTGGGGGAGCATCCCTGTGCCTGGATCCAGGCAGATGGGGCCCATCAAGATCCCTTTCCTGGTAAGGAAAAGAGCAGATCTTGCTCTGCACGATGACCTACTGTAGAAGCAGGGTTTGTCCATGTAACAACAAGGAAATAAATCAGACCTTTATAAAAATGCACGGCTAAAGCAAACCTCCTCGTGACTCAGGGCTGTGTGAGAGGGGCAGCCAGGACTGCCAGGCTCCTGCCCTGTCACTGAGGTGAAAGGCTTGTTTTAACATCGCAGTGAACTCGGTAATATGTATTTTTGGCTGGAACAGTCTGACCCAAACTTCTGCTACAGTCCACTATTAATGGCAGTAGCCCTGATAAGTTAAAGGAGACTCCAGGGGAATCAAGGATTTGTCTAATGGGATCGTATCCACTCCTGGAACTGGGGCTGGCAGAGGTTTGAGCCTCCATGCTCGAGCCCCGTGAAGATGCCAGGTCCCAGTCCTTCACTATTCCTTTCTTCAGGAAATGTGCCAGGTGTCATTTTCAAAGGGATTTGTGGTTCAGTGCTGGGGGGACCCTGTGCTGGTGCACACCTGAGCACCAAGGGCAGAGCTCCACCAGCAGCCATCAGATGCTCCCTCAGGCATTACATCCTTCATGGAGACATGGAATTTCCCCTGTCGTGGGTCTGTCTGGCTCCTCCTGACAGGAGAGCGAGCAGTGGTGGCTCTGCCGTAACTCAAGTGACAGCCAGCTCGTGGTGTTCCTGCAGGGTGAGAGCTGCAGGCACCATGCACAGCAGGTCCCCCAGTGTCAGGCATCTCCTTGGGTGCAAAGCCTCTGCCCAGCTCACCTCCCTCACAGCTCGGGAGCTTCCAAACTGCCTTCCTTGGAAATACTGTCGATGTATGAGGACAGGGAAAATGGGTCACTGTGTGCAGGGCAGAGCACACACAGAGTCTTGGTGGGGGTTTCCAAAACACAACCCCAACCCACTGTGGAGGGCTCCCCGAAACCCCCAAATGGTGCGAGGAGGGGGTTTGGGCTTGTGGACATCCCTGGATGCTGCAGCGGGGTCACCTCCTGTGAGAAACCCGCAAATAAAGAAACACAACCCCCAAACCGGGGAGGGGGGGAGGAAAAAGAGAGGAAAAAAAAAAGTTGCAGTTGAGGTTGAGGCTGCTGCAGAGCCGATGACATCAATGTTTCCATGGAGACAGAATCTTCACTTAGGTATGGTGAGTGCCCTGAGCTTGCGGCTGCCAAGGAAACCCGCCCGAGTACCACACCAGCCACTGCGGGCTGGGGCCTTCCTCCTCATCCTCCTCCTCATCCTCCTCATCCTCCTCCTGCCCCACCACTCAGGGGCTCACACCTGCCCCCTGTTCCTCCTGGAAGTTAGTTGGTGATATTGCCCGTTTTTCGTCCCCTCTGCTGTCCCAGGAATGACGAGGGAGAGCTGCCATCAGGAGTGACAGGGCTTTGACTGCCCACTGTGGCACCACGGGGCATCTCCTGCCCATCGAGGGACTCCAACGTCTTCACAGTGTCCAAACAGACTTGGAATGAGTGAAATTACTCTGATTTGGGGGCCTGGTTTGGATTGACACCATGCTCAGGACCCACAGGGAGCCCAGCCTGGCGTGTGCCCCGTTCCTGTCCCGGGACATGGGGTGGTGTGGCCCCAGGGCAGCAAGGCTGGAGGAGCAGGTGAGTGACACTTCTCCCATTCCTCCACGCCTTGAAATGCAGCACAAAGCAAACCCATCTGCAGCCACTCCTCTGCTGGGAGGCTGAACCAGCACAACGTGGGCCAGGGATGGGTCATTTTTTGCCTTGTGAGTACCCACAGTGTTGGGGATCACCCCCACAAGGAGAACTAGGGAAATTCACAAGATGACAACAATATTTATCCTCCACCACCACCAAGTCTTCCCCCCTCTTCATTAAGTAAAACTAAGAAGCTTCTCCTGAAGCACTGAATTCAGACAGGAGCAGAGACTAGTGAGTCACCAGGGTAAACCCATGGGCTGATGAACAGTGAGTGATGTGACAAAAAATATTGGCCGAGAGGTTTGGGTCTGAGTAAAGTCCCAGTTTGAGTGCTGTGCTCAGCCAAAGCCACACCACAGCTGGCCAAGCGTGAGTGTCCTGACCAGTGTCCCACAGCAGCTTTGGCAGCTGGGAGGACCCCAAAAGCCTCTCCAGCAATGGTGGCAAGTGGTTTGGTGGCTGCTGGTTGAGAGGTCTGTCCTGCTATGAATTCAGCTCCAATGAAGAAGTGTAATCCAAATCCCATGAAAGTTGATGGGAAAGGTTCTTTTTTTTTAAGCTCATTTTAAGGCAGACCTCAGTGATTAATAAGTAGTCTGGGGATTTTTGTTTGGTTTTGTGTTTTTAAGTGGATATTCAGTACAGGCTGAAAGGCTCCAGTGACTGCTCATGGCAAATGATGTGACTACATCACTTCACATGTGGCCATGGACAGCTCTGTGTGACCCCAGCAGGGACCATCCTGCACTCCAAGGTGGTTTTAGCTTTGATTTTAGGAGCTGGGGGTTTGAGTCTTGGTCAAGCTCTTGTTATTTCATTAAGAAAAAAAAGGAAGAAGAATAACCAATCCATCTAAAAGAGAAACATCTGCTGGCATGAGAGGCACTGCTGGCGTTCAGGCTTCGGGGTCTGTGATTAATCAGGCTCTGAGAGTGTGGCTGGGTTGAGGCAGTTCCTGGCAAGGAAAGGCAAAGCTCGACAGTGGCACAGCAGAGCTGCCAAATCCCACAGGGCACGTGGGAGCCAGCCTGGGAACCCCCACCCAGCGGCTGTGGAGAGAGTGCCCAGGGCTGTGAGCCACCTCATGCCACTTCTGTTTTGGGGGGAAAAGACACAATTTACCAGGAGGCAGATCTGTGGCTCAAGGAAAGCCCAACCTGCTGCTTGAATGCTGAAAGAGGCTTTAAAAGAAGTCCAACAGTTTTGCAGTAAAATTACTCAGTTTTATCCCACAGCTGTGGGAGGAGCAAAGGTGATGAACTAACAGTAAATCTCTGGATAAAATTAAGGATTTTTTTTTTTAGGCCTCAATTTTTTGAGAATAATTACTGATTTATTGATATCCTTTAAAAATAATTATGCATTTTGCACAGTACCCAATTTCTCCACTACCTGATTTCTGGTCACAAGAGAGGAGTCTAGGCAAAGGGAAATGACTCATGGCTGCCTGTGGTTGAAATTAATGAGATATTTATCTGGAAATATTCTTGTCAGTGGCTTTTCCATGTGTTCCAAGTCAGGATTGCTTGGAAATCATTGCTGAGCACAGGGATGCCCTCACTGTGGTGGCTGCAGGGACTGGAGGGTCAGCTCTGGTAAGTGAAGGATCAGAGAAGTGGTGGGGTTTAAGGCCAAGAACCCCCTGTCAGACTGTCCCAGATGACTTGCTGCAGAAAGCAGCCTGTGATGACCCCACAACTGGTATTTATTGAGGACAGAAGGGAGAAAGGAGGACGAGGAAAACCAGAAATCAGCTGTGAGACCTTGGGATGGGACTTGTTCTTCTTTTCAATTTTTCTTTGCCCATGAACAGTAAGCCCTTTCACATCATGCATTATCTTTCCTGTAAGCAGCAGCTCTTGCAGGAGATTTAAATAGACATGGGAGAGAAATCCTTCCCCTGCCTGTGCCTGGGGTTACCCCGCGCGTCATCCTCCCGGAGGGGAGCAGCAGTGGCCGTGTGAGCAGAAGGCTGTGCTTTCTGGATTTCTGGTTTGCTTCAAAGCCCTGCTCTGCCAACCAGATTATTGATCCAGAGGAAACGTCGGCGTTTCAGAAGCTTCCCCAAAAAGGCACGGAGCCTACTCGGCTCCCGTGCGTCACTGGCGATGTTTTTATCCGCGGATTTTCCGGCGCGTTTAACACAGCCGGGTCGTCCAGGAGGGACCCTGGCAGAATCTCCCTGCCGAGTGACTCACGCTCGCACATCATGGGAATATGGGTTGACTTCAACATACTGCACTTTTCAACTCTGATTCATGCCACCCCAGGAGAGTAAATAAGGCAACTCCATGCACATCTCGGCCCTGACAAGTCGCCTTCCCACTGAAAAGGTGTCAGGGCAAGTGACACTGCCAGGGAATGGTGTCACCTTTAACTTAGCCAGGAATTTCCTAAATAGGGCAAACTGTCTCTTTGCATGTATGCCACGAGTCCCATTGCAGCCTGGGGTACCTGCCCTCTTGCATGTTGCAGGAGGTCTTTACTAAACCACAGATACTGGGCTAATTCCAGAGGGCTTTTTGGCAGGTTTCCTAAAGCCTGGGGGTATTTATTAGCAATCTGGGGATGGCACTTTTCAGGCAGATCATTTCTCTACAGATCACTTTAGAAGGGTGATTGAAAAAAGCAAAGGGCCTTGCTTGTCTGGATGATTCCCACAGGCAGGGTAAGCCAGGTCATTGCTGCAGAAGATGTTACTTGATGTGTTTAGCACCATAGAGACAAAAATCAGGAGCAGATTTTTTTATAGGGATCTAAATGAGTTATATATCTGAAATCAGTTGTTTGGGGAAAAACTCCAGCTGTCATTACTGGTACCTGGACGGTGGTGAGTCATCAAATTGCATCCTTGGGTTGGGGAAACAGGTAGCTGGATAAATAGAGGTCTAGTTGCCTGTTAAGCCAGTGAAGAAATCCAGCTAAAAAGCCTCATGTATCAATCAGATGATGTCTTCAGTACAATTTCACTCCAATCCTGGCTTGCAGATTTGCCAAGAAAGCCCATGGAAAGCACCCAGGTGCTTCTTAAAGCTCCTGTTCAGCCTCTGCAGGCAATGGCAGCCCCTGCCCTGGGTCTGCTGGGGCAGCTCTTGCCAGCACGTGGCACTGCAAACCCAGTGACTCAGCACGAATATCTTGGCAAAAATTATCAAAAGAAGGAAGCCTTAGACATCTCCTGATAGCAGATTGAGGATTTGTGCTCTTTATTTAGCCTGATCTGTCAATAAGACCATGTAGCTCTCGATCTGTGCCTGGAGGAAGTTGGATTACAGGTGATTTTTCTTATGGTAGGTTGCTGATGTGAAGTGATGAATGTGTTCTTAGGCAGGTTAGCCAAACAGAGGGGCAGAAACTATTGAATAAGCATTAAGTGAATTGGGGGCTTAATTCTCAGTGAATGCCAGCTCCTCCAGTTCCATTCTCCCCGAAGCTTTAATAAAAGTCTCAGTCTTATCCTCAAACCTGCAAGAGAGAAATATCCCCCCAGCATAATTAGGGCATGCTATGCCACCTCTTACAGTGCCGTAATACTGTCTTGCTTTCAAAATGAATAAAGAAAGAAAGAAACCCCCCCTCATTTGATTACATGTTCTGTTCTTTCCTTCAGCCTTGTCAACATGAAGCACAGAGATTGCCTAATCTGTTCTCGTTATTCAATTACGTGACTGTGGTAGCAGTGCTGGCTTCTGGCCGTGTCCCATCACGGCTGGCACCACGTTCCTGCCCAGCCTCCAAGCACTGCACACTCAGGTGGGTAAGGGAAGCGTGTCCTCACATTTGGAAGCATGTCCTCACGTTTGGAAGCGTGTCCTCACGTTCTCTGCCCATTGGGTGCTGCGAGTGGTCAGCAGACACCGGAGTAAGGACATGACTTAGACCCAGCTGAGGGCTCGGTGAGTGAAGCTCTGGGTCCCCAGAACCCAGGCTTGTGTCCCCAGGGGGACATCAGCCAAGCCCTTGAGGAGGAGGCAGGTGGAGGCATTGGTCCACACCCTCCCTGGCATGCCCACTGCCTGGGTGTGCAGGCTGGGATTTGTGCCCTGGCATCCTCCCTGTGCTCCTGGGATTCCTCCTGGCCTTGGGTGCAGGGCTGGCTCCAGAGGCAGGGTGCTGGGAGCTGAACTCCAGCCCTGGCATAAGCCCTCCTCTGGCCAGCCAACCTCTCCTGCCCTCAGGGCACAGCTGCAGCCCACGTGTGTCTGGGGGTGGTGTCTTAATCCAGACACCTAAAAAAAACAGTGAAAAAGTCCTTTGCTAAAATGCTGCTCAAGGAAGGACAGAGCTGGCTCGACAGAACGGATGAGAGTTGAGCTTCAGTGATGTTATACCAGATGAATTTATCCCCTTAGCCTTAGTCAAACTGTCTGCATACCTGGGTCCTAAATCACTGTCTTCATGGTCTTGTTATTTATCTGTCTCCCTAACAGAGCTATTAAAGTCTGGGGATTAGGAACATAAAATGTCTGTCCAAGACAGAGTCCGTGCCCTCTCCTGTTGACAGTTTCCCCATGTGAGGCCCTCGGCAGGATAGCTGTGTGTGCCAGAGAAGGAAATAAGGAGAACTTGGTCCTCATGGCTTAAGGCTTGAGACACAACGTGCTTTTCTTCCTCTGCCACTTGCAAGGAAATGAGTCACCATCAAGAAGGCACCTTCTCTGTGAGGTTGGTGGAGCTGTGGAAAGTGGTCCCTGGCAGAGTGATGGAGGCTTGGTGGGGCTTAGAAAGAGCCACTTGCATTAATAGCTTTGCACGAGCTCTTCTGTTCTTTACCGTGTTTATTAGGTGAACATCTGCAGAGGCACACAGGGATGTATTTTCCACTTTACCTGAGAGCTTTGTCTTGGGGGTAACATGGACCTTGTGGGGCTCCCACACTGAGGCTGAATTCTTCCAGCAGTAGGACTGTAACATGGACTGGAACCAGGGCTGTAACTGGGAGGACTTTGAAGAAGAAGGGATTTCAACTGGAATTTGCTGCTTGTGTTTCTTAGGCTTTGAGTGTCCCCACCTAAATTCACAGGGTCCTGGAGGATAAGGTGCCTGTTTTCTTCTGTTCTCATTTCATTTTGTTTGCTTTGTTTGGGCCCCATCATAGCAGCTCTTGGGCTCAGGCCCAGCACTTAGCAGCAGTAGCACAGGAATTGATTTCAGCAGAAGCAGACAATTTCCTAAATTATTAATGTTAATAGTGGACAAACCAGAGGACACAAGCAGAAATATGCAGAACAAAGAGCTGAAGAAAAGCAAGAGGGTGGCAGCCAAAACCATCAGGGCAATGAGAGCCAGAACAGGGATAGAGAGAGATGTCCCAGGTGACTGGGACCAAGATGGAGCACACGCAAAGAAGGATTTGGGAAAATCCAAAAGCAAAGCAGTGCACCCCTTGGAGATGTTCCCAATTGCTATGGATACATGCACTGTTATTATCAGGGTTTTATAACCAGCAACAAGCAGCTTGCATGCAGGAATTTGTACCTCATGAAAAATATGTGCCCCGTGCCTGTATTAGGAAGCTGCTGGGGGGCAGGGGACACAAGTGCCAGTGCTGTGGGGCAGTCCTTGAGGTTGCCTGGCCCATTCCACGCTGGGTAGGTCGCTGGCAGCCTGCCTGGCGTGTCCTAGTTGTGTTTCTCAGAACCCCTCCGTGTTTTCAGCTGATTTGCTTTGACATCAGCAGCCGGCAAGAAGTTCTCTGTGTCGGGGTGCGTGGGAGTGCTATGTGACACCTTAATCATGCTAAACAGGAACACACATTCAGATTTCCTCAGCGTTTCAAAGAAATGTGATTTCCTTTGTGCTGCAAAGAAAGAGTTGACTTGATTGCGACTCTCTGTGGAGATCAGCTCTGGTGGCTGTGGATTAGGGTGCCAGGATCTCACTCTGGGAAAAAGAGGGAGATGAAACACACTGGGTTTTTGAGCTGCAACCATCAGGGTTAAATTTCTTGCTGGTAGCTGGGGGTCATTTTGAGGAGAGCTGTTTAATTGGCTGTTTTATCACGAAATCAATTTTTGTTCAGAAATAAAAACCTGTATAGACTCAAAGTATTGGGAAATACCATATTGAATCCCAACTTTGGAAACAGTTGTTAGTCATTTAGCACAGGCATTAGAAACTAATGCAAAATCCAAATGAGTGATTCACTTGTTAAATTATTTCTCCTCCCTGTATGGGTGACAAAAATTTAAAATCTCAGTAAAAACTCAACTAGGGATGAGTATAAATCAGTGTAGATATAACTGAGCACTTGCTGACCCAGATGAGATGAAATAATGGCAGGGAAGAGGCGTGAGAGACCTGCTAGCACAGGGCTGGGTGAAGAATGATGATGACGTAGGGTGGGATTTTATAGCTGCTGTTATTTGTGATATGTGGCAAGGCCTTTGGGAAGCTGGATTTGCTGGTGTGTTCATCCTGCTGACAGCCTCACTCGCCCAGCCTTGCTCGTCCAGACACACAGGACTGCTTGGATACTCAGCATGAAAATGCTTTTCATTTTTTTCTGATTTAAGAGATAACATTAAAAACACTACATTTGGGAAGTTAACATGCATGGAAATAAGGAAAACTCCTGTTGGATCTGATAAATGAATTTGAATGATTGTGCTCAGTTTAGCAAAGGGCTGTGTTCCTGCTACGTATGCACCCAAATCTTAGGTCTGACAAGGGGCATTGCTCAGGAGCTCCTGCCAGGGGCAGTGAGATTTGCCGTGGGGTTCACCAGGCATGTGATAGTTGTTGCTGCCCAACAGTTTTAGTTTTCAGCACCTAGTGAGCTGTTGTCTAACCCTATTCACAGAGCGTGCAGGAAAAGTAGGTCACTCAAGACAGCAGGTATTGCTGGGTTTGGAAATCCACTTCTGCACATTCCCAGGTCAGCAGCTCCTCTAGAGGAAGGAACACATCCATTGCCACCAGATTCCTACCCGAGCTGCTGCTTGAAAAGAGCAGTGATGTGCATTCTTCTCCCCAGTGTAATGTGAGGGTGCTTTTCCTTTTCCAGGTGGACTGCTCTGAGACAGGGAATGTGCCCTTCCACCTTCACTGACAATGGTCTTCCTGCTTTAATTAGACTAATGATAGGTTCACCTTGCTCTCTGAATCGGGGTCTGGATTTCCAGTCTCAGGCTGGGAAATTACAACTCTGCTCAAGGGCAAACGAAATGGAGGATGAATTCCTCCTCCCACGCCTTGGTCTGCTGTTCCTCTGTGATGTCCAAAAGCCAGGTGGTGCCCAGGAGCAGGATAAGCCCTGCTCCCTGCAGCCATCAAGGGCCACTGGGCTGCACAGTGGTGTCCTGGGCCCAGGATCAGCAGGATAGTCCACCATGGAGGTGGCTGCTGGTGGAGCAGCACAGCCCTGCAAAGCAGGACAGTACAGACTGGCAGAAGCAGGGTGGGCTTGTCCTATCAGCCTCTTAAGAGGAGTTCAGCATCGGATTGACAATGATGGATGATTTCCCATGACGAGCTGCTCTTTCCCACGGTGCTCAGGCACTCTCCTTTGCCCTGCTCAGGGGGATTAAGGCAGCTTGCAGACCCAGGCAGGAGCTTTCCACAGCTCCTTTGCTGCACTGCCACACAGTCCCACACCCAAATGGGCTTTCTCTGCTCTTGCTGTATTTAAGCTCTTCACACAGTGTGCCCGACTGTTGGCCCGTATGGCAGGAGGCAGACTTGTGATGGCACTTTTGGGAGCAACTGCAATCACCAAAGGGTTCTCAGTCCCTCGACTAAAACACATCTATTTGCATCTTTGTATGGGCTGGAGGGCAGTGTCCATCGCTGCTCCTTCTCCCTGGGTAGAGCAAGGGGCTCTCCCCCAGTCCATTTGTCAGAGCTTGGGCATCAGTGCTGGTTTGGAGCTGGGGTTAAGCAGCCACACAGAATTACCTGTGTAAAAATACAGTGCAGGGAATGTTAGCTAAGCTTCACTTAGATCACTGCAGATGTGTTATTTTGGGACACATTCATACTGTGCAGTCCTTATTCAGACAAACTGCAATTGACGTAATTTTTTCCATAATGTTGCTTTTATTTGAAATCATATCTATACATCTTGTACAAATCAAACTAATAATAAGCATTTCCATGTCAGACTGTACTTATAGATTAATTTTGGAATTTACTTTATAGGCATGATTTGACTTCAGTGGGATTTGTGTCCTTAAAAGGACTGCAGCAACAGGGGACAAATGCTAGAAAGTGGCTTTTTGTCTATAATTCAACATATTTGTTTGTGGAACCCCGAACAATGTTCTAATCTTCCATCTGAAAACTGCCTTGTCACCTCATGATTTAAAGCATTTTCCTTTGCCTTTCCTCTCTACAACTCAGTTGGAATTTCTTACAAGGCAGGTATTGTCAAATCTTATTCTTGAAACATATAATAACCCCCTTTTGTATCGAACAGGCATATAAATTACTCAGCTTATATGACAGAACAGAAAATAAAGAGTTGAGTATCTGGCAGAGATGCCGAAGAGTGATGTTATTATAACCTTACTGTGAAAGATTTGCCAACAGAAAGTTACATATCAGTGAGGTAACCAACAACAATATTCCCTTTATTACACCAAATACCAGAAAACATTATTGTAGGATGTATTTCCAGACAAATCACAGTTCTCTTATTGGGATGTTCAGTAGCCGTCCTCGTGCATAACAGAAGGGATTCACAGCTTAAATAGACCCCAGGCACTGAAAGACACATGATCACAGGGGCCGAGGCTGTCAGTATTACAGACATTATTCAGATCTTCTTGGGAATTTTTCCAAGATGTTTGTTTTTAAGTGGGAAATTGTGTTCCTGCAAAATTGAAATCTCACAGATTTTCAAATTTTCCTTCATGCAAATTTTACCAGGAATAGAATCCCAAGGTAGAGTGGTCCAAATGAAATGAAATCACAGTGCTTGGCTTGGAGCAGTTTCACACATCCATCCATCCATCCATCCATCCATCCATCCATCCATCCATCCATCCATCCATCCATCCATCCATCCATCCATCCACCCTTGCCTGTGCTGCTGACAGACCTGTGGGATTTATGTTCAAATGCTTTGTCCCTCCAGTTTCTGCAAACAGGCTTGGCTCATCCTCTGGGTGAAGCAACGCATCCACCCTGGCGGCCAAGAAACACCACGACCCTGGGCAAAGAGGCAAAAGGAAGCAGAAGATTTCAGTTTGTAGGGGAAAAGAAGATTATAGGGTTGAGAGGCAGCTTAGAGAAAAGCACCTGTAGCTGCCTGCCAAGCCTCTCACTCAAACTGCTCAGCCCTCTTTAAGCCTCAGAATCAAGTGGCCTCTGCAAGGGGCCATCAGGACAGCCTAACACAGGTATGGAACAGAACCCCAAGGCATTATCTCACCAGCTCTACTCTCAGTGCCTGGCTGCATCCCGAGGCAACCCTGTTACCTGGGAATGCTGGGAATGGCTCTCCCTCCCCTAAACATCGCCTGCGGCACCCGGGCAATAACGAGCAGCATCCCTGGATGGAGGCTTAGGATTAACCTGGCTGAAGGGGAAAAAGAAAAAAGAGCTAAAAGCCCTTTCGATTCGCGGTTGGGATTTGGTGCACGGCTCCACCTCATGGCAACTGCACAAATAGGCAAGGAAAGACTCGGAGCTGTGGCTTGGCACCGGAGGCTGGGGAATGGCAACCTTTCCCTCTTCGTAAAATGACTGCTGAGCGCCACCAAGTCAAAGAGGCTTAACCGGGGCTCTGGAAATTACGGTCAGGTATGGCCAAGTCTCGGGGTTGGGCTTTTTCTGCTTAAAGACCGAAAGTCTCACACAGGATTTGGCTGCTCTGTGTCCTTTCCCCTCTCTGCATTATAGATGTTTGAGTATCATAGAATCGTTTAGGTTGGAAAAGCCTTCTGAAATCATCGAGTCCAACCAGTAGCCCAGGACTGCCAAGCCCACCACTAAACCATGGCCCCAAACGCCGCATCTGTATGTCTCCTAAATCCCTCCAGGGATGGGGATTCCATCACCAAAATTTGAAGTGCTGTGGACGCAATGGAGGCTTACTTATGGTTGGATTGCTCACAGGCTCGGCATCCCTTGGGATGCCCAGCACGATGCAGGAGTGCCTGTGGCTGGTCCCCAGCAGCCCGGGGTGGCCGGGACACCTCCGGGGACAGTGCCACTGTCCCCGCAGAGCCGCTCCCCGTTCCTCAGTCTCTGCTGCCCTCGCATGGCACGTCTAGGAAAGAAAAGGAGCCCGATTTGGGCAAAGCCAAAGGCAGGGGTTGAACAGGACCTCTGCCATCAGTGGCCGTCACCGTGGGCTCCAGGCGGTTTGGCAAGAGCTGCTGGTCATGGCCTTTCCGCAGTCGTAACACTGAAAGAGGGATCAGATCTGGACCTCGGCACATTCGAAGCCGTGCTCAGTAATAAATCTGAGCTTCTCTAAGAAACATATTGAAATACAGACCTAACAAACCAACCCATCCATCTGCATGTGTGCAGGCAGGGAGTCCTTGTCTGCTCTTTGGTAAGTGGTTTATTTAATTTACAATGTCATTTTGCTCTTCACTAATGCTCTCTGTCCAAGGTTATCAGGAAGCCAATCAGCTAGACCTCCCAAGAGCAAATCATTACCTAGAAAAATATTACTCTTCCTGAAGACCAAACACAGCCTCAAGCCGTGCTTGAAAACAGATATTAAAGAAGGCTGTTCCAACCTGATGGTAAGAATCAAAATTCCCTTTGCATTAGGGTCTTAGTGCTGTTACTAGTAAACATTGTATTTTATAAAAGTATCAAATTATGGATTTAACTCTCAAGAAAGTCTGAACTGAGACTGCTTCTCAGCTCTGAGAAACTCTGGTGCTCTGAGTGTGGTCAGTACAGTATCCTGCCTCCATTTCTACTTATAAATTTGTAGACCTTTGCTTTCACCTTATTTAAGCCTAATTTTAGTACAAGGCTGTTGTTACTGTTAACCTCCCTGTAGTTAAATCCCAAGATAATATTTGCAGTATGATGCACACCTGTGTGTGTGCTCCTGTAGCAACTACTAAGCCAAAAGAAAGCTCGTTGTACAATGGATGGTAATGTACAGCGTGCAAAGGACTAAACCTGCTGTCCCATGGGATATGTGTCATATGTAAATATAGGTCACATGTGCAAGAGCAGATTTGAGAAGATAAGCTGCTAAACTGGCCTATCTCTGGGAGAAAGTCAAGCTGGCAGGCTAAAACAGCTGAGCTAATAGCTAAACTGATCTTTAATCCATCTTTGTTGTAAACTATCTAAGAGATCACTAGGCATTAAGCTGCTTGTGGGGATGAGTTAAATGATAAAACCTGAGAAAAATCACTGGGAAACTGGGAAAGTCAAAATTTTCAAGCATCAAAACTACTGGAATGTCATAATTGTATCCAGTCCGAAGCAGAAAAAAGGCAGCCCTTTTCTAGGTGCCAGGCAAACAAAACACGGCTGGAGTTACTCGGGATTAGTCCCTTGATCAGATTTACCATGTGCCCATGCAAATGCAGCAGCCTTGGGAAAAGAAGATGCAACTGGTGAAGGTGAGATTGAAATGTTCTGTTGTGTAATTCCATTTCTATGGATGGATGAAAGGCTGTGGCACAGGCAGAAAGAGGATCTTCTCTGGTTGTTGTAAGGTTTCATAGCTGTCAGAGGGCTGGAATAGACCTCGTGCTCATGGCTGTTGGGGTGTCTGGAGGTGACTTTGCTGATGCAGTTAGATTTAGTTGCTCAGTTATGTGTCCCCTTTGAAAGAGCCCAGTCAAAAAGGTCCAGTGGGTGTGCAGCATGAAAAGAGGCACTTAGGAGCCAAGGCACAAAGTTGCACAGTAATGCTGAGGTAGCAACATTTCTACTAAAGGAATCCTGAGCAGAAAGTCTGCTAATACTGGATGTAGACAGCGAGTGGCATTGTGGTATCACAGAAGAAGCAGCAGAGCAACAAACTGAGATGGCTAGACACAGCAGAGAGCCAGATGAGAGGCTGAGGGGGGGTTATTCTGAGGATGGGGATCCTACCTGTGTGTACTGTTCTGTTCACACATCCACTCACAGTAAGCTGTTACACTGCAGATTTTGGAAATAAGTACTATTTGCCAGTGAATCTTGTGTTGCTGCTTTGTCTCTGCCCTGCAGCCCCCAGGGATATGGAAAGCAGCATGACTCTCCTCTCTCCCTGTGGACTGATGTCCCTTCTTCATGTCCTGTAGAAATGCACTGCACAAGTAACAGATCTTGGTGAGGGAAACACCTGGTACGTTTGGACTCACTGAACCATGACTAGTTTATCATTAAAAGGGGGGATGGCACAGATGGTACTAGAAGAAAGCACACAAATCCTGGTATGTGTAACAAAGCAAATGTCAGGGTGCTGACAAATAGCATGGATGATATTTTAACCTCCTGGGAGAGGAGAATTTTAGGAATCTGAATCATGCAAAGATGCTCACTGGTGTTTCTGGGTCACTGGCTTGAAACCAGGGCAGCCAGGAGCTCCTGGAAGGAAGGCTTGCTGAGGGCTAGGCAGGGGGGATGGAACTGCAGCAAGTTTGCTGACTGAGGCTCACAGTCCACACCCCACAACCTTCCAGCTGGAGGAAATGCAGCAGAAGGGACATATAAACGTAATGTGACATATATGAATAGGAATATTACTTTGTTATATTCTCAGTGGCAGAACCTATAAATCATCAGCTGTTATGTTTTATTATCTGTAATACAGGATAGGGCCAGTATTGTTTTAAAATTCAATTTATCATGCTAATTCTAAACCTCAGTGCTGTAATATTGACTCTCTTTTTATTACATAATCCTTTGCCTTCAGGAAATCAGTACAGAAGATGTTAAAGTTGCCATAAACAACTGATGCTTTTAAATATATTTCTTTTTTAGCTAATGTGGTTTCATCGTATGGTGGCTGAAAAAAAGAGAAGTGTAAATAAGTATAGTTGGCATATTAGCCTCAGAATTACAAATTGGTTTTTTTTCAGTGCTACACTTGTGCAGATTTAGTTTCTAAATACAGCAACATAATTTTTGTTAGCACAGATTCCATCTGTAGTAAAACAATAACAATGCTAGTTGTAATGGCGGTGCTGCATCAGTGGTTTTATCTCACTGTTAAATGCTGCATCACAAATACTGCCTCCTGTAGTCCTGAAGCAAGAAGATCTCAGCAAAGCTGAGGTATCCTCCTCTCCATTTTACAGCCTGGGAAACTGAGGCACAGAGTAGTTTGCCTGGAGTCCCCAAGGAGCAGCTGTGGAGCTGGGCTGTGATCCCAGGGGGAAGGCTGTCCTGACATGCAAACCCTGTGCTGTGCACACCACAGGGGCTCTGGAGAGGGGATTGGGAAGCTCCTGATGCAGTGAGATCTTCTGAAGCCCTTGAAAAAGACTCACAGTCCTTTGGAGGACTCACATCCTCTTCGCCATGTCAACCTCCATCCTGTTTGCCGTCCACACAGTTTGAGGACAAATAAGGAGAGCAAATGAACAGCCAGCTGCTTTCCATCTAGTTCACTGGTTTCTCCTGGACACATTGCAAGAGTTTTGTTTAGCCCAGCTCTGGCTTCTGCCCGCAGTGATATGAACAAACCAATGAGCCCCCACCGCTCTCGTGTGAGTGTGCACGGCCTCACAGAGGTCCCACAACAGCAGCAGCTCAGCTGGTGGGGTTTGAAACGAGACCTCCTGCTACAAAACCACAGCGTGGCCTCAGTGATGTCCTTTGGTTTGTTACTCTGCTCTTTGTTCTCACAGGCATGTAAGAAACCCTACAGAAAAAAAGTCATTCCCGTGTTTGGGATTTTAGGGTATTTTTTTTAATGTCATTGCAACTCAGATGCTAAAAATGTGCCAGTCATTTCTTTAAAAAAGATTTCCTGTAAAATCAGCTGGGATTGTTACTCTGCCTCGGCTTTCTTCTCCTCTGCAGTAAGCCAGCACTTCAGTACAAGAGGTATGGCCATCTTTATCTTGTCTTTTCTCAGCTAAAACATATCCAGAAAGACTGCTGGTCCTCTCCATTCGAGGGAAGACTAATGTAAAACCACGTTCATTGTGCTGGTAGAACCAGCCCATCCCCAGACATTCACCTCTCCTTTGAACACCAGAAATGAAAAGGAGGTAGGGTTGGACCAGTGTCGTGTGGGGGCTCCACACACATGGAGGAGCAACTGCAGGTTGTTTTCTCTTCAGCTGACCCAAATTTTTCTGCAGAGCTTGATTTCTGATAGAATGAGTAAACACCATTTTTGAACAGGCCTGGGAAGGCAGCAAATTTTCTCAGCACACACATAAATAAGGCCACGATGTCTGAAGGTCTAAAAAATATCTGTAGAACATGTGTCAGCAAGAAATAGCATTTCCAAGGCAGCTCAGTTCTCAACTTTTCTGCTTATTTCAACAGAAGTTATTAGTGAGGATTTTTTTTTTTTTTAATCATCAGGGATGCTTTCAAAAACCTTAGTGATTCTTTTCCTGATTGCAAAATGTTTTTGGTTTTAGTGTATCATTGACAAATTTCTTTCTTTTTACTTTTTTTTTTTTTTAATTTTTATATCCACTGTGATATCTTTAATGTCTTTTAAAATGTTCATAGATGTCTTGGGCACAACAGATTTTGTCTTTTCCCTTTGTCATCATAGGAATCAGTTGCTTGCTGGTGGGGTGGATTTTTCCTTAACAAATTTCAAAACACACAATGCTTTGCTTAATTACAGTCTCTTTTTTCAGCTTCCTCATCAGAAGATTAGATGTAACATGTAGATTGAATTCCAGGTATTTCAGCCAACTGCACTGTGCAAGGACTACTCTTGGAGCTTCTGAGTGGTTCTGTTGCATTAATTTTTCATGACTATTTTCAGCAGTAAAGATTATCAGCTACTTTACTGCTAATAAGTAACAACCCTGAAAGGCCAAATTCATAGCTGTTTTGTAACTGGAAAAGCTCTACCTCCAGCTGATTCTCTCTTTTCCATTACTTGCCATATTCTCAATGTCAGTTTTGGACTTGTCTTTTCAGATTTCTTTCTTGTCTTCATGGCCCAAGCCAGGGGAGGGACAGCAAGAGGCAGATGAGGACAGCAGAAGCAGGGACTACCTTTTATCATTGCAAGTGCTTAATGAAAATGTATGTGAAACTTCAGCTTGAAACCAATTATGCCTCAGCTCTTCACCTGTGGGAATAGAGTTAATAATCTCTCATTGTTTTCCTGTCCTGTCTTCTGCTATTATCTGTGCTACAATCCAAAGGAGCCCTGGTTTTAGCTGTTTAGCATTTCTATAATAATTGCAGCTACAGATGCAAAGTATTGCACTTAAAGTGACATTCTTCAGAGTGAAACACAATGTTGATACGTCAGCTAACTATAGGTGAACTTGAACTTTGCATTTTTAACTAAAAAACAAAAAAGGTTTCTTGTATGCTTTTGTTCTCTCAGAGAACCACAAAACAAAAATACCTGTCTTTTAAATACCCAGCCCCACACTTCCTGGCTGACCCAGTATGAGCCACTGCTGCTCTGCACACATTATTTCCTCTCTTTGAAAAAGAAAAAAAAATTTAAAAAAATTAGTCACAGCCTGGCAATATCTTGCTTTCCTCTTGACCTTATCTCTCATCTTCTGGGGGCAGCAAGCTGCCCTGCACGAGAAGGTAGCTAAAGGCAGAGCAGAGCATCTGTGTGGTCCAACCCTGCTCTGTTCTGATTCTGTTGTTTGGTCTCCTGCCTGATATCAAAGCACCTCACTGGTGTCCACTCGTGTAGGAGGCTGAAAACCTTTTGTTTTTCTAGTTTGGCTTTTTCCCTTGGCAAAATACATCCTTGCTGCAGCACCACTGCTGTTGCACTGCCCAGTGCTGAAGCCTGGCTGTTGTCAGACTAGAGAAATCATAAAAAAAGCAACTTTAGCTCTTGTCTTTGGTTGTAGCTGAGGCTTTCCTGCCACAGCAGTAGCCAAGGTCTCCTCAGCCCACTGAAGGTGTCTGTCATCGAGTCAGCAGCTCTGTGTGGCACCTCTATCTGTGCTTGCCAGGGCAAGGCTGGTGACTGGCTCAGGCAGGGAGAATTTGCTTACTTTTCCTTAGAGGTCCTACAAGGAATCACTTCTCCAGTTATATTTCTGCATGATATTTTTTTTTTAAATATTTATTTATTTATTTTAGTTTTAGCTTTGTATGGTTTTCTTTTTGGTCAAATAATGTCACGTTTCGTCTTGTTTTCATAAAATACCTGGAAAAATGCAGTCTGTTTTGCCATATTCAAACACTGTTTTGATCTAAATATTTGGATTTCCTTTTCATCTGTTAAAAGGTCATATTTATTTCTAAATAGATTTATCTATAGATCTAATTATAAATCCCAGTTATTATTTGCATATAAATCAGTAGAAAAACTATTTGGTTTCACCTTTTAAAAAAAATATAAAATTGGTGCCAATTTTACCAGTTGTTGACAAAGCAAACCTTTTAATCTATTTCCCTCCAGGGTAACAAGCCAGGAGTTGTCTTCTGGCATTTGAAATCCTTGGTTTCATGCTTAAGCCATGTTTGTTCTGACAGCACGTGGCTGAACACAGGCTGGGTGTGTGTATGTGTATTATAAATGCATCTCTCAAAACAGACATAAATACTTTCAGTTCCCATGGCTTTGATTTTTTTTTTTCTTCCTAAGGATTAAAGATATTAGGTGTTTTCCTTAAAGGCCAGCTCCTGGAATCAGCAGTTCCTGAGACTTTAGTGTTTGTTTAAAAAAAGGAAATTATGAAAAACCCTTTGGTTGCAGAGAAAACTTAAAACAGGAAGAGGGCATCCCAAAGGTTTACAAACCAGAACGCAAAGAATTCAAAATTTGCCTAAGACAACCAGAAACTGCTACAAGTGTTGTTTGATCTCAGGTGAGGGCATTATTAACACATTACCCTGTTAATAATGCGTGATGCAAGTGAGACAGTGTGAGAAGAGCTCAGCCCATGAGGAGAGGGGACAGTCCTGCTGCTTGGAAGTGACATTTTTCAGAATTAGCCTTCCACTTTCTTTCTTAGGACTTCCTTTTTCTCCCCCCACCATCAGCAACAGCGGGAACAAAATCTGTCCTTGTGAAGAAGAGAGTGTCATCAAAGGTGACTAATTTTTTTCTTTTAAATTTTAAATTAGCTAAAAGGCCCAGGCTGTTGAAAACTTGGTTAGATATTTCGTATGCTTAAGGGGTCTTAGCAGTGAGCTTTCACCCAGGTGGAATCAGAGTACAAAGAGGAAGAAGGCTCCGTTTGACACTGCTCATCTCAGCAGTATGTCACTCATTATTCTGCACAGGATTAAAGGTAAGCCCTGTATTGCTGCCTTTGAGACTCAGCAGGGCAGCCATCCTTTGCAAAAATGGGGTTAAATAATTCCTGATGTGTGGCAGAAAGGTTCTGGAGAGAAGATAGTCGGGTTTAAATTACCTGGCAGAGCCTTCTGTGTTCCAACCTTTGTCTTTGTAAAATATTCTGTAGCTTAACTCCAGGATAAAAGGAGTTTCTTAACCAAAGGAAATTTAAAAAGCCTTTTCCTTGAAAGAGGAGGTGGTATTTTAAAATTATTAGTCCAGTCTAAGAAAAGAGAGGAAACAATTTGTGCATGTGTGTGAAATTTTTAAAATCATTACAAACACACAAAAGTCCTGGGTGCTCAACTGAAGCTAACCAAGCTATTTTTAATTCATTCCAATTTGGAGACCAGACCAAATAAGCATTTGCAAGTTCATATTGTTAGGTTCTTTATTCTAGACATTATCTCCTGTTAAATGAGGGACATGTTAGAAATTTTCCACTTAAATAAGTTTGGTTGGTTTTTGCTGGGTTTTTTTCCCCCTCTCTTGGTAAAGTTCAAATTCTGTGTTTATTTTTAAAACATCTCATAGAGTGTCTAAGATCAGATTTTCAGTCAAATGTTACTGACAGAGAGGTGTTGGCAGCTGGTGCTTACAAACATATTGTGAAGTTTCTGAATTTTGTAGCACAAATTTAATCTGTTTGGAAATGTGAAAGGCTTCTTATATATGTTTTTAAATATGATAAGGGAAATAATAGGACTCTAAGTGTATGTACAAATACACATGAATTTGACATCAGCAACCATATGTGGTGGTTGTTATCTGCCTGAATTTCTGAAAAATGGTCCCTTGCCAACAGAGGCCCTTCTGAAGCTGCAAATTAAAATTTGTTCCCCATGGTATCAGAAGACTTTGCACAGGTTGCAGGGTCATGTTTTCTCCACCCGCCTGTCCCAGAGCACAGTCCTCACCAGACTCTCACACAGATTTGTTCTGCAAGCTGGAAGGCTGTTTGAGAGACCAGAAAACTTAAGTAGCCTATCTAAAAATACCTAATTTAGTCAGACTTTTAGTCATTAGTACATACATTATGTCAATTTTTCTCCCCCTTCGTTTATTCCCTTTTAAATTGTTAACAAATATGTTAATAAGATTGGGTCTGTCGTAGGTCACCCAATCCCAACTCCAACCTCGATCTGTTGATGCACAGGATCTCTAACACTGTATGCTAAAAAGATGCTTATCATAAAAAGTAGAACAGAAGGGTTTGACCCTTTAACGTGACTCACTCAGTTATGACTACAGTGCATAAAGATAACAGCAGTTGCAACAACGATTTGCATTCTATACAAATATGCTGATCCTGGAAATACACCAGATGGACACTCTTCCAAAGCACAGGCATCTGCAAGGCGTATCCCTGAAGAATATCTCTCATTCTATCCCTATTCAGAAATTATCACTCAAGACATCATTAATTTTTCAATCCTATTTTGATTTTAGTGAGATTTTGACACGTGTTTTTACATGATTACATGTTTATCTGCACTAGGACCAGCGTGCTCTCTCCATCCCTGGTGCTTTGATTAGCTAGAGGGTTTTTCTAAACTTTTCTGATGTAGCACGTGTGGGATTAAAGCTGATCTTTGCATGAGTGAGCACAGATGCAAGGAGCTTCTCCTCCCTTCCTGTGTGCCCTGAGGAAAGGCCTTAGACAATAATAAATCCCTGCAATCAGCCCTGTAGAAAGCAGAGAAAGACCTGGGCCATCTCTGTTTTAGGGTCTCAGAAGAGCTTCCAACAGCAGAAGCAAAATCAGCGCTAAGAAAACTTCAGCAGAATGGGAGGAAAATGGAAAAGCAGCAGTGAGAGAGCACTTGGTGTGTGTTCCTCCTGTGAGTGCAGCACTCTGTGAGGAGCCACCATGCCGAGCTCAGAGCAGCGGCTGAACGCTCTAGCTCAGCCTTGCTCATCGCTGTGCCCAGCCTGCCTTAAGTCACCCTTCCTAAGCCTCTCCGAGCTCACAGGGGTAATGAGTGAGAGGCTAAAGCACATGGTAACAGAGCCTTTTCTCTCCTTGACTCACCCGTGGTGCCACTCTGCAGTGGGAAAGAAATGAAAGGTTCAAAGTTACCAAGGGACAAGAGCCAGACTATTTCTTGCTGAGCTCACTTCGTTTGAAACTCTTGTCAAATGCTGTTTTTTCCCTGTCTTTCCCACTCAAAATCACACTATTTTTTTATGTAAGATTTTCATGTGCTTGGCTTAAAAAGCACAGGAGAAACATTTTCCAGGCTCCCTGCAGAGCCTCCTGTAGTTTTGCTGTTCTGTCGAGGCCTTGGTAATGTTGGTATCAACTCACTGTTGATAGTCCTGGGTATGAGCTGCTGGCATTTTATCACTGTGGATGTAGTGGCTGTAGTATTTAACATTTCAGCTGAGGGTGTGATTGCAGACCCTCTAAATACACTGCAGTTTTATGTAGCCAAAACTGGCTCAAGACATGGAGGAAATAGCTAGACAGTGTGTGTATAAAAAACCCACACTTAGACAACTTTGTTCAAATATTTTCACATGTATGCTTAAAAAGGTTGTTATTGATCATCCCAAAACACACAGCAGAGTTTTTTCCTCGGCTGAAACTTTGAGAAAAAATAATTCTCACTAATGAAAAGTTTTTCTCTGGCATGCTGAGCTTTGCTATGAGGAAATGCCATTCCCAAGTCAGGACATTAAGCATAAAACCTGGAAGCCATGTTCTGCCCAAGGCTTGTTACTGCTGGGAGATCTTTGGCAAACCTCCTTGCTTGCGGGGCCTGATGCCTTTGGAAATGGGAAATAATGCTTTCCATTCTTTTTAAAAAATTATTGTGACATCCACAAATGCAAATGTTACAGAAATTCTAAGGGATGGCACTGCATTTTGTGTATGAGGCCAGCAGGGAGTAACAACTTGGAATTTTTTAAAAGGCAGTGCCTGCAAATAGCGAGGGACAGGGTGACTGAACTGAGGAGAAGCTGAACATTTGAGGCCTCAGACAAACATTTCAGCAGGCAACAGGCCAGCCACTTACAAGTACAACCTCCCTTCCTTCATGTCAGCTTTTCCGCTAGTGACTTAAGTAGTTTACTTTAAGTCAATATTTACTTTAAATATTATGATTAAGTGACAATAATTTACCAAGATTAAAATGAAACTCTGATAAGAATGGAGCCAATATACACCAGAACACTTTTTACAAGAAACACACTTTTCAAGGAGCCTGAACTCTGTTATGCTGGGAAGATGTGCTGCGGGTGTTGGACCTGTCACACAGTTTGATTGTGTTTGAAGGTGGGTCCCATGTGAAGTTCCTTACCTGAGTTGTGCTGCTACAGCTGGGCAATGTTCTCAGAGGTCAGCCTCACATGGCAAAGGCCCTTTGAGACACTAAAGGTGGTCACTGAAACCCTATCAAGGCTTTCCAGAGTAGCTGAAGCAATGCCATGAGGCAGTTTTGTGACCATTATTTATGAAACCCATGAGGCCACCCAGCCAGTCCTGTGATTCTCTTTTGTGCCTTGCTTTATTCTTCCGGGAAAGCAATCAACACTTCATTACCAAATACAAGACAGGGTTGAACTTTCCAGTGCTGCAATTAAGAAAGTGTCAGTGTCAACACCATAAATTCCCTTTCTGAGGGATTTATGATCAAAATGCAAAAATGTACTCCCAGCTGAAAAACTTGCTTTTCAGATCTTATAGTATGAATTGTGACCATATTACTTAAAATTCAATGAGCCTCTTAAAATTATAAGAAGAAAGTTAAACTGGAAAAAAATAAGAAAAAAGGAAGTAAGATTTTATTCTAGTAGCTAACCTTCTTTTCCACTTTAAATACACAGGCTTTGCAGGGGCCAGCTTGGATGGAGAATTGATTTCCCTACATCTCTCCTTAGCATACATATACAGGATTTTTTGCTACAAAACCAGAACTGAAGATGTTACCTGATAATTATCTGTGACTATGAGGTTCATTCTCCTTACAGGAAAATCTGTTGTCTGCTTGGGAGGTCCTGTTTTTGAGGTGTGAAAGTTGGATGGCAGGGTTGCTTGTTCTGATAATAACTCAAATCTCTTGGAATGGTGAGGCTCTCTGAGAATTCTTATTTCTGGTGCAGTGGATGTGCTCCGTAACAGCTGGTGTTTCTAAGAGTTACTATTTTATTGGTTTGGTTTTAAGGATTGCTTACTCCATCTATATGGCTGGGATTTTGTTCCAGGATTCAATGTCAGGATCCCCACTGCAGTTATGATTTTCTCCCACATACGCAGTTTCTCTGTCTCTTCAGTTTTAACAGTTTTATCAGATAAGTCCAAAGCTGTGCCAGAAATGTTGGGAATTGGTAGGTTTTAGCAGTCCTTTCAGAACATGAGTGAGGCACGAACACAAATATGTCTAGACCAAAGTCCCATGTATTTTGCAGCGGTGTTTATTTCAGCAGCATGATAAAGATGATCAGCTCCGTGCCTGTGTGGCTTGCAGGTTGCTCAAGGGTGGTTCCTGTGCTGAAGCTGTGCCATATGACTGCTGAGGAGACTGTTGGTACCTGGCCAAGTGAGGCAGAACCAGGAGGGGCTGCTGAGGCTGTCTTTGCTGGAACTTGTATTCACTGTCAGTAAACCTGAATGGCTTCTGGACCTGACCGCTGGGATTAAGAGATCACTGTTATCTCCTGCCTGGATAGTGCCCAGGATCACCTGCACCCTTCAGCTCTCTGTGGAACGTGGTGTGTACAGATGTTTGGGTATTAGCTTTTGCAGCTGGGGAAGTTGGCCTCTTGGCATGTGCATTCTGCCTCTGTTCATGTCATTTCAAAGGCAGCTTCAACATAAAACATTGAAGGCTTTAAAGATGAAGAGCTAAAAATAAAGTATGGGAGAGACGCCGAGATGTGATTGATACATATTCTGCTATTCTCATTCATGGCTCCTGTAAGATATTGTTCTGTGAATTTGTAACTGAGTCACAAGTCATAAAGAGAAACTTTTCCCAGGTTTGGCTTCTAGAAAATTACGAAGAGTCTTTAGTGAGATGGCATGAAATAGTGAACAATGATGAGATTGTAATCATCATCTTTTTGTTTTGCATTTAAAATGATCCACACCTTTCTCAGGTATCGGGTTTCAGTCTTTTTCCCTTTTGTGGTGGTGTATTTTGAATACCTTCTTCACTTCAGTTCTGCTAAGTCATACTTATTCGAATCCCTTCAGTGCTTTTGAGTGTGATAAAGGCTCGTAAGTTTGCTTTTGGGAAGAGTTTCCCAAATTGCTCCTACAATAGAGCTGGATAGAACTGACATCCCTCTTCACAGGGATGCACTGCTGGAGGTGTTTGGTGCAGAACCTGCCGCTACCTCATCCCGTTTTCCTGAGCTCCAGCTGATCATGGCCCTGGGACTGCCGGGCTCCGGGAGCTGTTCGGACGGTGCTCTCGGACACAGGCTGTGACTCCTGGGGATGGCTTGGTGTGGAGCCTGGAGCTGGGCTTGGTGATCCTTGTGGGTCCCTTCCATCTGGGGATACTCTGTGATTGTAGGATTCCCGGCGCTGGGAGGCATGGCAGGGCAGGGAAAGGCAGGGGAGGGCAGGGCAGGATAGTGAAGGGTAAGGGAAGATGGTAAAGGGTAGGGAAAGGCAGGAGAGGGCAATGAATGGTAGGGGAGGATGGTAAAGGGTAGGGAAAGGCAGGAGAGGGCAATGAATGGAAGGGGAGGATGGTAAAGGGTAGGGAAAGGCAGGAGAGGGCAATGAATGGTAGGGGAGGATGGTAAAGGGTAAAGGAGGACAGTAAAGGGTAGGGAGGGTAGGAAAAGGCAGGGCAGGATAGTGAAGGGTAAGGGAAGATGGTAAAGGGTAGGGAAAGGTAGGAGAGGGCAATGAATGGTAGGGGAGGATGGTAAAGGTTAGGGGAGGGTA
>JAWWEE010000018.1:16124122-16186578 GCA_035221455.1 Xenops minutus
GAGGGGGCACTGAGGGGATTGAGGGGGATTGGGAGGATTGGGGGGGCATTGAGGGGATTGAGGAGGCACTGGGGGATTGAGGGGGCACTGGGGGGGCTGAGGCAGCACTGCCCCGTGTCCAGCCTGCCGGAGAAGAAGAAGAAGAAGGAAGGAAAGAAGGAAGGAAGGAAGGAAGGGAACCTTCCTTCAGGTGGCGTGGCCTGAGAGCGGCCCGGCCGGGGCAGGTGGGCAGGATGGCCCCTGCCAACCCTGCACGGGGTGGTGCTGGTGCTGGTGCTGGGGTGGTGCTGGTGCTGGGGTGGTGCTGGTGGATGGATATCCGTGCTGGAAGGGGATGCACCTCCTGGACGCATCCAGAGGCAGAGCTGGGTGCGACAGCCCCTTCTGCAGCGCCCACAGCACGTGGGGAAAGTTATAAGGCGACTGGAGTCAAACTTTGTGTGGCACTCCTTGGTAGAGCCTTGTGTTGCCTGGAAAGCACCTACTGTGTCAGACCAGGGGCATTGTAACAGAGTGTGGGTTCATCAGTGCTTATCTGAGGCGTTCTGTGCTAGTCTGTACAGCTGTAGTTTGCCTTCACTGCAGTTAGTCCTCACTTTCTATTATCACAAAGAAAGTTAGGAGCTGTAGACTGATCTTCAGATAAGAAGGGTTTGTCTCGAAAAGTCTGAAGTACTGTAATGAAGTCAAACTAAATCTACAGGGGTTTGGATAGATTAAGTAATTTTTTGGTTTTTTTCATGTCCGTGCTCACTTGGTTACTTGCAGTGATCCTTTTAGACTTTTTAGTCCAACTCACTTGGGCTTTTCAATTAAAAACTATCAAAACGACTCTTAAGCAAACAGTAACAAGTGGTCCCAGTTCTGCATATGGTACAGGACACCTTCAAAATGAACTCCTGTAGTTCCTGCAGGTAAAGGGAAAGAGTCAGGTGTCCGTGTCTGTGTCTAAACTAGAGCTTGTGGCTTGTTTCTGTGATTATTAACTCACTTGTTGAATCCTGTAAGTGATGCTGGACCTTTCTACTTTAGGCTTCAGTAACTTTGCAGTAGAACAGCAGTAATGCTTCTATTGCACACAGCATGTTGTAGTTCACACTCTGCTGGGTTAGAGGCATCCAGGTAATGGGGTGATGAGGGTCATTATGAAATTCTGCTGCATGAGTGGGTAAAAATATTGTTAATTCAAATAGTTGTGCAGTCATGGGTGTAGGGAGGCTGAGGGACACCTGTTGATGAATTTAAGACAACTCTTAATGTTTTAAAGCTTAGGTCTCAAGCCAAGGGCTTATGTTAGTTTTTTTAATCTTAGGCAGTGCTCAGTGATATTATTCTTAAACTGGAGCAGGTAACCAGAACAGCCTAGAAGTGGTCACTTGGGTAGGTCAAATACTGCAATATTCCTTCCACCTTTTCTCACAAAGTGGATATCCTCAGCTACAATATTGTTTCGCAGAAAGTTAAAAACTTGGCTTATGATTTAGGATTTAAGTTAGACTAAACCCACCATTCTCTGTGGTTTTGGAAGCAAGGGCTACTGTAAAAGAGGAAGTCCAATATATTATATTCAGCGGAAACTGTTTAAGAAGCCACCTCAGAGAGGCAGTTCCTTTGTACTAAGGGACTTATCTCTCACAAAACCTACAGCCTTTTATTAAACAGCTGTACTTAGAAACTCCTTTTCTTGTTGTTCTAAGTCATGTTTCATTTTACAGCTACACCTTGTACTGTAAAAGGCAGAGCTGATGTGTATTTCATGATAGTCTCGTAAAAAACTATGCCAATTTAAAAGTTCAGGTGTTTATTATTGCAGTAAAGTGTTACTAAAGTGGTCAAACCTTGTTCCAAATCATAGCATATTCATCTTATTACAATTCTTAATGAAAAGAGCAAAGCAAGAAGACAGGTTTTCTTTTATTTAACAGAAAAACAGACACTGTGCAAAGATTTTAATTTAATTTTTTATTTTTCCCTCCTTGCATTTCTTGGTAATACAAGTCATTGTAGCAAGACAAGATGACTATGGCTGTCTTGTTACGTGCAAACCTGTGATAATTCAGATGGTTATCTGATTAATTCCAGGGAGTCTGAAAGGATTAGTTACATTAGGGCTAAACCAAAAAAATCTCCTGTTGCTTATGGTACTTAAAATTGTTCCCTCCCTCTCAATTGTAGGATTGTAATATATAGAGAGAGTATTATAAGTAAAAGAATACTCCATTTTTTATGACCATAACAAGCTCATTGATGTAAAACACCAAATAATGTGTATAATGTTTTGAAAAACATGGAGTGAGATAGTTCCTGCTGTAGAGCACTTCAGGTTCACGGTGGGCAGTGCAGAAGAGGCCACCCTGCAGCTAATAAGGGACCATTGTGGCTTCTCTGTTAGTTTACAAAAAAGAGGTTTTTTGAAGTGGTAGAATTTAAAAAGGGATTGGCAAGATTGCACAGGACAGCTTCAAAGTCAGACAGATTGGACTGAAAGCAGCTGGTGATACGATGTCAACAGGCAGGTTAGTGGCTTTAATGAGAGAGAGCAGAGAAGGGTGCTGTGTAGTGAGGGGCAGGTCAGGAGACAGTGCACAGAGTGAGGGGGAGGAGGGCTGGAAGAAGTTACAAAGGGGAAACGAGAAGTGCCATGTTCGAATTAGCCATCAACACGGAAACTGAAGCTGCTTGTGAGGGAGGGTAGTGGACTGAGGGGAGAACCAGAGGAGATGCTGTGCCTGCTGGCTGCACGGGCACAGAGGTTCTTTAAACCTGTCCTGCTCAGAGGTGAGGTTAAGGGGGGTGGCTGGCAACTCTGTGGCAGCAGCCCCTGCAACTTGTGTGGTGTGAAAATGATATTCATGGGTGAAAGAGAAGGTTCCAGAGCACCCTGTTTGTAAATAGTCTCACAGGAGTAAACAAGCTTGTTTGGTGCAATGACGAGTGGGAAACCAGAGCACAGAAACCTGCAAATATTTGGGAGAGCTGCTGTGTTTGGTGCCAAGATGTGTCCCAAGTGTGTACACACAAATACTTGCCACCCGACTCGTGGGTAAGAAAAGGACTGTGTAGGATAAACACAGCCATGAAGTCTTAAAAGTACATAAACTGAGACTTTTCAGACGTAACCAACATTTATTTCACTGTTCATATTTACTCCTGTTTTCCCCTCACTACAGCTCTCAAAAGGACAGTTACCTGGTTTAGATTCTCATATAGCTCTCACAGAGGCTTAAATTCTAATGTACTGCAAGAGTTTATGCTAGCTGGTACAATTATTTCTTGTCTTACCCTGTCATTGGATTGCCAGGCTTCAATTTTCATCACGTCCTTGCTCCTTGTGATGTAATATCAAGAAGACAGAAACACTGACAGCAGAAACAGTGAGGCTTCTCAGATTTTAGAGGTTTCATCAGGCAGCAAACTGATGCAAAAAGAGCAAACCCAGTGCAGTTCACCTGGGTACATAATTCTGTTCATTGGAAGATAACATTGGGAATATAAAAAAAAATAGCCCTGGGAAAGTAGAAAGAGTATGATTCAAATCTGTTGCATGTATCTCCTTTTCTTTCTCTTTATTTGTTATGATCTAGGTACTGGATTTTTTAGCATTTCAGTAGTTTGCATTCATTGTGTTTTGTTCTTTTGTCCATAATACTTGGTTGTTCTTAAATTGGATATTTCCTGCAGTTTACCTTTCTTATGTGTTTTTTATTTTCCCTGCTTTTTTTCCTGGCCTAATGTGGAGACTTTAGAGATGTCAATCTGTGTTTGTAGTGAGGGTGCCGTACATGCAGTTGAAGATGTGCATGCATAAAAGCATATGGGAGTTATGCCCCTCAATGTGATTTTCATGTATTTGGACTAAACAGACCTTGGCTTGCTGTATTTTGCTCTGGAACACTGGGTACTTCTGTATGAGAAGACTGAGGGAGCAGTTAGGGGTATGGTGCAGCCAGAAGAGAGGCACTGGTCTTTGCTTGAGAAATTCAGGTGCAAATCCTTTGCATGCAGTAGCTGCTCCACCCAGCTCTTAGTTTTTTACAGAGATGGGAGCAGGGCGTCTACCAAAGTGTCACTAGAACTGCCCTCTGTGAAGGCTCTTTGTGCTGCCTTTGAGGAGAAAACAGCAAGGATGATGTTGGCCATGTACCTGCCTTGCATTTGCATGGGCAGGAGTCTCTATTCGGTATCTAACTTACACAAATGTGATTTTTAAAGAAATGAAAATGTTGTTTTAAATGTTGAATTGTCTCCCTTTTTTTCTTTTTGTCTTTGCAGAACACTGAAAAACCATAGAAGTCTGATCAAAAAGAAAACATGCCCAGAAAGAGTATAAACTATGGAGTGCTGCCGGAGTATGAGAAAAGCCAGATCAAAAGGACTTTGGAGCTGGGAACTGTTATGACAATATTCAGCCTCAAAAAGAGCAGCTCAGAAAGAAGGACTATTCAAGTCATAATGGAAACCAGGCAGGTTGCATGGAGCAAGACAGCTGACAAGATTGAAGGTGTCTGTGAGTATTTGCAAAGCACACCCGAACTTGGAGTTAATAGTAAATGGATGTACTTTTAATGAGCCTCAGGTAACATAATGAAGCTTTTGGCTGCAAAGAGTTTGGTAATTTGCTGAGAATATTCTGAATTGTTGCAAGGTACATGAAGAATTTTCTGCAGCTCATTATTGAGGTATCTAAAGCTACTTAAATATGATGAATGTGCTTTTATCCTGAGCCTTGTTCTCAAAGTTTTCATCTTTGAGTATTGAAGGTATTTGTGTTCTCTGAATTAAGTTACTGAGTGACAACTGTTTGTCATTATTGTATCTTATAATTTCAAATGAGTGGTTCTTTACTGCTGCTCTCCCCCGCC
Source organism: Xenops minutus (assembly GCA_035221455.1). NCBI lineage: Eukaryota > Metazoa > Chordata > Aves > Passeriformes > Furnariidae > Xenops > Xenops minutus. Next base: position 16,128,985 of record JAWWEE010000018.1, read on the forward strand.
AGAAAAAAATCCCCCAAACTGAACCATCTTCAAATAAAAGGAAATTGAATGCATATTTCTGTTTTCTTAGGCAATTTGCTATTTCAGGATAGAAATCATTATTTAGGACCATTATTGGAAAGTACCAGTTACTTGGGAGGATGAAGCTGTGAGATATAAGAGGTGGCTTCAAGGTCCTCAGTTGGTAACGTCTCTTTAGTTGATATTGGAACTGACTAAACCCACTATTTATAACAAGGTCAGGAAATAGAAGGGAAGTGTAAAGCTGCATGGGGCTGCAAAAGCTGTGGTAGAAGAAAGTGAGACTGATCTTCAGTTCTTACTGAACAGGGCTGATGTCAAGGAAGCTCAGCCTGTGCTTTCTGGGATTTGTACAGCCCATGGTAGTGTAGAGTAATTACAGTGCTTGCATATGACTATATGATAATGCTTTTTATTTATTATGAGCATGGTCTTACTGTACAACTGCTAAATAATGTTTGTCTTCAATAAAGGAATTGAATAGCTTGCCTGAAATGCCAGAATCATTTATTGTTGAGGTGTGGATTTTTATACAAAAGGAATTTTCTGACAAAAAGGAACAGTGGAGAAACCTCTGTGTTTTCCCTTAAGTGAAAAAATACAGACTGGTTGTGTCCTGTAGGGAAGGATATGCTATTTCACCAGTAGATCAAGAGGCCAAATTTTAAGCTGATACAGATCAAATAAGACCACTCACTTTAATAGAACAATGCAGGGTTTTGGTCACTCTTTTTTTCTTTAGTTTGGGAGTTCCTGCAGTGCTGGGAATGGTGCTACACAATCTCTTAATTCTCCAAATACAAGATTTTGTTTTAGGGTTCTGGTGAGTTCTAACTTTACAATTCAGAGAGGGAGCTTTATGTACCAGCTCTTCTACTGCTGCCAGTCCTCCCTGCCCACCTGCAAGAGAAGGGAAGGAGCAACTCATCACTCTGTTCACACCCTTCCTGAATTGTCCTCACAGTGTTGGGAACCTGTGCATGAACTGTCTTTTTTTCTGTAGAGCTGTACAGCCAAGAGTTGTTCAAGTCACGTGAGTTCTTGGATGGCATTTCAATTTTCATGAGGTCAACTGGCTGTTGAGCTTGTCCAAGCTAGTGAGATTTGCTGAGGGCAGTAGATGTTACTGTTTGTAAGGAAACTCTGATCCTATTGTAAAATCTGCATTTTTTGGATTTACTGTCACTCTGCTGTTGTAAAATGTAATTTAGGCCCAAAGAAAGTTTAAGTGACTGTGAGGTGTCTTCCTTTCTTGTAGGAGAGACTGGTAAATGAGCACCTTCAAGGAAAGTTAAATCAAAGTCACCCTCGTTTTCCATTTTATGTGTGTATCAAGTGATGAAAGGGGAAAGCTTAGCCATGGAAAGGGAGGAGCTGCCTGTTCTGGAGTGTTTTTTGGGTTTAGTGGAGACCAGAGAAGTTTTTAGTGCTGCTGTTCTTTTAGTCACTGGCTAAGACTCCAGAGTCTCTTATGTTCCAACGCCACCCCTCATCCAAACTGAATGGGTAGAAGGGAGCATTGCCCCTCAGAGAAACGTTTTCATCGCGGGTGTTTGGCGTGCAGGGTCTCGTTAAAATTAAAATGATTGCCAGCACCGTGTGCTTCCTTAGGGAGGCCTGCAAAGAGCTATGCAAATAGCTGAAGGAAGCAGGCCTGAGCTGAACGTGCCTTGTGTTCACCCATGCTTGGGCTTCTTTTCATCATCTCCCGGTTGTTCTCTGCAGAGAGACATTTTAGGTGCCCTAATAGTGCTAAGGTCTCTGGGGGAAATACTTGTAGATGCTGGCTAAAAGATGTCAGAGCATTTTCTTCTTGTTTTTACTTATTAGTGGCATTTCTTTGTGTTCTGCATTGTCATCATTTTCAACTGTTAGAGATAACCTAAGGTTTACTAGGTGTGCTGTGGGGCTGCTTGTGGACTTTCAGCACTGTCCATCCTAAGTTGCCTAAGTCATGAGTGCCCAAAGCTTGGTTTAACTTCTGATGACAGTTGTTTTTCCCTTGAGGAGCTGTGTGTGTTTTGTTTGGTTTTTTAAATCTTTTTTTTCCTATTCTGTTTCGTATGTTCTGTGTGGTATTAATATTTCATCAGGTCACCGTGCTTTGAAGCCATTGTGTTCTGGGGTTTTACCCTCATTTATTTCTTGCTGTGAACACTAACTCTGGTTTCTGTGGAGCCCCTGTAAGTGATTGCAGTAGGAGAAATTTTCTGTTTCTTGAATGAGTAGTCAATTTTGCTGAGAGTTGCAAACACTCACTTGACCTGGTGAAAGGTTCGTGCCTCTGATGCAAAACGCCCCTGGTCTTGGGGAATGAGGCTTATAAATAGGAATGGTATTTCTGACTGTGTGTGAAGCAAGTTTGAGGGGATGTGTTCACAGCCTAGTTAAATTCAGTTAAATTCCAAGGTCAGTCTCACCTGTCTGCCCAGATAGTCCTTTGAGAGAATGAAAGGCTCTTCCAGAGGAAAGTTACTGTCTGCTGAAATCTTGCTCTGGCCACTGAATATATAAAAAGTGTATGGATCACTTATCCATAGGTTTTATAGACCATTGTATATTCATGGGTTTGCAATTGTAAGAATTACAGATCTTGGTAACTGTAGTAAAGCTGAACTAATTTTTCCTTGAGAGAAGGAAAGTTTGATTTCCTTGTATGGAGGGATTTGATTTGCTTGTTTAATTTGTAATGGCCCTTTTCTTGCAGAAACTAATTTATGCATGCTAGATGGGTGACTGTGGGGCTGTGACTCGCCAGCAGGATGTATGGCAGTGTGTTGCTCAGTGTGTAGCTTCCTTATGCTCTGTATTTTTAGTTTATGTTTAACCTTTACAGCTGAGCGTGGGTCTGGGTGGGGGCCCTTGGGTCACACACACCCTGGGTGGGTTCTCCCCACTTCAGTCTGTCCCAGGCTGGCCACACAGTGGGGGTGTGTTGTACACCCTGTGGTGTCTGGAGATCACTTCTGCCCCCACATCAATTACTCTGCTGGGCTGTCTCTTGGATACCAAATGTCCCACAAACAAGTGCAGTGTCATAGTGGGGCTGGCAGTGGAGGGAACTGCTGGACAGCAGTGGAAGGCAGAGGGGAAGGAAGAGGTGGCCGAGGGTGAGCAGAGCTGGCCAGGACTCTGCTAAGAGATGTTCTGTGTGACTGGCACCTGGGCCTTGGTGACTGAGAGGGCATTCAGGTATTACCAAAGAAGGTCTCCCAAATTTCCTTGTGTTGTGCTTTAGGCATTTATGTGCAGATAGATAAATTAGGGCCCAAGAGGTTATGGTATTTAAGCTTGTAAAGCAAGTAGATGGCAAGGTGTAAATCTCCAGAAGGCTAATCCACAATGGATATTTCATTTTTTCAGACACAAAGTGCTTCAAGGACAATTATTAAGGGAAAGTGCATGGTGACTAGAATTTGGTTAGTCACTGGAAAATATGTGAGTTTGTGTATATCCTTCCATGAATCTGTGAGTGAAGGGATGATTCACATCTAGGAGAATTTATACTCTGAGAAATCTCTGGTGACTTCCTTGAATGTGTGTGATTCTCTGCAATACAAGCAGGCTCATTGCAAGGAATATTCTCTGAGGACCTAGGATGATTTGTCTTGTTTTGATGACCTAGGAATCCCCCACCCCCCCACCAAGAGGAGACCTGCTTTTGTAAAATGATAAAATAAATCATATTTTAATCCCTTGGTATTTGGAAAAGAAGGATCACTGTTGATACAAGTGGCTTACATTCTTAAACATAGATTCTCCCAACCCCCCAATACATTAAACAGCTAGGTAATTTGATTAGTAGCATTGTTAATGCCAATATAGATTTCCTCTGTGGTGGAAAACTTATTTTTTTCCCATTGAAGAAGATGGGATAAACATTTACAGCTCAGTCCCTCTCTGGGAGAAGTGATGAGTATCTCCATATTCTTCTGAAGAGTGTGAAATGAGAGCTTCATTTGGTTTGAGTGTTAGACTTGATCTTGCTACTTTCTAGTATTGACTAGACTATTGTTTTTCCTTACTGCTAGCAAAATTTCTTTGTCTGAATTTCCTTGTTGTTTCAGGCTTATAGTAATAAATTGAAAATCATGAGTCTCTATTCTGTCATTTGCTTTCTGTATTCTGAATACTATTAAAGAACAGTATGTCATTGGAAAAGTGAATCTCCTTCCTGCACTTTGTGGAGTATCTTAGCAAAGGAACATTAAAACTCACCTTTTTTCCCTGTTTTGAAATTGCTGTTTCAGTTGTTCCCCAGGGGATCTTTGTGTAAGTCTTCAGCTGAGTATTTAGAGCTTGGTTTCTGTGGTCAAATGTAAAAATGAATGCATGTAGCTTCTAGCTCTTTTCAAATGATGTCTTCCCTTTAGCAGCTCAGTTCTGCAATGTCTAATGCTAACTTACAACGACCAGACTTCCTGTCATGGCCAGCCAGCAAACGGGGATGGAATGAGCTTCACAGGCCTGACACCTCTAAAGTGCTTGACCAAAGTGAGTGTGAGATGGAGGTACTCCAGGGCACTTTCCCCAAAGTCAGGTATACATGTCAATGGTTTTGGTTTGTTTTGTTGCATAGAGTAGAATGTAAACTTTTATGGGCACATACGTAAATTTCCCCTATTCTTATGTCATTTTGTGGAGGTGCTTTCTAATTTTTAATAGGAAAACAATAGCCACTTGAGATGTCCAGCCTCTTGAATTCAGAGCTCAAACTGGGAAGAGTGTAACACGTTTGCTCTAGTGAGCAATCCAGTGAGAATGGTAATTTGTTGTTGCTGTAGATGACAGCTCAGTGTGACCTGATTATGTAAAACCCTGTGGGTTTAAAAGGTGCACTTCTCTAAAGCTCATGTCAGTCACTCAGCTAAATCCCCAGAGAACCCTTGGTAAGGTGCTCACGGGTGCTTTCTCAAGATTCACCATGCTGTTCCATCCTTGTAACTGTGTTTTCAGATAATTTTGTGGCTTCTTTGTAATGACTTCCTTGGGCCACTGAATGTCCCAGCAAACATCTGTGTTTGTATGAGCTGAATTACCTTCCCAGCCACATCTGTACTGCCATGCTGCTTTCTGCTTTCTTGTGACTGTCCTCTGAGAGAAGCCTCACCTTGTTGCCTCTAGAGTCACACAAGATTCGTGTTTCATTGCTGCTCTGGCTGTTAAACACACCTTGTGTAGTTCGTATTTAATTCTGCACAAGTGAGAGCAGAGCCATTGTCCTCACTAACCACCATGAGGTACATTTGCCAAAGGATACTAAAGGCTTTCTTAGTTCATTGGACACTCGTTTGCACATACCCTTTGTTGAAGGGGACAGTTTCTGCCTTTCTAAAATGAAACCTTCTTTGGAATATTTTGTCATGCAAATTGTTGTGAAAAAAAAAAGCATTCTGAAATCTGGTTCTTAAGTGTGGCATGTTGCTATGCATAAACACAAATGACAATATGAATATATTCATAGGGAGAATGCCCATCCCATGTCTCAGTGCACAGCACCTGGGTGATCAGAGGCCCTGCTTTTTATCCCTGAAACATTGCCAGTAATTTCCTGTTAGCCTTTAGAGACTTACTGAAATGATGCTCATAGCATGATTTCGAACTCTGTAAGCCTCCTCTGAATCGCTCTGTAGGCTTTTTCTTCCCCTTCGTTACGTGCATTACTGAGCTCTGATCCAAGCTCATTTGTGATGAAAGACTCCTGGGGAATTTAGGCTTTGAATCAGCAGTGTTATCTTACAGGACTCTGTAGTCCATAATGGCAGACTCGGGTGAACTTCGACGCTGTTAATCAGGACTTTTCTATCAAGGATACCTTGATAGATTGACAGTCTCTAGGGTTTTTTAATTTACTCATTTATATATAGTCGGCCTGACTTTCCAGCCTAAAAATACCTGACTCAGCCAAAGGTGGTCAGTGCAAACTTGCCTTCCTACAGTGAATTTACTCACAGTTTTCTTCCTATGCTTGCCCTGTGTCTTGTCTTCTGCTCAGTGCACAGCACCTGCTGTAGTGAAATCCAAGTTCTGCTTTACCATCTACCTCTAAAAGTGGCTGAAGGAAACGTGACAGGAATTCCTACCTCCAAGTGTGTGACTGAACGTGATCACTGCTGCCAGGTTATTTGAGTGGAGATCAGGGGAGATGCGGAAGATCAAAAGTTTATTGTTGAGTTCATGGCAGTAAAGAGCTCCAGCAGGTGCCCTGGAAGGCACTGGGCAATTAATCTGTGCAGTCTTTGGAAAGTAGCTGTGTAATAGTGTAATGATCCATTGAATTAACTGATTTGCCAAACAACACACAACAGCAGGAGCTGAAGTTCATCAGCTTCAGGCTCTGAACTGCCAGGAATACTGCACGTCCAGATGAGAGCCTGAGACAGGGTGGTAATTGAAGGTGCCTTGGAGTCCGGTCTCATTAAAGAGCCACTTGAGGGAGTTGTCAGAATAAATCCGTGACTGATGAGGCTGCCAAGGAGATCCTTTCAACCTGGGGAAATAACCACATGAAGGAATGGATGAAATGTAAACTAATGTTGTGGGTTTTAGAGTGGCACTAGACTTCTATAAATTGTTTGGCTGGGAACTGAATGTGCTGGGAGCGTCCTCCTTGACTGACTGGGTGTGAGTCAACTTCTCCACAGGGCATACTTTGGTTTATATTTCTTTGGGAAATGCATTAATCTTCTTTCTTTTTTTTTTTTTGTGGAAATTGCACCTGTATTGGATTTGACCTGACACTGCAAACTGCTTATGTTCAGGTCTCTGGTTTTTTTTGGGTGCATCAGGCCCCAGTAATATGTGTCTTTGAAGCCAGGTCAGGATATGTCTCTGCAATTTGCACGTGGCATTGAGGAGGAGGAAGACTCCAGTGCTTCAAGGCAGCATGAAGATAAGAGTGTCTGAAGTGCTGTGCTTGTAGATCTGGCACAGGCACGAAGCTACATTTTACGTGTTGAGTGACAGATTGTGCTATAAAAAGTTCACAGTAAGTGGGTAACAGCTAAGTTGGTACAGTTGATTTACTAATCTGAGACTGAAACATGTTGGAGCTTTTCCTGGCCCCTTCCTTTTTCTGTTCAGTTGGGATCAGCCATTCTGGAGTTCATGGGCATCATGTGGAAAGTGCCAGGTGACTCCAGACTACCTGGGGAGACCACAGGGCTTAGTGTGAGACCAAAATTTATGCTTGGTGTGCATGTTTCTCTTTTCTCCCTCTGATTTCCTGCCTTGGCTTTTCTTTCAATAACATAGAATAATATATGCTAAATTACACACTAAAATGTGATTAAAGTGTATGCAGGTAGTTTCTATTCATTTTCTGAAAGTATAGCATGTATTATATCTTTCTTTTGTTTATTGTTCAAGCAAATTTAGTGCTATCTTGCCAGAATTCTGTAGGACTTATGTTGCACGAAAAGCAGGTTATTGTAAAATTTTGAATGTGACTGGTTTTTATATATTATAATATTTTCCTCTCTCCTCCCCTTCCCCCAATTTTGTTCTCTTGCTGACCAATTCCTCTATCTTCTGGATGTTTAGCAACTGAAGCATAGTGATGTCTTTTTCAAAGACCAGTTGGAGGAGCAATAGTATGCCTGTGCCTACAAAAATCCTTGTGCCTCCATGGATATACACACGTTCATGCAGCAGAATGGCATGGTAGGGTAGAAAGGCTGTAAGTCAAAGAGAACTGTAGTGAGTGTGTGTAACTGAGGGGAGGCATTGAGTAAGTTTGTGTGTTTATTTCAGAGGTCAGGGTGAGGTAACAGCCCCTGGAAATGACAACAGCAGTGCAGGTTGTGAAATCTGTTTTATCGCTGCTCATAGTTTATACTTCGAGGGGGGCCTTGTGGTGTGATGTTCATGTGCGTGGATTTATAGGGGTCTGAAAAGAGTCACCTTGAAGTTGAAACTGTTTTTCATTTGGGTGAAGGGAAGGCAGAAGAGGTGATTGGGTTTGCTCTTGCCAGTGATTACAGTGAGCCAGCCTGTGCAGTCCCACGCCATTTACTGCAGCCATGCAACCTCCTTCCTTCTACATTTGGGTACTTTCTGTCTGCATCCCGATTGTTCTCTGCTGATATTAATGGGAATTGTTGGGTAAGATCTACTTTTTCAGGTACTAGCATTTAGGATGGCAATTTGGATGCATCACTAGGGATCTAGGAGACCCTCTGGATAGTAAAGGGATCAGAGTTATTATTAGGAGCTTTTTGTTCCTGGTCATTTATAGTCACAGTAAAAATTTATTTTAGAAGTTTGCATCTAATTTAAGGCCCTTGAATAATCAAATATGCAGATCTTAGAACATATTTAAATGGTTTGAGAGGGAGGCTGAGACACAAAGGTCAAGACACTGAAAACTCTACCTTGAAGATAAAGATGCTTGGAAAAATTAGTTTAAGAAAGATGCTTGTGTCCTATGAATAGTTCACATTAACCTTTGAGGTCTCTTTTTCCCTCTGGAAGTTGTTTAATGACTGGGAGGAAGGCGTATCTGGTGGAAAGTTTGGCCTGGGAGACTTTACTTCCAAGATGAATTAATGTTTAATTATCAGGATTTTGTTGATGAGCCTCCTTGCGTGTCTCTCCTTCCCACGTTGGCATCACAGAAACCCAGCATTAGGCAGGCTGAAGCTTTACCTGTTCTTCAGCTCACCCTCTGTTGGCAGCAGTTGCTGTTTCATTATGTTATTGTCTTCTGTTACCGATGAAGTGCTCATTTAAAACAGGGTTTTTCTGTTGTGGCATTCTTGAATGCATGGACAGAAACCCTCAGCTGTTTTCCTTGGATCTTGCTAAGTCTGATAAACACATTTCAAGAGTAGCCATGAAATGTTTTTCTTCATACTTCATTCTGTAGCTCGTAAGTGAAGACTGTCCAGAAGTGGGAAGAGCTGTTTGTCTGGTCCACAGGCAGAACAAAACCACTTCCTCAGTTTTCTAATAAGCATCTTATCTAGAGGGTGCACATATTTCTATTTCAGTGCTGTCTTGCTGCTGCTGTGCAGGCCTTGTAGCAAGAGTTTGATTAAAAGGGAGCTGACTTTGGGGATTGTGTGCTTGTGCAGTGTTCCCGTTCTGCTGTGCTCTGATAGGTACCTGTGTTCTCTTGAGAGCAGAAAGTTGAAAGTGATACAACAGGTTATGTTAAGTAACAGAGACCTCTTTACAACTGACCATGAGAAAACTCACAAACCTTTTAATTATTAAGCTCAATTTTCTCTTTATATTCCTACTTAGAATGTTTTTCTTCCAAGTGCCAGTGACTGGACTAGGTGACAAGGTTAGCTGACTGTTTAAAGTATGATTTGTAACTTTTAGATGATTAAGGTAGAAGTTATATCTTTCCTTCTTTGAACAGTTGTCATGGCAATTGGAAATTTCTCGCCTGTAGTTAATGCTGCTTGTGAAGTCATATCTTCTGTAACCCAGAAGATATGTGTGTTTGCACAGTGTCCATGGACAATCAGTGAGAGTGAAGTAATAAAAATATGACAAGTTATTTTTCTTCTTTAATCCTTCTCTACCATCATCTGTTAGTAATATGTTTACTTGTGGGTTTCTGGGTTGCAAGCTGGTGCAATTTGCAAGTGTTTCAGCCTCTGCAGTTGTACTCACTGAATGTTGTTTCCTTTCAGTGGATCTGATGGAAATAAAAGAAATTCGCCCAGGGAAGAATTCAAAGGACTTTGAACGCTGCAGAGCAAAGCACAGAGAAGAACACTGCTTTACCATTTTTTATGGCACCCAGTTTGTCCTCAACACCTTAAGTTTAGCAGGTACTTTTTTCTTGTTTCTTCTTTAAAGCTACTGATGGAACAAGTCAATCATATTGGAACAGTAATGCAAAGAATACTGTGGTTTAGATTTCTGGAGTTCAGAAATGCTTAAAATCTGGAGACAGACCTTTTACTTGGCTTTTCTTATCTGTGAACTGCTGCATTTATAGTGTTTCACTGTCAAATACTGCATCGTGCAAGTGTCATTTGTGATTTGCTCAGTCGTTTCTAGCAAGGTAGATGCTTGCTGGTGAAATATCTCCAGTAAGGTTTTCAATACTGAAGAGCAAGGTGATATTGTCCTCTTTAAAGTCAGCTGTTCAGTGTAGTCAGAATATTGTCCTGGCATTTGCAGTCTGGCCAAAATGATTCTGGAACAAATACCCATACAGGGTTAGACTACAGCTGTGTCACAAAAACCTTCCTATGGGCAATTGCAGTCTAATTTGGAAAAATGAAGTTCTAGTTTGGGTGACGTGTGTTCATGTCACTTGATAATACTAAACCTCTTCTAAAGAAATCCTGGGGCACCATAAACAAATTTCAAAGGTGATCAATTGAAAATGAAGCAGTCTGTGTGAAACAGAGGGACATTGTATCCTTTAGGGTCACAAAACCCAAAGATTTTGAAATGGAAAGGGGTATAAATTCCTACTGTGCAGGCTGAATACAGTTTCTAACTAGCAGAGTTTGCAAAGAGATTTCTCTTCTAAAAAGTTTGTAATGAATCCTTGCTTTAAAATCATACAGACAATTTATTTGGAGTAGTAGTTCTCTCTGTCCTGAGGAGGAACGTGCTTACCCATTTAAATCATTAGATTCATTGCAAAGTCCTAATGTGAGGAAAAGGGAGTGCTTTGTGAGTGTTTTAATGCTGCCAGCTTGGTTTGGTTTTTTTTTAAGGGAATGAATTGCTTATAGATTGCAGTACCAGAAAACAAATTTTTTGCAGTCTGATGCTCTAGAAATGAAAGATTGCTTGTGACTAATCCATTGTTAGAGGCTTTTAAGTTTAAATAAGTTTTACCATTGTTGACTGAAGTCTGTGAAAATGTTGAGTTAGTGGCTGTGCTTACGTGCAGCTGTGCCAGGTACTTCAGATTGATTTCCTCCAACAGCCCCCCTGTCCCTCCTCCAGGGCTCTGCCAATACTTTGAAAGCACTTGGTACCATGAGATACGTTGCTGTAAAGCTGAACAACATGACATAACTTTCAATTAAAGGGGAAATCCTTTTCCTTGTTAAAATGCTTTGTCGTGGTTTCATAAAACAATGAAAAATAACTGTTACTTAAAGGGAATGGTAGCTGTCATAAAGGGCAGAATTGTCTTGGGAGAAGAATTGCTTTGGCAGTGGTAGTGGGTGTTCTTTTTGAAATTGTAACTAATTGAAAAGTATTTCCATGGGGAGCCGAGGTTGGGCTCTAGCTTCATCCTCAGGGGATAAAGCATTGTTTCAAAGTATGTTTAAATAAAATGTAATCTTCATCTTTTGAGAAACTGGTTTACTTTGAAGGCCATTAAAAGAACTTGCACAGATTACAGCTCCTGTGTGAAAATAATTTTTCAGGACTGGTTTAATTGGAGAACGCTTTGATGAAATTTCAGAGCCTGGATGCTAAATCAAATGGGCTTTGCCCAGCTGAGGGCTGTGATGATCACATCTCATCCAAGGCTCAGAAAATTGGTTTCAGCTTAGCTGGTATTTCCTAGGGAAGGCTATACCCAGCAGACAGTTCATCATCTTGCTTCTGTTGGGTTGAAGAATTATGAAATGCAATCACAATAAATGATGGGGAGGATTCCTCTGGCTTGGAAAAAGGAAAGGCTAAAACTAAACTTAAAACAAAACAAGACAGTGATGTACCAGTTTTCAGGGTTGGGAGGATGATGTACCTGGCTTTTAGGGTTAAGCCATGTAAGGAATTTTAGACCTTTTTTTAACTTGTATTAAAATGTGTTCTGTATATGCTACACCAGTTTTTTCTGTTCCTCTTGCCTAAGTTTATTCTGGAACAGTCTGTGTTTAGGGGTATGGTTAGGACAGACAGGAGGTGGTTACTTCCATCAAAAGCCAGTATATTGCAATTTTGCTATAGGCTGATTAAATTGTAAGGAACCAGATTTATTCTATAGCACTGAATTCTTTTGCCTGTGTACTTTAAGTTGCTCTGATCTAGGTCCTGGGCTCTTGCCACTTTGGAGACAGAAGGTACGAAAATTAATTTTGATTGTGTTACTACAGGAGCTCAGCAGTAAATTTGTGGTGTTTCTGTTGAGATATTGAAACTTTCCTACCCTGATGAGCAGACTCCTAAAGGGAGTTATTTTTTTTGTCAAAGCTTACCTACCCCCAAATTCATGCTGTTTCTTATCAGCTTTATTATTGGCAACATGAAACTATACAATGAGGTTTACCAAAGAGAAAGGTCAGTCAGCAGCTTTGTATACTAAGCTTTATCTAAACATCACAAGTTATGTCTTGGGTTTGTGATGATTTTGTTTTGGTGTTTCTCACACTGTATTACTTTTTTCAGCTGACTCTAAAGATGATGCTGATAAATGGTTGTGTGGCTTGAATATCTTGTATCAAGAGGTCATGAGTGCTCCCACACCTGCAATCACAGAGAGGTATGTGGACATATTTTCACTTTGTGAGACTGGATGGTGCTCTGGAATTGAAAGTGGGAACTCTGAAACAAAGTTTCAAGGTGCAACAAGTGGTGCTTGCCAGTAACCCTAAGGACAGCTACTCTGCAGTTAGTGTAGGATACCGAAAGCTCATGTGGAAATTCTCAAGGTCTATTTTGCTACGTACATGCTCTGGAATCACACTCTGCTTCAGCCACTGATGTGGGCTTGTAATTTACCTTGGTCTGTGTATCCAAACCAAAATCTCTTCACACAAGAACACCTGTGTATGTGTGTGTTGGCTTCTTGGAAAATCCAAGTGTATTACACAGCCATAATAGGCTTGTTCTAGTGGATGTCCCTGTGTCCTGTGTCCTAGTAATTCTGAGGTACATCTTTGCAGTTTTTGCTTTCTGTTGAACCCACTGCATTGTGTGGCAGTGTGATCAGATGACTTGGAGGCTCCGGCTGAAAATGAACAGTTTTAAGAATTACTTTTTAGCAGCCCTGTGGTGGTGAACCCGTGCCCTTAATCTTCTGAGGATGTTGTATGTGGAACTACTCATACTTGGATTGCTCTCTTGATGAGCTTTCAGCATTGTCTCCATACCTGATTGCTTTTCATCACTGCTGGCATTTTTGTTTATGGTCACTTGTGTTACCTGTTGTGAGGGTATGCTCTGCTCTCTCTTGCTCCCTGACCAAATCATGGCTTTGACATTGATGCTGTCAAATGAGTAGTTCCTGTTGAAACTGAGGATCAAAATTGGATGTGTGAATATATATTTATTGTTGATGCTGCTAATAGTGTTTTGCTGTACACCCAGAACTGACATGCACTTATGCATCTAACAGATCTTTGAGCCAGCAGCCTCAGCTGGCATGAATCATTGACTTTGTGGAGCTGCTCCAGTTTAGATTAGCTGAAGTTTTGGCTCCCTTTATCCCCTTATGTTTTCACAACTTCTGCTTGCTCATTCTTTTCAGTCCTGCCTGCCCTTCCCCTTCCTGTGTTGTTTATATGACTTTTGTTGTTTTATTGACTTGAAAATGCAGTATTAAACAGCAAAAACCCACATATTTACAAATGCAGTTATGAAACTACCTGAATCCTTGGATGTATCTTAAGACTTTTAAGTCTTTCTATTGAGTTTTGAGTTTTGTCTATGGATTTTGAAATTTCATTGGCTGTATTTTCTTTATAATTCTTAGATTAAACCTTTTTTTTTTTTCTGTCTTTTCCACAAGCTGGTTAAGAAAGCAGATCTATTCTGTTGATCAATCTAGAAGAAATAGGTAAGAAACTTTGTCTTTGTTCAGTTGCTTTTAGTGAACTTTTGTTGCAGATTCTACCATGGAATAAAAATAAATAAATAATCCTTTGTCCAAGATGTGAAATATGAGGCTCCTGAAAAATGGTAGTTGCTCTTGATCTAGCAACTTGAATTTTGTCTTTTGCTAAGCAGTGTTCATAGCACTTGTGTTTAACACAGACAGACCAAACCAGCAGTTGGCCTGGCAACTTGGGCTTGTCTCTGCCACATATTTGAACAGACCAAAGCAGAAGAATCACCTCTGACCTGGTGCTTCTCGTGTGAGAGAAACCCTGTGGGTTATAGCTCCCAGTGTGCTCTGTAGCTTCATGTGTTTTAGATTCAGTAGTTCATTTTGGGTCCATGTGTGATGTGGCTTTGTAGCTTTTGCACAGCAAAAGAGGCTTCATTTTTTTTAAATGAATTCAGCTGCAAAGCTCTGCTCAAAGCTGCCAGAAATCATGCCACACTGAGAAGAATGTTAACCCTTCCTCCCCTGTGTGTTATTACTTTACCATGAGTTTTCTTTGGCTGAAATATGCATTTTATTCTAAAGTGTAATTCTAAATTTTTATTCTAAAGTGTAGAAAAGTACGTGCTTTTCCTCTCATTTACACCTTTTCCTAAAAGCAAGCCACAGCTGGTGTTTCACTGTGTAACTGAGGCTGTGCTATTGCAGGAAATCACACCCCTGTGCAGGCAGCCTGTGGCACTGGGCAGAGTGAGCTGAGGCACCAATTCAGAGCCATGTTTCCTAAACTGGCCATGGTGGGGAAGGGAACAGTACCATCTTTCACTGGATATTGACTTACACCTCCTGATGTGTTTTGAAAACTAACCCAGCATTGGGGATATGTTGTTGGGGATCATGAAACAAAAGCCAATGTTAGGATAGAGCAGCTGTGGCTCACCGGCCTGTAGATAGCTGCTCAAGAGGTTTCATTTGTTGCTTTAGGGTTATTTATCACTACAGGGCAGCCTGGTTGGGATCAAGGGGGTTTGCACTGTGGAGAGGGTAGTTTTTCATTCTCTTTCTGGATGATTCACGCTTTTAGAAAAATTCAGGGAAGGAGTTTGGACTGAATTCCATCGTGTTTAGAGCTGCAGATTCTGGGGAGGTTAATTGTAAAGGTTAGACTTCCAGGCATGCCCTGGTTCACAGGTGGAGTTTTTTCCAGTGGTAATGAAGTCCCAGCTCTTTGTTTTCACTTGCACTTGCCTGGCCAGAGGAAATTGCTTGTACTTGATATTTAGGGTACAAATGGTGTGCTCGTTCTTGCTCCTAATAGTGTTTTTTTCCAGAGGTCTGGCGACAAGGCGGAAAGCCAGGAATTTCCTGAGTTCTAATCTGGCTTCGGCATGGACTTTGGCTAAGTTCCTTCTTGCTTTGCCTCTTTCCCTCTCTGCACAATGGAGATGAGAAGATCTCACAGGGTAGCTGCTTGTATGAACACTGTAGAATAGAAGTGTTACTTTCATCTAAGTGCTTTATGGGCATTGGCAGTAGGACCCACAGATCCTGTGCCTGTGTTTTCTTGACCTGCTGTCCTGCTGTTATCTAGAAAACTTTGGGGTTTTAACTGTTGCTGGTGTATCACTGGGCATTCTGAAACTCTGTAAAAAGGGTCAGAGGGCTGTGTAATTGAATCTGGAAGGCAATTCTTTCTGGGAAGACTTGGTTGGGAGGGGAGCATGAGGTCATGTTCAGATGTTGCAGAAGGGAAGAGTCTTGGTCTGCGAATCAGCGTTACCCTCTAAGTGAATAACAGCTGTAGAGAAGAGTTAGTATAGAAGACTGGAGCTTTTTATTTTCTGTTTATGCTCCTCTGTTTGGTATGTCCTTTGTGTGATGTTTTCTGTGTCTGTAATCAGTTTCAGTGAGACTGGAACAGTGGAAGAAAGGCTATGTAAAGATCTGGCCATGTGTAAAGATCTACATTTGAGCTGATCATCTAGATCTGATTAATTGTTGATGGAGAGAAATAGGGCATATCTGCAATATGGTTCTTCTTATTCTGATATGGATGTTCAAATGAATTGAAATGCCTGTTTCTCCCTGCCTAGATTGATTCCATGTAGGTGTTATGTTTGTAAAAGTTTATGGGTGTGTGAGAAGAGCCCAACCCAAAATGTTTCAATATTCACATTTTTGTGTTGATAGGAAATACATGACTAGCTGGCTAGATACAACAGAACTGTGGTGGTTTTGCTATCTTCTTTTTAATGCTTTTTTTTGTTTGTTTCCCCAGTATCAGTCTTAGAGAGCTGAAAACTGTCCTCCCCCAAGTAAACTTCAAAGTGAGCAGCATGAAATTCTTGAAGGATAAATTTGCGGTAATTACCAGATTGCTTAAATGTGTTTGGTATTATCTGATGGGTGTTGATATTTCTTTTTAGGACACTGTCTATATTTTTGATTCTTACCATGTACAGTTAAATTATATTGATTAATTTCTCAGTTTGGCTTTGCCTATATGTAAGGCTCTAAGACAATACAGACATAAATGTTTCTTCTTTTCATTATATGGTTGGCCAAAGCAAATACTGGATTTTAAGCTCCAATATTATGCAAGTGCATAGGAACCTATTTTATCTTTAAGATAAAATTCATATATAAGTAAAAGAATTTTTTTTTACAATATGATCAAGTAATAACCTCTTTACTCAAACTTATGCTAATATGAATAACTTCTGAAGGCTGTTTCCATTCTTACAGGAACTTTAAATATCCCCACCTTTTCCTGCTTTCCAACTCTCCACCCTTAAAGCAGGCATTACATTCTTGCTTTTGCTGATCCATGAGTAAATGAGGCTCTACTTCAGTCTGAGTAATGCAAATGGAGTCAGGGTACAAGATGCAAGGCCAAAGATGGGGTCTAGGAGCATATGTCATAAACCAATATTCCTAAAAAATTAAATACATTCAGAACATCCCAAATGGTTAAAGCAAATGAAGTTGGAGTAGACCAGAATGTGTGAGAGGGTGGCAAGGGGAGTAAAAGAAACTTGTTCACTGTGCAAGTGCAGTTCAGGGAATTCTAAATTCACTGCGTGCTGCTTTCCATTGTAGGAAATAGGTGCTCACAAGGAAGAGCTTACTTTTGAACAATTTCATTTGTTCTACAAGAAAATCATGTTTGAACAACAGAAATCGGTAAGCTTTTTCATAAATAGCCTTCATACTGTTCAACTGCTCGAT
The DNA here is from genome assembly GCA_035221455.1 of Xenops minutus. Lineage (NCBI taxonomy): Eukaryota > Metazoa > Chordata > Aves > Passeriformes > Furnariidae > Xenops > Xenops minutus. The sequence continues at coordinate 16,145,933 of JAWWEE010000018.1, forward strand.
CAGAATAATGAGTGAGAGCTGATTATCTCTTTGTTTCTGTTTGTTACTGATTTTCTTTTCCCCTCATTCTTGCCCCAGAAGAAGGGTGTAGCACTGTACTTGATGTGTAGATCAGTCACCATCAGCAGTTGATGTCAGAAGATGAATAAATCATTCATGTTGCTTCTTTTGTGTTGGTAGTAGAGATATGCACAGATAGAATGGAGTTTTTAGGAAGAAATTTTCATGTCAGTTTGTCCAGGATTTGCAGTGTCCTTTGATTAGGCTTGGTTGATCTTTTTATTGATAGGAGCTATTCCTTATTCCAAATTACCATCAGTAAGTCCATTACAGGACACACGTCAGACAGTCCTTGAAAGGAATAAATGCAGTGGTGTTACATTTTAGCTAATTTAAGTGGGCAATTGCCTAACTAGTGTTTCCATCCATTCACTGTACAGATTCCTGAAGGTGGTTGTAAACCTTAGTGACTCTGAAAGTTGGGAACCCTTTTAAACTGTGTGAAAACACGTAATTTGAAATTACTTGCACGAATGCCTTTGTTGACTACGTGCTTATTGTCAGTTCAGCTTGCAGAGGCTGAAATAGAACCTTTGATAGTTACTGCTGTTTTTTTGGCAATAGAGCTTGTGCGGTTTAAAAGTGATGCTGAAATCGTGGTGAAGTGATAAAGAACCTAAATTAACTGACAGAGTTTTAGTTTTGGTCATGAAAGTCTTGTTAATGAGCTTGAGCAGAAAGCTGAAGAGTGAAACACAGCACAAGGAGACTCTCTGGCTTCCTTAAGCTCTTGTTGCCCCTTGTGAATCATTTAAAAGAAACTTCTCAGTTTGCTTAACAAGTGCTTTGGGTCAGTTGATGAGTTTCCTGCAATCTGTAACTGTGCTGTGCAAAGCTGGAAGCTGTTTAGGTTTTACATTCACATGAATAAATGTGATGGATGGTACCTAATTCTGGTTTTTCTGCAATATCAAACAATAAAAGCTCCCCACAAATTTGAGTGTGGGTATAAGGTATCTTATCAAGTCAAGGATTTCAGCTGAGAATTGTGTGTTCACTCTGAAAGGCCTAAAGTGCAGTTGCCAGCCCTGGCAGAATGGGGTTTTTTTATGCCCTGGGTCTTGCCAACTTACATGTGACTTCTCTAGAGCAGACAGGCATTTATTTCCCCTTCCCAAACCAAGGGACATAATTGGATGGAATTAGAAAATTACATATTCATTTTTTATTTATATTTTCCTCCTTTTTTATGTTTTTGTTTGTTTGTTTTCAGATTCTCGATGAATTCAAAAAGGATTCCTCTGTGTTCATTCTGGGGTGAGACTCTTCATTTCTATTATTTTTCCACATTTCCATATGGTTGTTGTGCTGCCGGTTTGTTTCTTTTCATTGCATCACTGTTTGTTGGGTTTTTTTTTGTTTTTGTTCTGATGCTTTAGTAAGTGGAAAGAAATTATAGATATTTTTGCTTTCAGAAGGGTGAACTTAGATTGGAAGTGAGTCCTGAATATAATTTGATGAATGTTTTTTTTAGTTTCTGACTAGGAAAATGGTATGGACTTGAACAACTGCAGTTACCTAACCTCTGATTTTATAAAGAGCTGAACAGAGCTATGGAAGGACCTTTTGGTCCAGAAATTTTAACTTCAGTCTGGAGAGTGGTGTGGTGCACAGGCTTTGCCCAGACTTGAGCAGAGTGCTGATAGCAACAGTTTCTGCACCTTTATTTTGGTGGACTTGAAAATTTAAGTGAGATGTGTGGAGCATGAAAAGTAGGTCACAGGCATTGCTAACCCTTTGACTGTGAACTAAACCAGTTTATCCTGGTTTTGAGTATCACACTAACAGATTAGGGAAGTAACTTAAGTTTGCTCTGAGTGTACTGAGAGTTTCCTTAGCCCTGGGTTATGTATATAAATTAAACTTTGTGAGACTGCATAAAAGCATGGATTTATCAAAGGTGGGAGTAGGTTATAACTACCTTATTGGTACCACATGCTGCTGCACTTGTGGCCTACAAAAGAGAAATGAGTTATGCCACTTCACCTTGGTGCCCCTGCCTCCTCTTTCAGAAGGTTTTGTTCTGTCACAGTGGGTCATCTAAACATTACACAGAAGAAGGTATTTGTGGAAGTGTGGCTCTGTGATATTTGGAAGAGCAGTGTCCTTGTATGCCTCAACTGAACTTACCAACACCCTTGTCAAGTGAATGCTGCTCATTTGCTTCAAAGCAGTGGGCACAGATTTGGTACTTTTCCCAGTGAATTACTATGAAAATACATTCAGGAATGCAGAAGGCTCAAAATACAGTAATTGCAATACTGCAAGCCCACTCTAAATTCCAGTGAAGTTATAAAAGTGTTTCTTAGTGGTGACAACACATTTATACTGTTAATCCAAGACACAGATCTGTATTATCTTGTGCTGTAACATCTGGTCACACTTGCTCTCTTATTTCTTTAGCTTCACTTTCTCTTTCTTTCTTTTAAAGAAACACTGACCGTCCAGATGCTTCAGCAGTTCACCTCCACGACTTTCAGAGATTCCTGCTCCACGAGCAGCAGGTGAGAAGGCTGCAGAAACACTGAGTTCTTTTTCTTGAGGTTGTCTCACAAAATTCTGGGCTCATTAAAAAGAAATGTGGTGTGTCAGAGAATATGATTGATTTCACTGTAATGCTGGGCCTCGGAAAGATTTCTCCTTTGTTGCCATTGAAGTTCACAAGAACTATTATTTTTCATCCGTATGATGAAGGTGCACCAGAGGACAAGAGGGAGGACAAAGTAAATAAGGTTTTAACAGGCCTCCACTTAGTCATGTAGATAAACAGACAAGGCTGGAAATAAGCGCTGGGTGTATGTCAGACGTGGCTGCCTGGCCAGGTTACAGCTGTCAGCAGAGGTAGTGCCTTGGCCACGGCCCCATTTTAGCAGCTCTCACAAAGCTGCCTGCCTGCATTCCAGTCAAGGGTAATTTTCTGTTGAGTGGAGCCAGTTAGATGTCCTGTGCCAGCAAGCAGATAAGGATGGAGGCAGGAATTGGAACAGTCTTCATGGTTTTTTATAACATTATGTAGCACAGAGGCCATGGGAAAAAATTGTGTGAGATTCACTAGGCACTGCTGAGCTCCAGGTTTGCAAATAAGATTGAAAAGTGAGACTTGCACTTCCTGTACAAGCTTGCTACTTTCTTTTTCTCTCATTTTCACTGTGTTCAAAAGACATTCAGATTGCATTTAGAAATGAAAGAGTTTATAGATAAGAAATGCCCAAGGAGGCCAGGGTTTTTTTTGTATGTATAAGTGCATATATGTACTTATGTAGTGTATATCTTCTGGACATCCAGTCTGCATAAATGTACTTATATGGAGGTCTTACTTTTCCCTGCCTTGACATCATAAGAGAAAGCCTTAAAATATTTGGGTGCAATAAAATACATTGGCAGCAAACAAGGCAGATGAGAAAGAAGTAAATCACATCTGCAGGTCTCTTTGTTCCTTGTTTGATTTTTATATTGAATAACACCACCTCTAAAGTTTTTTTTCCACTGTATTGTTATTATCTGAAGGAATCTTGGGCACAAGATCTCAATAAAGTCCGAGAACGAATGACAAAGTTTATTGATGACACTATGAGAGAAACTGCTGAACCTTTCCTCTTTGTTGATGAGGTGAGATAATGGCACTTTGTAGTCCTTCCCTTGCACTTCTTTTCTTCCACATCGTTTTCATTGGATGGCAGGTCCTCCAGGCCTCCTTTGCTACATTGCTGGTTTTCTTTCAGTCCTGTATGGTAAAAATGTTTAAATTCTCTCTCTTTGTATTGTAGTTCCTTGCTTACCTTTTTGCAAAAGAAAACAGTATTTGGGATGAGAAGTATGATTCAATAGATGTGCAGGATATGAATAATCCTTTGTCCCACTACTGGATTTCTTCCTCTCATAACACGTAAGTTACCAGGAGTGCTGTTGTCTCTCCCTGCTCAAACAAACCTAACACCTGTTAGGAGGCTGTAAGTTATGCCAGAAATGCACTGTGTGGCTGTGAAAAACCCCCCTAAGATGTGATGTAAGTGTGGCAAAGAGAGTTTATGGGACTCCTTTTTCCCCTTATCAGATCTTTGTGGTTTTGAGATACAACCAAGCTCAACTCCTTGCAAACCCAAACCTTGAATTCTCTTCCAAAAAATAAAAATAAATACTGAGTTGAAACTGTTCCAGCCACTCTGCTTTCAGAAATATAAGTTGTTGAAGGAGCTTCTGTTTTTTCCAAGCACAAACAGCCTTGCTGAGCTCGTGTCAACATTAATTGTACAAAGTATGTGATGATGAGTTTGAGCTGTCTTCGGATGAAGGGGATTTGCTCATCTAGCATGATAACAGAAAAAAAAGAAGGTGTAGGGAGAGGGAGGAGAAATGAACAAATAAATTATTGCAGGGAGAGCAATAAAGTGGGTATGGCTCCAGCTTTCAGGTATATTTTGAAATATAAGGTATCACTGTAAGTGCCATCCACAATCCTCCAACATGATCATGCCTGAGCATGAGGTTTAGATGTGTTTCAAAGCTCATGATTTGCTCTCTAGAAACATGTCAGTTAGAGTTGGTTGATGTCTAGATTGAGCCTTTCATCTCCTATAATATGGTCTATTCAAAAATCTGGTAGCATCAGGTTCTACAGAGTCTGGTTCTTCCATCACAATAAATCAACATATATTCTCCACTGCAGGAGGCAAAATGTCACCCAGTGAGTGAGTGAGAACTGGTTGAAATTGGCTCCCTGTCTTTTACTGTTTTCTATTCCTCCTTAGATACCTGACAGGAGACCAGCTTCGCAGTGAATCTTCCACAGAAGCTTACATCAGGTGCCTTAGGATGGGATGTCGATGTATTGAGTGTGAGTAAAGAGCTTCTGGAGTAGTTTGTAACATGCTCTCTGTAGAAGTAGTTTCCTCAGTTTACCAAGAAAGAAGAAAGAACTGAAATCAAGAACTAGTTTTTCTGAATTTCAAGTTAGTCATATAAAAAACACTGATTCCCTAAATTGTTTTTCTTATGTCTCACTATTGCCCCATTCACTTCCTCTGATTCATGTTCCTTTGCAGTTTTAAGAAAGTTTTCCCAAATTTCCTTTCACTGTATATCAAAAATTTAGTCTTGAATCTATATGAAAGCTTAGGATTTAAACTGGAGTACTTGTGTAACATGGGTTATTGACTTCATTGTAATACAGACAAGCCTAAGATATGGAGATTTTTGTGTTTTGGTGCCATTTGTCATTCTGCTTAATTTACTTGTAAATCAGTTGATGTTTTTGTGCATTTTTTCTCCATCAGTTGTGCATACACCTTATCCCTGTGCTTGTGTTCTATATTGAAATGTTTAATGTTGTTTCATGTTATTTCACCAGTTACTTCATAAAATGTAAATGGGTGCTATTGCCTCTTCAATTTGGCTGATGCAAAATGTATCTCAAATTAGAGTTTCACAGTTAAAATCAACAAAAGACTTAAGCTCTCAACTTGCCACTTGTTGAAATTGTATTTATCCGTGGAAAATTGTTGTAGCCTAGTAGGCTGACACTAGTTGCCTGAATCTCTTATTTCCAGATTCCCACATAATAATGCGTTGGGAAGATTTTATATTGTATTTTATTTGTCTTCTCTTACTTAAGTGAACTCATTTTCCTCTGTGAGAGATCTAAATTAATGCACTAAAATATTTTATTAGAACAATAAAGTCTGTGAATCAGTATGTAGCACACTGAAGTTTTGGATGTATTCTTTCTACTAGAGTGATTTAAGGAACTGTTTGGTCTCTTCCTTTTTCCACTGTTTGTCTTCCCTAGTGGATTGCTGGGATGGTCCTGATGGGAAGCCCATCATTTACCATGGATGGACACGGACAACAAAGATCAAGTTTGATGACGTTGTACAGGCAATCAAAGATCATGCCTTTGTTACATCTGAGTAAGCTGTGTTTGATTTTCCTTCAGCTTGCTCTCATAGCCCTTTCTGAACTGATTTTCTCTGTGATCTAGAGCAAAAAGTATTAGGAGAATAATGACATTCCAGTAGTCTGGATTGTTGTCAAACGTGGGTCTTTAATAGATTCAGTTTTGAGGACAAGTCCCAGCACATAATGACTTTTTGCTAAGGAAGATTGTGAGTACCCTAAAGTGGTTTCCATCTCCTTGCTTGGGTCTTCTTTTATTAAGTTGAGAGTGAGACTTCAAAGGCTTAATAGTGTGTCTTAAATTTAAAAACAAACAAAAAACCTAGTACAAGTGACTAATAATATATCTATCAGGTGATGTTCAAGTTGTAGGGGGGGGTCTTAGCTCTTGAGATGTACAATTCATAGCCTGCCTGGTGAACTGGTAGCATGGGTTAAAATATGTATTTCTGCTCTTCTATAGCTTGTGCTGAGATAACCTTCACATGAAAAGTATTGCCCAAAAATTGGGAAAGAGATCAGGCTGCCAGTGTCATGTTTTTCCACTTTACCAGTTAGACATAGAGAAGCATTATTTTCTCATGTGGGAAAGTGTCTGCCAGGCATACTGTGTTAGTGACAGCCATAATACCTGACACATTATGGATTCAGACTCTTCTCAGAGTATGTGTAAAGGAAACAGACACAACTTTGAGGAGAGGACAAAGAAATTTTCACATAATGGTGCTTAGCACTGAGATCATGTCCAAAGAGCTTGGAGGGAGTCTTTGTCTTTGCACATGTTCAAAGCTTGGCTGGACAAAGCTCTGAGCAATCTGATCTGACCTAGGAACTGGGCCTTTCCAAAGAAGGGACATGGACTAGGTGGCCTCCACAGGTCTCTTATTGATTCTGTGATTGCCCATCTGTTATTATTTGTTGCATGTTTATCTCTTCCTTTTGTCATCTTTTTTGCTAAAATATTTCCTTTCATCTAGGGGATGAGGGAGGGTGTGGTTTTCTTTGCCTCGCCAGCTGTAGCAAAAAGAAATTGTCTTCACTCACCTTGGTTTTCCCCATCAAAGATACCCCGTCATTCTGTCAATTGAGGAGCACTGTAGTGTGGAGCAGCAGCGACACATGGCCAGAGTGTTCAAGGAGGTGTTTGGGGATCAGCTTTTAGTGAAGCCTGTTGAGGCCAGTGCAGATCAGCTGCCATCGCCAACCCAGCTGAAAGAAAAAATCATCATCAAGGTAGGTTTGCCTTGTGTGCTGGGAGGGAAAAGAGGGGAGCAGGAGCCAGAAATACTAATTCTGGCTTCACAGCTTGGAGTTAGTTTCTGTTGAGAGACAAGAAACCCCTTGCTCGAAGTGTGTACTAGTAGCATTTTGCAGTAATGTACAGTGTTCTGTAAAACTCCATTTTAAAGTGCTTGCTTTTGGTTTTCTTTGCCATAAGTGCTGGCAGTTCAAGTGTTAGATTGAATGTCAGCTCTGTTCTAAAGGTCTTCCAGCTCCTGAAATGTCATTGCTAAATTTCAGCAAGGGTTCACTGCTGAAGATGCTCATCATAGACTTTTTACACAATGTGGCCTGCTTAAAAATGATAAATATATATTCTTGAAATCAAAAGTTAGATTAGTGTTACTAACTTTTCAAAGACTGCCTCTCAGTCGAGTGAAACCCAGAGAACCTGCAGCTGCACACTGAAGTTGTCTGGATTGCTTACCAGCTTCAGGAATTGATGAATGTTTGCTTACTCAGTGTGATTTAAATATGCAATTTAGTGAGCCACTTGTGAAACACAGAGGTGCTGCTGTGAGCAGGCAGTCAGTGTTAGTGTTGATCCTTCAGGTGCTTTACTCAGCACTGTTGTGCAGTAACACCAGGCAGATAACCAAAAGAAGGTTTCTCAGACTGAAACTGCAGTAGAACATTTTGAAAGGCAAAATCAGGTGGGCTCCTCATGATTTCTTTACTAAAATGCTTCAGTTTTGGACAGTAACAGTAATGTTGTTGTAATGTATTGTAACAGTAATGCATCCTGTGCATTAAACTTCTGAATGGAAGAAATAAGGGTAGATAGGTATAAGCATCCAGCTCTTGAATATAAGTGTGGAAATAATAGCACCCCCCCATAAGGTGCAAAAGTTCTGAGTTTACGTTTTTGGTTTTTTTGTTGCCTCCAGACTGTTTGTTGTTCTTGCAGAGCACAGAGGGGACTTGCATAGGCACATGACAGATCTGATTTAAAGGGAATTACAAACTCCTATGAGTGTGCACAAGAGAACATCCATAACACTCCGTGCTGTCTAAAAGAGCATTGAAGAGTCTTTAACTAGATCAGCACCTGCCAGTGAGCTGGTTGTGTTGTTTGGCTTTTGTCTGGAAAATGTGTTTAGTGGACAGTCAGAGGCAACTCCTACTTTACTGGCCTGTGAGGTTTTTCAAGATAAGCCTGTCAAGTTGAAATCTGCCAGCAGCAGGCTGTACAGAACTGAAGGTGGTTTAGAACTAGGTATGAGGCAATCCCATCATTAACTGCAGTGAAGTAATTGGTACCACCTCTGGCCCCTTGAGATAGTATTTTTTGTGAGCACTCTCAAGAAAGTAGAACTTGGCCTCCTTTTTCCAGCAAAGATTTCCCATGTGCTCATTTTTTTTGTAAAAGAGTGAATTCTGCATTCATTTTAATTCCTTGTCTTTTCATTTTGTTTTGATTTTTGTTCCTTATGTCCTTGTCTCTGCACAAGTATCCTTATTTTATCCTTATTTCTTGGTCACTTCATGTTTTCTGTTCTCTAAAGAATGGTGAAATCTTATCAAACTAGTTGTTTCTTCTTTGCTTGAATGATACTTCTGTTAGTTTCTTGACCTTTATTATGAGATCTAAATTTTGAAGACAGAAGTTCTAGCTCTGTTGTTCCTTGTGGAACAGCTGCTGTTATGGTAATAACAGAAGGTGGCTGTGCAAAAGAGGGAGATCCTTCCAGTAATACTGAGTGTGCTGAAACATTAAGACCAATTTTCTGTGTGATTCTCTGCAAGTGTGTGAATGCGATGGGGTTTTCTGTTTTTCTGTTACTAAGCACAAAAAGCTGGGGCCAAAGGGAGACATTGATGTGAACTTGGAAGACAAGAAAGAGGAAAAGAAGCAACAAGGAGAACTTTACATGTGGGACACAATAGAACAGGTATTATTTCTGTGACATTTGCTAGTTTGTTACTTAGTTGTACAATACTGGGAATTTACATGAATTTTCTTAATATTTGTGTAAGTAATATTGTCAGTTGAACAGGTGTGAATTGTGGGAAGAAGGTATTTAGTTTATTGTTGCACCTTGTTTTGAGATTGTGGTTTCCCTCTGTCCTGTTAATGGGTTCAATATCTCCCAACTTTCAGAAATGGACTCGGCACTACTGTGCTATTGCTGATGAAAAGCTTTCATTCAGTGATGACATAGAACAGAATGCTGATGAAGATTCATCCAAGGTGATGGCCATGTTTATTCTTTAAGCATATTCTTTTCATTCTCTCAGATTATTTCAATGACTTTAGATGCATTTTTTTATGCCAGTGTTGAAATTGTAGAGGAGCCATGCCAGATAACAAGTGTGGAGATCAAAGAATTTATAAAAGGGTCTGTGTGAAGGTGAACTCCAGTGAACCCAGTTTCTAATGAAATAACTTTTTCCCTTGGATAATTGATGACTTGCAAAGACAACAAAATATAATTTTGGTAGTTATACGCTCAAACCAAACAGCATGAACTAATGGTTGTGTTACTAACACAGCACACCTCTTATAGGGTGCATGTTTGTCATTTCCCTTTTGCAAAGTGTTTGTCACAGTTGAGCATGTGTTACTTGGCTGTTGTGCATGGTAAAGCAGCCTGACTATAAAGGTCATTGGCTGGAGAGCTCAGGCCTAGGAAGACTTGAAATCCTGAAAGAGAAAATTGTTTTATCAAGAGCCAGTGTTTTGTTTCAAAATCATAAAATTAGAAGTGCATTATAAAAATTCTTATTTTTTGGTCTAGGAGGTGAAACCTACTGAACTGCACTTAAAAGAGAAATGGTTCCATGGGAAAATGAAAGGGGGGAGAACAACTGCTGAGAGACTGCTCCAGGAATATTGTGCTGAAATGGGTGGCAAGGATGGGACATTCCTAGTTAGGGAAAGTGAAGCTTTCCCTAATGATTACACCTTGTCGTTCTGGTATGGTGATTGTCTTACAAATGTAATGTGGGACGTGTTTGTTTTACAGCATTGCACAAAATGATGTGTGTACTTCTCAAATATGCATTTCTAGCTGAGAAGAAATAGGGATAACACTCAAATGTTATTGATGGGATTGTGAAGGACTGTTTTCTAAATGAAACTTCAGTGCAACAGAGTGGATTTGGCAGGGCAGGCTTTCTTTGAAGTGTTAGAGTTGTCAAGAAAGGAACGAGCAGGTTGATTCCTCCTCCCCAAATTTTCTAGTGTTCTGGCAAGATAAAGGATTTGCTTTTTCCTCGCTAGCTGGGCCAAAATTAGTTCTTTTCATTTGGGAATAAATTGCTGATTTCTACACTGAAAGGGTAGTCTCATGAGTGTACCTTTGTTAGCAGAGATTGATCTTTTCAAGGTAAAGATCCTCTAGAGGGAAAATAATAAAAAATTTTGAGGGTTTGTTTTTGTTTTGATAGCCTGTTTTTTTGTTGTTGTTTTTCTTTCTTTTCTTCTAGTGGGACATTACGAGGAACTGTGTCAGATGGATTTCTGACCCAGAGAGCTGTCAGAGTAAATTTTTCAGAATAAGTTTGTGACAGATTTTAAACCACTGTCAGTTGAAAATTATTCTTTTTGGTCCTGTAATCTCCCTTGTCAGGATTTTTGTTGCTATTGTTACTTTGGTTGTTTTACAAGGACACAGATTTCTTGCCTCTTCACAAGCTCACCAACTAGTTGAGCAGGAATGGGTGGGGAAGGGCTTCAAAAGAAGAAAATCTATTATAAAACCTGTATTTTGCTTATGCCCCCCTTCACTTCTTCAGGAGGTCAGGGAGAGTCCAGCACTGCCGGATCCGTTCTACAAGTGATGGGGACAGTGTGAAGTACTACCTGACAGACAACCTCACCTTTGACAGCATCTATGATCTCATCCAACACTACAAGGAGGCCCACTTGCGCTGTGCTGAGTTCGAGCTGCGCCTCACCGATGCTGTGCCTAATCCCAGCCCTCATGAGACTAAAGAGTATGTACAGCAGAAGGCAAGCACTGTTGTTGTGGCAGTGGCCTTTGCGTTGCTTTAGATGGGCTTGGATTTTTGCACAGAAAATTCCCTGGAGTCAGGAACACACCTTAGCATCGCTTGTCCATCCCTGAAAGATACTGGGTAACACCGTTGTCTTTGTGAGGATGTGGTACAACAAAGAGCAGTCACTGGGAAAGCAATTTACCAGCAGCAACTGGGAAAATCAGTGAGAGTTGTAATGCTGTGGAAATGTGCCAATTCCTTCTTTGTCTGCTCAGTGTTTTACAACACCCAGCACGTTGGATTAGATATGTAGTAGTTGGCTGTGGTTTGGCAACTAAGTGGTCATGGTCTGTGCCATCTGGAAACTGTTACTGGGGCAGTGAGCCCAAACTGTTACGTTTTCCTGATCCTGCCCTCCACCTCACCCCTGTCAGAGCTGGTTAGGCTGACTTCACCCCATGTGGTAGGAACTAGTACAGCTCGGTGTTTGTTTTCAGCTGGTGTTTGTCTGTCATAGATCCTGGGCAGAGCTTGCCCTTGTTTGCTGACAGAACACTGTGATCGCTGCCCTTTGTTCTGGGGATTTTTTGGGGGTTTTAACAGAAGAAAAGTAAATCTCTTTTGCATGTGAAGTACTGATCTGTGACTAAATTTCTTTTTTTGGGAGTCACTGAGCACCCATAGATAACTTTGAAAGCCAGTGAGAGAGGAAGGTAGAGTTTAAGGGTTAGACTTTCCTGCCTTTCTGAGTAATGTAGGGATGTGCTGTCAGTGTAAGTGGCCACAGTTTCACTGAAGGCACATTAGATCTCTACAGTGAAACATAAACTCAAGCTCTGATTAAAAGAATTCAAATGCCTGCTGTCTTTCTTTTATCTGTGTTTGGACTTTACTTTAAATCTATTGTGTGAAAACTTAACTACTGAAAATGGAATGGCAGACTAAAAGCACGATCCAGTGCTTTGGATTCAGGCAGAAATGCAGATTTATGTTTTATGATTTCAGACAGACAAGGTGTTCTGAAGTATCCTTTGCTTTCATCCAAAATAAGCTTCTGTGTTACAGTGTTTTGTAATAAACTGCTGCCATATGTGGCAAGACGAGGAAAATCTAATATTTTTTCTTATAATGTCTGAAACTCTATTGCTAATAATGTAGTCTGTTATTTTCCCTGAATGACACTTGACAAGCCTTGTAATGCCTTGTCCCTTTTGGTTTTGAACTGTTGTAGTTGGTACTACAGCAACTTGAGCCGGGGCGAGGCAGAAGACATGCTCATGCGAATCCCTCGAGACGGAGCCTTTCTCATCAGAAAGAGAGATGAACCTGACTCGTTTGCCATGACTTTCAGGTAAGACAAGGACAGATATGACTGCCTTACCTAGCAGCAAAACAGTGTTCTGGTTTTTCTTATTTAAAAGCAAAGGTCTTTTTAGAGTCATGACATTCGTGCTTTCAAACTTTGAGTAATTAGCATTTGAGTCATTGATTTGTGCAGCAAGTATAGGAATGTGTGCAAGAGTTAATTTGTGACTGGCATAAACTTCTGTGCTTTTTCTTCCCATACAGAACTGTGCATAGTCCTTCATTTCCTTGACACCCCTTGCTAGACAGTGTTATTTTGAAGCTTCTTTTGGTGTAGGTTCATCAGTGACTCTATGTCCTTATCCCTTAGAAATCCTGACCTGTCATATAACTGAAAAGAAAGATCAAAGTGAAATTGTTGGCTTTTCTCACCAGGGAACATAGTTTTGAAACTATGGTTCTTGTAAAAACATTAATAAAATGTATAGAATTGTAGTGTTCTCCGTCATGCCTTCAGATCAAATTGCATTTCTCTGAAAATGCATAATTTAGCAACATACAAAATTGCTTATTTATATGCCTTATTGTGTATTGAAGATGTCCAAAGTTTCCCAGTCCCCTGTGTACTTTGGATTGAAGCTTTCTGCTGTTACTTAGGTGGATATTGAATTAAGTGCAGCTGCTGCATTGCAATAAAACCATTCCACAGTGGGGAAAGCAAGAAGTACCAAAACTTCAGCAGCTTGAAAAGGGGTGTTTGGGGTGGGATGGTGGTCAGTGGGTTGTTGTACTGTTATCAATGCAAACACAAACCTTGTGTTCAAGCACAAGAGATTTCTTTTTTCTTTTAAAATTGATTTCTGTAGTTTTCAAAATTACTACAGGGTAGAGACAACAACTCATTTTGAGGGGGTGTTTGTCTGGTGCTTAGGGACAGTGGCAGATCAGCAGCAGTGGATTCCAGAGGGACTCTGTTTGATCAGACATTTGTGTCAGTATGAAGGTGGCAAAATACCTCTCTGAGGGGGATAAAGTACTGAAATTTAATCTAAGCGAAACCATGGATTTGTTTCAAGGCTCTGTACATTGTAGGAAAGTGAGAATTTTATTTTGGTAATCAGACAACTGTAATTTGACTTGAATAAAAGAGTCTTTGCTAGAGGGAGGAATCATTTCACGTGGTCAGGATGCACGAGGCAGCTTTGGCCCAGGTCACAGTGCTGGGAGCACTGACACCTTTCACAGCACCCGCCCTTGTCCCGCAGGGCGGAGGGGAAGGTGAAGCACTTCCGAATTCAGCAAGAGGGTCGTCACTTTGTGCTGGGCACCTCGGCCTATTTTGAGAGTTTGGTGGAGCTGGTGACCTACTATGAGAAGCACCGGCTGTACAGGAAGATGAAGCTGCGGTACCCGGTGACGGAGGAGCTGCTGGAGCGCTACTGCACGGTACGGCCTGGGCTGGGCTTAGCCTGCCCCGGGGAGGGCATTCAGGGCAGTGGAGCAGGTGCTTTGCTGTGAATTCAGAGGGTTCTATTGACTTCTCTCCCAAGGGAAGTCTCCCCAAGAGATCTATCCACTGACTAAACTAGGAGCCTGAACAATTAGCTGAGGATAAAGGTCTGCTTTCTGGATGGGTGGGTTTCATTATGAGAGAGCTTTGCTGAGGCTTTTGGAAAACCTGAGGTGATGTGTTCTCTTTTCAAATATATGTCTGCAGGAAAAACACATCTGGCATGTTTGAGGAAACCAAAACCTGGGGACTTTGTTTCCTCTGGGGAGACTAAAAGGGACTGAAAAGATTTTAGACCTTAGGATTCTTTATAATGTTGCCTATAGCAAAGGTTCTGTATCTTAGGACCATGTCCAACTGGAATCACAAGGAGAGAATAAAATGAAAGATGTGACTGTGTATATTGTTTTAGAATTTTTATCTAATAGTAAAACCAATATTAGTACTAAAGTACTGGAACACAGAAATCATAACTGTAGGTGTTTCTTTCCTGGTTGCACATAAAAGGATACTCACAATCAAAAAGCTGTTTGAATGATTAAGAGTTACCTTTATGAGGTATTTCTGTTTCATTGGGATTTATTGTTCATTAAACTGAGGCACAGACAGATTAAATAACAAACTCATATTTAGCTATGTTCAACTGAAAAGAGCAAAACATAGGTGTCTGCCTTCCCTCCTCTTCTATTTGCCTATGTGTTGTCAAAAAGGTGGATTCAGCAATGAATATTCTATGAAGTATAATTTTTTGATTCCTGAAACTTCATTGTTTTTTTTCTTTTTAGGAAAAAGATATTAATTCCCTCTATGATGTCAAGATGTATGTGGAACCCAGTGAAATCACCCCCACAGTGGTATGCTTATAAAGAGAGATACTCACATTTACTGTAGACTTCTGAAAATTATGAGTCTTGTTGGCTTCCTGTTAGCAGTGATGAAAAAGAGAAATGAAAGCATCAGGCTGCTTGATCATGGGGGACTGGACAGCAGAAATTTAAAGGGTGTGATGTTTTTCTAGCCTTTCTTTAAAATTTGTACCCACACATTTTCTTGTGTGCAAATCCTGCACTGATTCATTCATACAGGGAGTTCGGGCACTTTTCTATTGAGCCTGTGGACACAATTTGATTTGGTTTATACAGGTGTGCCTCCAAATTAAACACCTTTGAGGAGATTTAATTTGAGAAGGCCACACCTTATGGCAAGAAAGTACAACATATAAACCCCTTTTCTGTGCCTGTGGGTGTCTCTACACACTGTTACTTGTGTGCACAAAATCACTGCATTTCCATCAGCAAGCATGGCCTGAATGCACAGAGAGCTGCAGAGTGTATTCATGTGCTTTCTATAAAAAAATGGTGCCTTTGGTTTATTAATGAGTTATCAAAGTTTGTCTTCTTTCAAGATATAAATACTGCTTTAAAAACAAGTGGCACAGCAAACATTACTTATCTGTAATTCCTGCTGGAGCCTGCCTACTTGTAAATTCCCATAAAAATCACCTGCTTGTAAATATTGTGACTGTAATTCTTTTTAGTCTTTTTGGCCAATGAATTTGCATTGCTGCTGAAGAATTTGGGTAGCAGTAGTAAATTCAAGATAAAGGAATTGCTTATCCTGCTAAAACTGCATGACTTCCTAAAGGAAATGTGGCCAGCAGGATAGCTGATGTGGTTTTGAAGTGAAGGTTTTGTAGGGATCTAAGCCTGCAAACTCCAAATGCTTATGAATACCTGTAATAAAAATAGAGGATTGATATTTTACTGTGGGGGGGTTTCTTTATTTTTTTCTACTGTCATTATGTTTCAGGACCCATAAAAGAATGATTCTTTGGGATTTTTTTCTTTTCTTTTTTTTTTTCCCCCCCAAGCTGATACTCGAAGAATAACTAAGTAGCATCACTTGCTTCCACCAATAGATGTCACTCTGGAACTTCAGTATTTTGTTTCCTAAGCTTTATCACAAGAAAAATAATCCAGTGCTCCCTAAATTTTTTTTAAAGATTAGATTATTGATTATTTTATGACCTGTCCCCCTAGATGACCCCTTTGCTCTGTTTCTCTTAAAGCCTCAGAGAACAGTGAAAGCCTTGTATGACTACAGAGCCAAAAGGAGTGATGAACTGAGCTTCTCTCGAGGAGCTTTAATTCATAATGTCACAAAGGAAACTGGAGGCTGGTAAGGACAAAGATTCCTCGTGGGAGAACTTCTGGTGACTGACTAGATGGGGGAAAGAAAATGAGCTCTGAGTAGCAGTTTTAAAAAACTGCCTGTTTTCTGATTGCTACTTATTAACTATGGCCTTATAAACCTTAATGTCAGTGTATTAAAAAACCCCACAAAATTCCCTCATCCTCAAGTCTTCTTTCATGTCTTCTCCATGTTTCTGTCCCACAGCAATAACCTCAGACTGCAGAACCATCATGGCCCAGTGTATCCAGTGTTTTTCCTGTACTACCCTCATCCTTCCCAGACATTTGTGTGTTCTGGGAAGTCACTCATCCATTACCATTGTAATCGTTGCTCTGTTTCTGTCCTTGCTCTGCTAAGCACTTCTGAGGAATCAAACCCACCTTTTTTTAGTTCTCTGTACAGTCTCCTTTCGTAATAGGTTTTCTTTTTTTGGCTGGCTTGTAAATTGCTTGGAAGGCTTGGGAATCTAATGTTTCCCTGTAGTTTCTACAGAGTAATCAACCACATAATAGTGTTTTTAGTACTGCAGGGGGAAAAAGCCTCTTAAGTCATTAATTGCAGTTTACAGTAACTGTAATCCCTCTGAAATCATCTGTTACTACAGTTAATGATCACTTTGTTAGAGCTTTTAGCTACTTCATCATTTATATTTTGGTGATAGCCATCTAGACAAGCTAGGATGGGGTATTAATGACCAATTTCTTGGGGATTATTGCTTCATTAATGGCCTATTGAAGCTCTCTAACTATTTTTTTTTTTGTCTCTCTACTTTTCTGTTTAAATTCAGGTGGAAGGGGGATTACGGAGAAAAAATCCAGCATTATTTTCCATCTAATTATGTGGAAGACATGTCATCTGATAACTCTGCTGAGCTTGAAAGTCAGGTGAGGCTTAGGGTTTGTCCACTACATTTCCCTGGCTACCTCCTGGAAGTGAAGGTCTGGTTTATAGACTGACAGCTCTGCATGCTGTGTTTGAGAGAACACAGAGTAGGGACATGAATGCATTCTGCATTGTTCTCTGCTGCTGAATATTTCTGTCAGGACATCCCTCATAGAAAACTATGAAAGAGACAGCTGATTTGGTGAGGTTTAAGATTTTGATAATTTCTTGCTAATAAAAGTCATACCAGGTTAGATTTTTCAGATAATTTGGCTAAACAATAGTGTGCCTGAAACTTTTAACTAGTTTTCTTGTATAATTACTGTCTTAATATTTGCAAATAAGAAAGCTATGTGTCCAAACAGATCTTACTAACCGTTCTACTCTCCATTATTAAGTTTTTATGCATAGCTATCCCTGTACTGTTTGTCCAGTGTCTTGGACAAAGAGCTCTTCAACCAAAGAAAACATAATTTCACAATAATCAGGTTGACATTTTTGAGTTTTAAAACTAAAACATTGAATTCTTTTTCTTCTGAAGCACTTCCAGTGATTTTTCAGGAGTCTTTGGAAGAGAACACAAGTATTAAATTTCCTTCCCCTGGTCATTGTAACCTTAAGTAGACTTGAGAAATGAGCAGTTATGTCAGGTCAGAAGCTGCACTCCTCATTTTGACTACTCTCACTGAAGAGATTCTCATGTGTGCATCAAAATAAGAAGTTTTTTATGTGAAAAGAGGCTTTTAAAAACAAGCTTTTAAACTTTACAATGGGTGTGCTTTCAGTGAAACTGAGGTTAGATTTAATGGTGCATGTCTGTTATTTGTTAGTATTCTGTGCATGTTCACTCAAGAAGATATTTAGGGTCAGATTCGACTGGTGTTTTTCAGATTATTGAGGACAACCCCTTAGGCTCCCTGTGCCGTGGCATACTGGTGCTCAATACCTACAATGTTGGTATGTATTTTCTGCACTCCTGAGCTTTCTGAGTAGACTCTTTCATGTTTAGAAGAAGATTTTAAAAACAAACAAAAACCCCCTCAAAACCCTGAACCCTCCACTTGTATTAATACAGTCAGTGTAATCAATACACTGAAACTTTGTAATACTAACTGTTGCCATAAATCAACAGTGGCAGCTTAGAAAAAGAACTGCTGGATCTCACTATAAATGTCTTGCTACTGTATTGCCTAACAGTGAAAATGCCCCAAGGGAAGCACCAAAAGCCTTTTGTCTTCATTCTGGAACCTA
This sequence comes from Xenops minutus, assembly GCA_035221455.1. Lineage (NCBI taxonomy): Eukaryota > Metazoa > Chordata > Aves > Passeriformes > Furnariidae > Xenops > Xenops minutus. Next base: position 16,164,249 of record JAWWEE010000018.1, read on the forward strand.
AGAATCCAGAAGATCCTTGTGTTGAGTTTGCAACTGATAAAGTAGAAGAACTCTTTGAATGGTACCAAAGTATCCGTGAAATCACCTGGAAAACTGCAGAAGAGGTATTGATAAAAATTTATTCACTGTTGGTTTTTATAATGTTCTGCTATAAATTTACAATAGTTCTTGTCTTTAATGGCCATACACGTCTAAATGTTGCTGACACATGGTCCTTCATTTTCATGCGTGTTGCTGTGTTCTGTACATTTTATCAATGCTGTGAATCTTGTTCCATAAAATCTTTGGGGAATGGTATGTGAATTGGCATTTTATATAAATTTATGTTAGCAGGAGATTTTTCAGCACAGCATTGTCTGTGTTGCACCCTGCATCTCAGTGAAGGTGCTTAGTAGGCCAGAGTAGATACCATTACAGTATTACATCTGGTTGCACTGGTTCATCCTGGTGTTAAGCAGCAGAAACTCAGATCCAAGGCTGTTCTGTTCAGAGCTGTGAATTCACTGGTGAATATGTGTGAAATCTGAGCTGTTGCTCCCTAAACTCTTCTTAATCCTCTTTACCAACTCTGCTTTCCAGTGAAGCCAGTGGCACTGATAGGGAATTGTCTGCCTAATACTGTATTTATTTGAAACTAACAGGCATGTTCTGGATTTCTCAGTTTTCCAGTAGTAGTATTTCCAAATACTTGCCTAAAAATTCAAGGATTCTGCCAAAGTTCACCTTCTGTGTTCCTCTGTTGCCACTTAGAAACATTTTTCAGGACTTGCTTTTCCTGGTCTGATACACTAATTTACCTCCCTGCCATGTTTTCTAGTACATAAGAAGTCTTTGACATGACTGAGAAGTCCTTACAATGGCTATGCTTAAGTATACTCTTTATTGCTTTTATTCACTTTCTATTGCTAAGTGGGTGATACGACTGATGGAAAATATGTTTCAGTATCATGTTGGCTCATGCTGTTTATCTGTCATATGGAGTGGTAATGCTCTGAGGGTTGTCCTAATCTTATTTATAGCAGGCAAGTTGATGTCTCAAGCAGAGGGCTGCAAATTCAGCAAGGGGAGAAGCAACAGGAGCTGTTGACCTGTTGTTGGGGGAGGAGAGATACAGTTCTCGTGCCAGGCTTTCATTTAGAAATAAAAATGAGAAAAAGAGAAATATGACCTAGAAGAAGTGTCTCTAAATTGAATGTTTTTTATGGTACAACAATGGCTCTTCAGGAACTTGGCAGCTTTTTCTCTCTCTGTACAGTTGGAGAAGTATTAAACACTCTGTGTTCAAAGATGCTTTAAAACTCATTCTTGTCAGTTGGGAGGCTTTCCTCACAGCGTGGCCTTTAGAAAGTTCACATGGTAGACTGCTGCATGGGGAGGGGATAAAGATGAGGAAAGGCCCTTGTTGCCAGTACAGTTAACAGGCTGAATTTTGGGGAAGGAAAAGGCACACTGAGTTACCATGATGCTGCAATGTGATACAGGGGTTTTTTTCAAATGAGTTTGGGTTTGGGCAGTGTCTGTTATACATAAGAAATAAAATGAAGCTTTGTGTATCTTGTAATTTCTGCTCAACACTGGCCCTTGCCATGCTCCCAGGAAGGATTGTTCATTGCTAGCTCTCCTGCTTGGTTATCACTAGAGGGTTATGTCTAGAGATGAGCCCATGCCATCTACAAGTGGTCTTTTGCTGTTTGGAGCTCTGATTACTGTTAAGCAATTTCTGGGAAACTGTGATGAATCACTGAGTACAATGAGGTTTGTACAGCTTTTTCCCAAGGTTATTTCCAAGTCTAAATACTGTGCTCCTCTCTGCTTTTCTTAGACTTCAGTGTATAATCTCTGGTTCAGTGAAACATTCTGGAAACCTGTGTCTCCCTAGTTCCAATTTTTATTCCTCTTATGTTTGTCTTGTTGAGGGAATTCTTTTGGAAGTCTTACTAATTGCTGCTGCTTCATCATCTCTTGTGCCAGTGCTAATCACTGTTCAGTAGGGGAGTCTTCTAACATACTTTATCCTGTACTAGTTTCTTATGTCTGAAAAGCCTCCAGCTCAAATATCTCCACTCAGGACACGTCTTGCTGCTTTGAGCAGTTCCCAGTCTCTTCTGGCAGGGAATGTTGCTCAGCTTCCACAGAGCAGGTGCTTGCAAACATGGGAGTAGATAGTGGGTTTAGTACTGGTGATGTCAACAAGACTGCACACGATTTTCCATACAGAACATTATTGTTTTGGTGCACAAATAGGAAACTACAGGAATGGTGCTCAAAGGGTTTGAATTTAGCTGTTTAGGAGTTACTAGCAAGACTGAAGTTCAGCTCAGAATTTTAAATAAATACAGAGACACTTCACTACCCTTTGCATTTTTTCTGCATACATTTGCATTTGTATGAGGTATAGAGTTAAGAATGTAACTGAAAATGAGTAGAGCCACAGTAAAAGAAAAAAGAAGTTACCAGGATTCTGAGCAGCACTGAAACCCTTGTTTAAAAAAAACACCAACCACCTTTGTCTTCTATAAAAAAACCCCAAAGCACATCCCCACTAAAACCCCCAAACCACATGGTTATAGCTGGTTCTCTGCATTGGCTCTGAAAGGACTTTACATCTATGCAAGTGTCTAAAGTATCAGATGGGGATCTGGATATGCACATTAGACTCTACCCTGGAGTTACTGTCCCATAATTCTCAGCCTGTCTGTAATCTAAAACCTTGTTATGTTTTCCAGGAGAACAGGAGGAAATACTGGGAAAAGAACCAACTAATTGCCATTGAATTGTCTGATCTGGTGATCTACTGCAAACCAACAAGCAAAACCAAGGACAATTTAGGTATTGCCTTTAATATTACATCTGAATTTTGTCCTTTCTGCTATCTTTACAGATGTTAGCTGAAATTTTAGAACTGAAGATAAAATCTGTCCTACTGGAAAACAAAATTTCACCTCACCCATGCAGTTTTCTCAATGGCTCTTTGAGATTGTTCACTGGGGAACTTGATGCTGTTCATCTGTTACCCAAAAAGTTGTCACAAATTTCTAACGAGTTAACTAGAGACACTTTCTTGTAGGTGTACTCCATGGGGATGCTCAGTAGTTATGTGTCAATTGACCTTTTTGAGAACAAAAACTTTGGCTGAACACCTGCGATTTGTTTGTAAAAGACCTTTCTTCCAAATGGGTTTACTGTGCATTATATAATTTTACTGTAAGAATCTGTTTGCCAGGTCCAAGGTGTTGGTATGTATGTGGCCTCATAACTGGGGTCTGTGTAAGTGCAGGTGTGGAATCTGATGCTGAAATATGTGCTTCTTATTCCATTCTTTTGTCACTGCTGCTGGAGAAGCCAGCAAATGTGCCCTTTTCTTTGAGTTTCTCTGCAAATGTTTTTAATAAGCTGTCACTGTGGTTAGGACATTCTAATTATAGTCATTGTTTGAGGCATTGGCTAACCCTGGCTTGCCCTTTCTTCTCCCCATTTAAACCCAGGAAAAGATGTCTCACTTAAATATGTGTTACAGTGGTCAGAAGTACATTATTAGCAATGATAAGATGAAGACATGACTGTGGGCTCTTATCTGCCCTCCTGCAAAGCATGTGGCAGGCAGGCAATTTTAACTTTCAGACTTGATTCTCAACCAATTTGCCGTATCTGCCTGAAAACTGTGCCAATTATTGCATTAAAGGACAAAGCAAAACAGAGTAAAACAAAGTGCTGATAAAAATACAGTATTAATGTCAACTTCTTCCTTTGGTAAGCACTCTTCTTTCTCTCACCCCTGTGTAGACAATCCTGATTTCAGAGAAATCCGTTCTTTTGTGGAAACCAAGGCAGAGAACATTGTGAAGCAGAAGCCAGTTGAGTTGTTGAAATACAACCTGAAGGGACTGACACGTGTCTATCCTAAAGGGCAGAGGGTCGACTCATCCAACTATGACCCATTTCGCCTCTGGCTCTGTGGCTCCCAGATGGTGGCTCTTAACTTCCAAACTCCAGGTAATACTCCCTTTGAAAAACGATCTAATCCACCTTCCATTTCACCATAAACAAGCCCCTTTCTGGCCCTTCTGCCATTCTAGTTGCTGTCCTATTTATTTGTACTTCCCTGCTAGAAGGGATGTGCAAGAATTGAAATTTGCTTTTGAATGTGTAGAGTGCCTTATAGAGCTGTGCCCCAAAAATAGGTCTCCAAAAGCCCTGTCTCTGAGCCTAAGTAGCCCTAAACTCTAAAGGATTTATTTCACCTTGGTCTCTGTGATAACAAGCAGAGATACTTGCAGTAAGTTTCAGGGGTGTGAATAGGTGTTCAGCCACAGGGGAAGCAGTGCTCCACTTTCTGGTGACAGCCAGCTATCTTAACACACATTGATAGGAAGCTAATTGTGGATGGAGATGGGGTTTTGGGGATTAAAACTGATGAGAAATAACCTGTCAGTCTGAGTTAATGGAGGACCCAAGTCTTTGAACCTGTCTTTCCAGCACTTTCTGATCAAGTGGTGACCAGAAGGTATTGCATAGAGGAGCCATTAGTATTTCCCTAGCTTTAGTCCTTTGGGGATCTTGTGTTCTGACCGTTTAACTCTCTCCCTAGATAAATACATGCAGTTGAACCATGCCTTGTTTTCACTTAATGGCCGCACTGGCTACGTCCTGCAGCCAGAGAGCATGAGAAGTGAGGAGTATGACCCAATGCCAAACGACTCGAAGAGGAAATTGCAGATGATTTTGACAGTGAGGGTAAATCTCTTTTGTAAATTATGGGTTTTTACCAGTCATAAATATCTATAAAACTAAAAATAAAACTATTATGTTTCAGAGCTAGATCTGACAGACTGTCAAAATACTGTTTTTAAATGTCAGTGTGTTTGAGAATAAAACTAGCTTCACTGGTTCCTGAAAAGAAATATATATCTTTATCATGCTAATGAAGCATGTGCTTTAGGACTGGAAACACAATCCTGGGATGATTTTTTGTAATTGTTAATTAAACCACCAAATAAACTAACTTGCATTTCCAACCTCGTGACTTCTCAACAGAAGGGTCCTGTTGGAGATTGGTTAGCAGAAGACTAACTAGTTTAGAGATTTTAAGTGTGGAAGAATTTATCATGAAATATAGAAACTAAACAGAAAAGAATTAATAAGCTGATTCCCCCCCCATCATATTTAATACATGATGACTTAATCTGCATGTCATTCTCATTTTTCTTTGAGACATGGGTTTATCATTGGGAAACTTTGCCATGTTGACTTAGTGCCAAACAGGGATTGAACTTGCATCTGTTCTCGTTTGCTATGCAGTAAGGTATGTCCTTTAAAAGTGTGCTTTCTGAGAAAGAAGAGACGCATTAACTGCTCTTCACTACAGTTTAAAGATGAGGTAAACAGGGGCTCTGAATGCAAAGCATAAATGTCTTGAAATAGGTGTGTAATAAAGACTGAAGAAGGATAACAAAACTTACACTACAGGCCTGGTTTCGATCTGCATATACTGTGTGTAATAAATGTCAGCTACAGTATCTTACAATGAAAATCACTGGGTTACCCCAAACAATGGGTATTGGTTGCACAGATAGTATATTTAATACATGCAAACATATTTGAGAAAGGGAGTGTGTGCTTTTCCACATTCTTCTGGATTTTAAATCCCTCTAGTTCTGTAGGATACCTTCTGTTCCGAAATAAGGGTGCCAAGTTTCCTTTGGAGGTGCTTGTAATTTACTGTTGCTTTTGCAGGTTTTAGGTGCTCGTCATCTCCCTAAACTTGGCAGAAGCATTGCTTGTCCCTTTGTAGAGGTGGAAATTTGTGGGGCTGAATATGATAACAACAAATTCAAGACAACAGTTGTGAGTGAGTATCTGTGGGTTTCTGTGTTGTAGGGATATGGTTAAATTTCCAGTGTACTTAAATAAAGTGAGCAGAGGATGACTGTGTATTTATGTTGCCTCTAACTGGCCAGCAATTTAAAATACAGAGAGGAGTAAGTTAACTGTTGCTCTGGACTGCTAAGTCATACAGTCTTATTCTCTTGTTTGCTTCAGGGCCAATTAGTTTGAGAAACTTCAATGTATATCAAATTTAGAAAAAAATAATACTGTTGCAGTTTGAAAAAAAGTCCCATCCCATTCTGTTATGTTTTTGCCTATGCATAACTTTGTGTATTTGCATGTTTTAAAAAATTGCTGTCTTGAAAGTGCCTCCAACAGTGCTAGTCAGTTCCCAAAAGTCTGGCCCAAATAGGGAGTTACTGCAGTGAGATCCAGACTGTATTTATTTAAACTCAGCTTCTAAGACTGGCATCCCCTTGGAGACTTCTTGGGTATATAGGGCTGTTAAATAGTATAACTTGCAATGCAATAGGACTTTGATCAAAGCTCACTCCTGGGGAGTTCTGGACAAGGGATGTGTGTTTGTGAATGAGCTTCATTTAAGTGCAGTGGGGCAATGTCTCAGCCACTTTGTATTTCACCATTTAATATTTCTGCATGCAGCAGTTTTCCTCTGGTAAACAACAGGCTTTCGTTCTGATTATCCAAAACAGTGATGCCAGTGGAAAATAAACACAAAATCAGGGGCAAGATATACATTGTGGCTCTGTGGTATTTCAGAGAAGAGGATTACGATTAAAACGTTTTAGGGGAAGTGACGAAGACTTTGGAGAGGAAACTTCCTGGCTGTGTCACATACATCAAATGTTGGTCTTCTGTATGTGACTACCAGAACTGGGCCAGGGTGCATTAGCCTTCCTAGTGCTTTTCCTGCTTTTACTCATGTATGCAGTGTGAGGCTTATAATATCAGCTTTTAATTAGTTTCATTGTGGTTTTTTTTTCCACAAATACATGTCTAAGGGGTTTTTATATGTTTAAATACTAATAATAGCTTTTCTTAATGGATTTTCATCCCTGCTTAGTTTTCCCCTATCTCCCCCACCAAGTAAACAGACACAAACCTTCTGAAGCAAGGTTACAACATGAGACAGATGGTAAATAGGATTTTTGGGCCTTTGTATCCCTAGGAAATGTCCTGAGATACATACCCATATGTGAATGAGGTGAATTTACTGTTTTATACTGCAAGTGTTTCCTTTTCATTACAGATGACAATGGCCTCAACCCAGTTTGGGCACCCTGTGCAGAGCAAGTGAAATTTGAAATCTACGACCCAAATCTGGCATTTCTGCGCTTTGTTGTTTATGAGGAGGACATGTTCAGTGATCCCAATTTCTTAGCACACGCCACTTTTCCCATCAAAGGAATCAAATCAGGTAGGATCAGTGGTTATAACAAGGGGCTATGTCAGAAAGATGCTGTTCAGCACTGTTGTACTGTGACTTCCTCTACTTTGCCAGACTCCCTCTTTCCTCTATGAATCCAACTTACTCTGGCTTTGGTTTCCAAGAGCATTTGAAATTCTGAGTTCCTCAACTTCACCATTCTTGCCTTCTGTTCTCTGTAATTGTCATAGCAAAGCCTCTCTCAGCAGTGGAGCATTTGAGCCCTGCAGAATTCCCCCAGGACTGTGTGACTGCAGATAACCTTGACTCTAACTGTCCTTTGTGTGTGTTCCCCTGCCCCAGGTTTTAGGTCAGTTCCTCTCAAGAATGGCTATAGTGAAGATATAGAGCTGGCCTCACTTCTGGTTCACTGTGAAATGCAGCAAGTTCTGGTGAGAACCACTGGGGGCTTTTCTTTGTGCACATGGAGTGTATGTTATCAGTTGTTTGTGGAAACCAGGAACCAGGATTTAGTTTTCCGTTCTGTATCTGATGTGTTAGGCATTTCTTCTGCAGGTACTGGGGAAGACAAACAGCACAAATTGAGTTACTCTCCCTCTGGGTGGACAGATTACATGGTTGTTAAAAGAAATAATTCATTAACAAAGCATCATTGTCTCCACTAGTTTTTGCTCTAACAGCATGCTCGTTGTCTTTCCCTGTTAACTGACTGATGCCATGCAAAGCTAGCTAAAATCAGCTTTGGCTGCATAAAGTAATCTTTTTTTTTTTTTAAGGTCCTACATAAAAAGAAATTAATTTAGCAAGAGAAGATAGTAATTTCTACCCATATTTCATTAAAATAAACAACCCATCAAGTGAAGACATATCTGCTCCCTACAGAAGTGCTAACCTGCTTCTTTTAAGCCTCTCCAAAACACTTACTTGAAGTACTAATATTTTAAAACACATAGGGGAAGAATAATGGTGCATCCTTGCTCATGAAGCTGGGCATTAAAGTGGCTGATCTGTGAAGAGTGTTTGTTGGTGTTCCAAAGGTGTATATCTTGATCTGAAGTAGGATTATTCTCAGACTCTTTCACAGCAATGTTTTCTGCAATTTAAATACACTTGTGTAGAGGCTGTGTGGTGAATGTTTAAACATTCTTCTGGGAAGTGGCTATTTCAGGGTGCTTTCCAACACCCTTCAGATTCAGAGAAAAAAAAAAATTCAACTTCTTATTTGTAGTCTGTTACAACCACCCAAGCCTACACTGCACTTTGCACCAGTGTACATCATTTTTCTCATTAAAACACCAGCTTCTGTGAACTCTAAGTCATTATGTCTCTGAAGGGATTTGCACCTGCAGTTGTATACACTGAATAGGAAATTGCTGAATTCACTCACGTTGTTCATCCCAAAGTAGTGACAGCCTTTTTCAAACATCCTTTGTGGAAGTTTGTACAAAACCTCCTTCTAACACATGATGTGCAATGACAGTGTTTGACAGCAATGGTAGGTTTCTTCTGTGGGCCAGCAAAGAGTCCTGAGAGCAGGAGAGGGCTGGAAGCTGAGACCAGGGTTGTGTGTGTGTAAAGAAGAGACCTCTGTGTTTTGAGGATAATATTTAAATTGTTCATATTCCACTGACACAAGTCTGATAGAGGAGGCCTGGTAGATTGCTGTTTTTTGGCTGGCTGCCTTTGAGAAAACTGACAGCAACTCACCATGGCCTAATGCTGAGCATGGGCATCACTTGTGGGGACACTGGGAATCCCTCCTGCTGTGGTTTCTCGTCAGGAATTCAGAGCATTGTTTGCCTGGGGCAGGAGCAGCTCTCAAAGTGTTGTTCATAGCAGCAGTGTGTGTCCCAATCTGTCAGCACTGAGCCCTTTGACAGCAGCACATTTCACACTCTAGAAGCCCCTTCTGCTTGTGAAGCCAAATGAAGATGCAGCTCAGCTCTGTATTTTACAGCGTGTGATGTCTCTGGGTGGTAATGCAGTGGAAGGAGAACTTTGATAAATTTTCCCTTTTGTTTGGCAGTCTACAACAAACCCAGACTCGCCATAGTTATCAGCACTAGAACGTTTGCCAGATCACTCAGGAAGCACCAGAAAAGTTCAGGGCTGTCTCTGGTCTTCTGCCTCTTTTTAAAGAAATGATGACCATCCATAAAATGCTACCATTAAATAACAGGCCTGTTTATATACAGAGCCCATCTGCATGCTCTTGGAGATGAAATACAAAATTATAAAGAGGAATTACAGATGGCTGTGGAATTTCTCAGGAACAGAGAAGCAAAAATGCTGTAGACGTAAGCATGCACATTTGAGAGTTACTATGTGGGGCCTCATGCAGTTCCTGTAGAAGTTACAGTTTTCTTCATGTTGTAGAAATTGTACTATACTGAGGTGGTTTGGGCATTTAGAAGCATGTCTTATTTGCTTTAAAGTTGATTTACTTCCTTCAGAAAGTATGTGTATCTCTTCAGGATTTTCTAATTACAGTCAGCCTCAATGGTGTGTATGTTTTTGGCAGAAAGATTGAAGTGGACATTCTTAAATGCAGTTTTAAGGTCTACCTTTGTGGATACATTTATTTACAAGAACTAATAGTAGCACATGTGCACCTTGATGATTACACCTGCAAATTGGTAATTAGCGATCTGCATTTCCTTTGTGATTTGGGAATACAAAGTTTCCTGCTGCTTTACAAACAAAAATTAAATGAATTACTTTTTAAATCTTAATCAGTAGCATAGCACTGAGGTTGTTTCAGTTGCTTCAGCCCACGCCTGTGCAGGAATGTGTTTCAGGAGGAAAAAGACAGTTTGGAAAAGGATGTTGTTCTCTTAAGTGAAACTCCCTGGGTGTGTTGGTAAGCTATCAGTTTTCCTAGATCTGGACTGAATGCAGAAAGAGGCATTCTTATCAGTATGCTGCTTTTGAAAATGTTTGGACTTATTACATTTATTGATTGCATGTCATTTCTGGTAGAATGAGTATCTTGTTTCGCTGCTGATGTGAAAATTAAGGCTTCAGTCCTGCCAGTTCTATTCCCCACTAGTAACTGTATAAAGAGACAGCTTTTGCATCCAAAGTTTTGAAGTATTAAATTAATTGGAAGTCCTAAAGAGAATCATGATGACTGTTTTATGTTTGTGGAATATTTTGAGACGTTCTACTGTGGGCCACATAAAACAACAGACACTCATAGTCAGTTCTTCTGCAATACTGAATTGCCATAGCTACACAGAACTACAGCATCTGTCCTTCTTTGTTGACCACCTGAGTAGTTACTTCTCTTAGCAGTCCTATTTACTCATCGGTATTTTGACCTTTAGTCTAGATTTCAGTAAATAATCCCCAGGATTGACAGTTTGTTGCATAATACACAAATATGATGAGGGAGCCAAAACTTAAACTTTAAAAAAAATATATTAAATACTGTTACAATCTGATAACTCACCGTAATACACAATTTTCTATTCTTTCCTCAACAGACTGACATGCTTTATTAGGGAAAAACATTCCTATAGAAATGTTTGGATACACACATTTCATGACCTGTGCTAGAATGTCCCTGACAACCCTGTTAGAGGGTCTGGCTGGTCATACTGTGGGGCTGATGGTTTTTTCCAGTATTTTCTAAGTTAGTTCATTTCCATAAACATTCCAGAAACATCTTAATTTTATAAAACATTCTATCCAGTTATTGAACTCTGTTTAGGAAAACTGTATGATACTGTGTCATTTTGGGTACGTGTCTCACAAGTTGCCTTGGTTTCCAATACTCTTTTGCAGGAAAGTGAAGAAGAGCTTTATTCCTCATGTCGGCAACTTCGCAAGCGCCAGGAGGAGCTTAATAACCAGCTGTTCCTTTATGACACCCATCTGAATTTAAGGAACCCTAACAGAGATGCTATACTGAAGGAATTCAGTGTGAACGAGCACAAACTACAGATATATCAAGAGACCTGCAACCGCAGGTGGGTTGGTAATCATTCTCCTTTCCAAGGCAGCTCTATTACACATGATTTATGGAGAGGAAACCTCAGATGTATCAAAATGAGCATCTAAAGAGTGGTAAGGGCAGAATGAGCTCATCTGAAGTGAGGAAGTGCTGCAGAGAAGCCAGAATGGGCTGGAAGCCACTAGAGGCCAGCAGAAGCTGTGTTATGTCTGCTCAGCAGCATCTCAGTTTCAGTGATCACAGTGAAACATGTAACCCTGTGGGGTTTTTTATTCCTCTCTTCTACTTTCCAGGGGGAGAGTCTGGAAGTACATACAGACAAATAAACCTTCCTCTTCAGCCTTTCTGGGCTTTTAAAATTATGTTCCTGGATATGTCATAAGCATATTAGATATGTAGAAACAGAGGACGGTTCCAGATACACAAACCACAAAAGATAAAACCAGTATTGATCTATAACAGCGTTGCATTGTCAATTCAGTATGTTATCCAGAGCTTAGGGGAAGGTTCTTTCTCCTTTGCTGCCACCTTTGGGATGAGTGTGAGGGAGACAGACAGGCTTCATATACCAGGAGGAAGGCTGGAGTAGGTACCAAGACTTTAAATGTTCTTACCCTTTTTTATGTGTGCTGAACAGCTGCATGAATCACTGGTTTACTCCTATTTATTGTGGAAAAAATTTGCAATGCTTGTTGCTGATACAACACCCCTTTTGGTATCTAAATTGGATTTGATAGACTGTTTTCCTCCAAGAAATACCTAGTAGACTTCACATTTTCCTTTTCTTTTTCCCTTAAGGTTAAAGGAGAAGAAAGTCAGTAACAGCAAATTCTACTCTTAAAGGCCATCATTCTTTGATGCTGCTTTGTGGTGCAATTCAGGAAGAGATTCTTTTATCCTGGTCGTCCTACTCAGTGATGATCTCCTCAGATGGAATGACTGGAAGAAGAGGAGGAAGAGGAAAGATGGGTTTCCTTAATAAGTTCTTGTTATAAGAAAAACTTTTAATTCCTAATAATTTATATTCTGTACAAAGCGTACCCTCCATACAGGCCAGAGCTTCTGTGTATTCTATACTCCTAAAACTTGAGGATGTTTAGTTGGATAGATCTCACTTCTCCTTATCAATACCTGAAGTACAAGTATAAATCATCTCCTGTATTGGTGTATGCAGGCTGTAGATAAGACATTCACAATTTGCAGGCATGGGATCATACCATTTTAACAACCTGGCTCCTCAAGATTAACTAGTAGTGAGTTTTTAATTTATTAAATGCTGTGAAGGCACTTCTACACCAGCATTGTCATGTCATGTATGTTACAGTCCCTGAGACAGCAGATTGTGTTTTTGATACTGTATAAAGTATTTTGGGCAGCTGATAGCTTGTACCTTATTGTCTCTTATTAAAAGTTTTCTGTTACGTTTTTGAGAACAAGATAATATGTTAATTTTGTTCAAATACCCTCTGTGACTGTAGTTGTGTTTTTGCTGTAGAAGGTTTAAGAAAGGAGGAATATGTGAATCTCTATTCATAGCCCCTATGAACTTCTGTTCATAGCCTCAAGGCACTGGAAGGAAAAGTTTTAAGATATGCAGTAGGAGATATCTGTTTGTTTGCAGAAAGGGAAGGTATTTGAAATTCTGAGAAGCATTTACTTTTGTACAGTGTCATTCTTGCAAATCCTTTCGGCTGCTAATGTGCTTAGAAATGAATTTTTAAATGAACTGTCAGTTTTCAATCTTGCAATTCTACTTAGACGATAGTCAAATGATAGTGTTCTGTAAATGTAGACCCAAATGTTTTCCCAAAATGTAACTAATCCAAGAATGACAGTGTGCACAAATATAGAGGTACATCGTTATTGTGCCTTTAATCGAGTCAAGAACATGGAGCTACAGATGAGCAAGCTTATTAGAGTAGCAAGTGTGTTTTCCTACTGTGGAGTATTTAACAACAGTTGTCATAATTTGTGTATGTGTTGGTCCTTTGTGCTAGCACTATGTTATTATTGAATTTCTAGTTGCCTTATCTGTACATGGGTGGAGTTTTGCTGTCTATATTTCCAGCTTTAACTTTCAAATGTGTGCAGAGGAGTTTGGTTTTCTGCCTGAGTGGTTGCCTGAGGCATAGGATGCTGCATACATAGTGCTGTATATCTGATCACAGAGGACTTGCATGGATTTGGGATTCATGGCCTGATGCAGCTGCCTCAGCAGTTTTCAATTTCTCTTGCTCCCACACTGTGACTTCTGTTGTTTCAAGAGGCACTTAATTGATGCCATTGTGCATTCACAGATGATGGTTCGAGGAACCCCCTTGAGGTTTTAGTTATTCTGTAAAGACAGTCTTGTCTCAAAGTTGAAAGTATTATAATAGTGTATCCCACAATGGGGTAGCTTCTGTAAATTTTTTATTATAAAGAAATTAATTACTAATCACTCAACTGAAAAACAGAGCAAAGTTAAAGGTAATTATTTGCTTTTCATCCTCCTGCCTGAAATCTCTTCAGTACCCAGCTCTGGCTGACCTGTTCAAGGGTTAGATTAAAAGATCACCTCAGCTGTGGATTTGGGAGGTGGAGCTGTAACCCAGACTGCTGTATAAGGCTGGTCTTGTCTGCAGGACCCAGCTCTAGGGAGGTGATCCATTGCTCTCCCCTCAGGTGGGCTCTGTGTGTTCTGTAGCACAGGATGTGGTCAGTTTGTCATATGATCAGTCCCTGTGTTATGGATTTCACTCAAGAGCCTCTCTGAGTCCCAGTAATGTTGTGAGAACACTGTGTTGTCACTGTTGGTCAGCCAAGGTGGCCCAAAGCCTTGTCTGGAAGGCCCTGAGGTTGCTGCTGCTGTAGGGCAGGGTTCATGGGCAGTGAGTTCCAGCAAGGTTTGGACTGGTCACAAAAAATAGACTGCAGGATGCCAGGGGTTAGGGAACTCAAAGCCTAGAGAGCGAGGCTGTTGCTGTGGTGAGGTTTTTGTTCTGTTTGTGGGGATTTTTTTTAAAGCTCAGTTCCAGAGCAGTCACTTGTCCTGCTTCCTTCTTTGTCCTGGCTTTCTTCTTTGGTATTCCTGACACAGGACAACCAATGTGTGATGGACACAGGAGTTCCTTTTGCTATTCTTGTGCAAATATATAAGAATTAGCACATTTTGTAGGGTTGAAAAGTCCTGTGCACATTCTCCACACATATGTGATGTCAAGAGTTATAGGAGGCACTCCTTCAGTATTTATGGAAATGCATTTTGTTTTACAGTAAGACTTTTCCCCAGAGTATGATGTTACACTGTATGCAAAATGGAAATACTGCAGTGACTGTTTTGTTGACTTGCTAATGATGGGCAAGGCTATGTTCCAACTTTTCTTTTGTTTCTTGCATTCTGTTTTCACCCCAAGATCTCACCTCTCTGTTCTTCATTAGGGCAGACTTTGTCACGGTTGCAACTGTTTGAATATGAAAGTAAGTTTGAATGTGTGTGCTAATTTTTTTAATCTAGGAAGAAAAACATTTATACATTTTTGAAGTTAAGAATTTTTAAGCTGTTATATTCGTATAGGAACGGTTTTAAATCATTGAAATAACTTATTTTAATAAATAATTTTTTATATCTCAGCAGTGATGTGAATGATGCCAGTTGCTCCTTTGTTTAAGTATTGTACATTGAATTTCATGAATTTTGCCAGTCATTTGAAGCAGTGAATGAATTCTTACTGAAAAGTGGTCTGCTGGAGCACCATGGTATGTCTGTTAGAGGTTGGAAGGAGGGCAATTCTGTGTTTTTAAGATGAACTGACTTAATGATTGTTTCCATAGACATGGTTATTGTTGCACTTCCATCTGGCTGCAAACACAGGGCAGAAGGAAAAGGTCAAAGATCGTGTTTAACTTGTGACTCCTGCCCGACCTTTTTCAGTGAGAGGTAAAGACAAACTTCAGCCCCCCTGACAAGCAGAGTTGTATGAACTCGAACAGTACAGTCTGAACGAGGCAAAGATTAAGTTGGTGGTAATTGGGAAGAACAGTAATCAAAATGTTAGCAGCACTCTGCCTGCCCGTGGACAGAAGTGCTACTGGGGCAGTGCACACTGTCTTTATGTTGTAACTCTTTAGTTGTTGGGAGTCTTGGGAACTTTTTTCTCAGTCTTTTGATAAAAACTATATGCTTATTGAACATGAATCAATATGAGGTGCCTGCAGCCTGATTCCTCTAGAAGCTCCTTAGATAAGCCAAAGGGTCTTTATAACCTTTGCATTTGCAAGTGTTGGTATGCATGAGCTCTGCAGTCCAAATCATTGCTTCATTTAGGTGTTTTCTTGCCTATATTCTCATTTTTTCCACCCCAATGCATCTGTATGTTTCTCTGTTGAAAGCACTTTGTTAGTTCTCTAGATGGTGAGAGGGTGAGCTGTGCCCCAGCCATTGTCTTTGAATTCTCCAAACCAGTTGTAAAAATCTGAATGTGGAATGAAAGCTGCAGTGCAGAGTTGGAATTCTGCTGTAGTCACGTGTCAGCATTTCCAAGGACAGTCCCACTAGTTGGCTTTGTCCCACACTGAAATTCCATTTATGTCATTAGAAACAGAAGTTAAATATAATGAAAATTAACCTTCAGGATCAGTTTGGAAACAAATTTATCTTCTGATCCATAACAGTATTTATAAACATGCACAGCTATTAGTTTTAAAAGAATTTAAATTAAATCAAAAGCAATTTAATTCATTGCTAGTCTACATTCTTAGCTGTTACTCCAGCAAAACAGGGAATCATGAGCTTGATTAAAGCAGAAATAGTTCCCTTAACACTTGTGTACTCCTGAATTGCAGTTTAATCCCCAGATCTTTTACAATATATATAAATTATCAGTGTTCAGGACCCTTTTCTCTGAAGATCACACCATGAATTATTAAACATGCCACTATGTTTGGGAAAGTATGTGGAAATCAGCAATAAATAAAAATGAAGGAACACTGGGTCTCTTAGGGGAAGGCACTATAAAATCTGATCTACTTTAAAGATGATTAAAAATCTAAAATAAATATATGTAAATACACATTAGAAGTTTAAGTTGTTCATGTATATCTGACAAATTTGTACCTTGACATGCTGTGTCTGTGAGGGGAAGCAGCTGACTGAGGATTCTATTCACTTTACACACAGTGAGGCACCTGCCACTTGTTCAGTAATTTTGAGGACTAGGAAAAACTGAATCTATGCTATATTTTCATTCTGCTTTTTCAGTTTTTAGAGGGGTTTCTGGTAATTCAGTTTCATGAAAACAGGTAATAAACTAAAATTTGAAAACAGACACTCCATTTGAATGAATTACCTTTGTTTACTCAGCTTTCATGGAAAAGGAGTAATAACACAAAAAACAGGAAGGAAGAGAAAGAATTCTCATTGTAAAATACTTAAAATAAAGCAGCTACGACTGACTTTATACAGATGTCATTTTTAAGGCATTTTAGAGTATCTCCTTAAGCCACAAATTGCCTGGTTTTCTTTTGGAAAGAGGGAGAGTATTCCTCGCCTCCTCTCTAGTCAGGACTGTGCTTTTTGCACTGGATGAAGCTGAATGACAGGGAGTTGATGAATTTACCAGTGCTCTGCTGATGGCTTTGGGGTCACCCCTGCCAGGCACTGCCCCTGTCTGTCCACAGGTACCTGATCCAGTCCCCTGTGCTCCAGCACAGTCATGGGCATTTACCATAAAATAGTGCCTCCTGCCCTGTTACCAGTGAACACTTCTGTCCTTGACTCCAGGCAGTTGAAAAGGTTCCTATGTCGACTTCTGCAGGACTTCTGGTATTTGTGGTTTTGTTGGGCTTTTTTTGTCTTCCCAGGATCTTCCGCTGCTGTTGTACCTCAAAAGCTGTCCAGGGCTCGAACCTTAGCTGCTATTGACAGCATGGATTTAGAATTCATGGCCTAAGAACCCTCTCATAGATTTTTTTTCAACCCCACTGTTGAGATAATTATAAATAGCAGTAGCTGAGTTTTGCTAAAAGATTACAAATAGCAGAGGAAATTCCCCTGGGGCACAGGAATTAGGTTTGGTATCTTAAAAAGACTTTATACGAGATGTAGCATGAAATACTGGTGCTGTTTCTGTGCAACAGGCTTGTGCAATTTCTTATGCATTTTGGTTTTGTCTTCTGCTGGCATTAAAATTTCTTAATCTATTTCGGATAACATTGTGTCAAACCCGGAGAACTTAAAGGGGAAAACAACAAAGTGGTTTCCACTTGAAAGAAAAATAGGCTGCTGGAAAGAGAATCGTGGCCCAGTGCTTTTATAAGGTCATGACTGTCTTTTTTCTGTTTTCTTAAAAAGAAGGTTTCTTCTTTCTGCAGATGATGGTGTATAATAATGACTTCTGGAGAGTGGCCCTTCTGCCATCAGTGCTCAGTTGGAGGCACATAAGCTCCTTATAACAGAGTGCAACACTGCTGCTACACAAACAGTTTATTTGCTATTAGAGAAAAGAAAAAGTGAGTTCTCCCTTGAACTGTCCCTCGAACTATGTTTAAATTTAGCATCCTTTATGATGTACTTACTGGTAGGGGAATGAAGGAGAAAAGTTAGATTTCAAGCAGAACAAGACAAAAAAGCTACCAATACTGTGGGTTTTCTTTTTACTTTTAAGGCAAACTTCTCTGGAAGAGAACTCAAAGGTAAAAAAAAATGCTGTCTCCAGTCATTATTAACTACAAACCCCTCCATCTTCTTAGCTGGGGTGGCAGTGGACTTTCAGCTTGGTTCCTCTATTTAGTCACTCTTCTGAGAATCCCTTACCAGGGCAGTAGCACTGCTGTCTGCCTCTTCCTCTTCACTTCCCCATTTCACTTGCAGCAGAGTTTAACAACTGAAGTAACTGCGAAGTTACAATTAAGCTAAGATCAGTGTAGTTTCAGCTATTAAAATGGAAAGACTAAAGTTTAAAAAGAAGTGTGTGAAATTCTTGAAGGACTCTCCTTTTATTAAGGGGTACAGAAACTGTAATGCTGATGGGTTAATAGAAAATAGCTTTGTGTTTTAACATTTGAGGTGGTTTCTGTTTCTCTTCCTATATTAAATTGACAGAGGGAGTTGCTTGGGACAGCAGTGACCTGTACTTAACAAGGTCTTATCTTCTGTTCTTAAAATTCCATGAAACTATGAGTTTCCTTGTAGCAAGTGTTTATCTTCCTACTACAAAGGTAAAGTTCTATTCAAATTGTGTCAAGTGTTAAAGAAATATTATTAAAGCTAAAAATGTTTTATAAATAGTGGAACGCGAAAGTAATCACCTCACAAATGTCTTTGATGGATTATTTGTTTAACCATTCAGTAATTCTGGGGAAAATCGTAGGTTTTATTTATGAATGCACTTTTTGTAGCTCATTCATTTTAAACAGACATCTTTTACTGGTAAAAAAATCTAGCAATCTGTGGTGCTTCAAGCACTTTGCTATGATTTAGATTAACCACAGTGCATTTTCCAGAAGTGTCATTTGATATCACAGAGTTAACTCAGAAAAGCATACCAGAATCTACTCATGTAAAGAAATCACATTTGTTTATTGTCTAGCAGTTTATCAGTTTATTTTGGTTAGGCATATACATCCAAGCTGGAAAGCACAACTGGGTTTTGGAATGTGATCAGAGAGTAAGTTTATTCTCCTCTGGATCATGTAGCACAAACTCCTTAGGAATAAAGGGCAAGGATCAAGAGTATAATCCCATCAGGCAGGAAGAAGAGTCAGCCTAAGGACATTTGTTCCATTTGCTGTAGTGTGCTGTTGTACCTGAGAAGAGATGCTGTTTGCAGTAATCCTGAGCTTCATCTTGTTAGTGATCTGATCAGTTTTACTTTGAAGAGAAACTATATATAAAAATTACACCTCTTTACTCAGCAGTTCTGTTCCTTGGGGATAAAACTGTTAAAGATATT
This sequence comes from Xenops minutus, assembly GCA_035221455.1. NCBI lineage: Eukaryota > Metazoa > Chordata > Aves > Passeriformes > Furnariidae > Xenops > Xenops minutus. The sequence goes on from JAWWEE010000018.1 coordinate 16,183,369, forward strand.
TACCTGAATCACATAAATGTGTATTTAAAAAAAAAAAAAAATCTTTATTACCTGTCTGTCAAAACCAAGAGTATGCAGAGAACATAACTAAATTCTGTCCTCAGCATTTCATCTGTTAGAGTGAAAATGCAACTGCAGATGGAAACCATGAGACCATCACAGCAACCAGCAGCAAAAGCAGTCCTCCATCCCTAATAAGCTGCATAATGGTATAATTTCTTGGCTTTGGTCCACATCCCCGGGATCTAAACCACTCCACCACTTCATTCAGGCTGTACTGCTGTGGCTCATACCCCAGCTCCTTCCTGGCCTTCTCCATGCTAAAATAATGAGTGACACCAGTTTTGTAAACCTCTGTGCGAGTCAGGAGGGGCTGAAAATTATAAAGGTGTCCTACAAGAAAATGAACTACTTCAGTAAGGAATGCAAAAAAATAGATAAGGGAGAGAGGGAGGCGATGGGTTGGGAACTTATAACCCAAACCTTCCACTAAAGGTCGGAAAAATTCAAAGTTATTTACAGGCCTGCCATCTGAAATGAAATAGGCCTGGCCTGCAGCGATGTGCTGCCTGGTGGCTTTGAGGGCCTCGGAGGCAAGGATGTGAGCCTGAACCAGGTTGTCCACGTGTACAAAATCTACCAGACTAAGAGGATCTCCATAGACAAATTTAAAGAGTCCCCTTTCAATGTAACTGACTATTCTTGGAAGGTGTCTCTGTTCTCCAGGCCCGTAGATACCTGCTGGTCGGAGAGCACAAGTCCTTAAGACGCCTTTCCCATTTCCAAGCTCAGCACCATTTGCCTCCAGCACCTTCATTTCAGCTAAAGCTTTGGTTCGGGAGTAGTGATCAGGATGGAGGTGAAGAGGTAGGTAAGGCAGAGATTCATCCCCTTTTTCTATAATCTGGCCTCCAAATACCACGTTGTATGTACTTGTATAAACCAGACTGGACACTCCTGTGCTCTTGCAGGCTTGGATGACATTTTCTGTTCCTTTCACATTAACATCTTCTATAAGTTTTCGGTTCAGCTGCTCCCTGCCAGACATTCCATAGGAAGCGATATGGAATACGCAGATTACATCTCTGAGAGCCTCTTCCACTTCAGACAGGCAACAGATATCCCCCTGCATGAACTTTATTCCCTCTGGCACGGTTTGAAGTGGCTTCACGACATCAAAGAGAATCACATCAACTCCCTTTTGATATATGGCACAACCTAAACTGAAACATGATAGAAACCGTATGTTAGGGTTCGTAGCACAATGGAGCATGAAACATTTCACCTGGAGGGAAGAGACTGTTAACTGCTTAGGTGCTGATTATTTTCCTGATGGGAGTATTTTAAATATTCAGCCATCTATGAGGCAGATTCAGCTGTGATACTTTAGGTACTGAACTAATTTCTCATTCTCCATCAATACTTTGGAGAAAAAAAGGCAGGATTGCTGTTAAAAATTTCAGAACAAAAGCAACTGAAGTTCTTTCAGTCACCTTTTGGAAGAACACAGTTTTGGAAGAACCCTGCTTCTGTCTCTTTTAGATCAGCAACAGCAAACCTTTCAGATGTAAACCTCTAGTCAAGTACTGAAAGAAAAAACAGTTTATTGGTTTTATCTTACTGCTTTTGTGCCATCCCAATTCTGTCAGAAGAACAGGATGCTCTTTGCCATTGTGTTTGAGATTTATGAAGAAGGGGAGTGAGTGAAATGCCACTCAGCTGGAATGAATACTTGTCCCGTGCCACATTCTTCTCCAAGTTGCAGTTATAAACATGAGTATTGACACAAAGTGTAACTCTGGGGTTTCTCTCCCTCTCTCCTACAACTGTTGTATGTCTATAGTACTTTAAGGGGGAGACAGTGGAGGAAAAAGCCAAGCAGAAGTCAGAGAGCATTCTTCTAAGACTTTTTTTCCCCTGTCCTCCCACTTGGCATTTTTTGGTCCTGTGATCTCTCTCCCCTTGGTAAGCAGTTCTAACTCTGAAGGTACGAAAGATAGTCTAGGGATCGAAATAGGATTTTTTCTTTACAAGGCCTATGGAGCCAGCTACAGTAAGGGAAATGGATTTCACTGAACTATGTACCTTACTCTAATCCTAAAACATCACAGCCCATGAGAATAAGTATATTCTTGAGAGAGCAGCTCGAGTATTTACTCTATAGAACTACTTAATCTATAGAACTAATGTGTGTAACTATTTGCCTGTCAAAAGAAAGGTGTGTGTACGAGTGTAGGCTTGTCCTTGAGGGTGGGATGAAAGGTGGGCACTGACCAGAGGGGTGAATGTCTGGAGGCAGCTGCTGCCTGACAGCTGGAGCCAGGGGAAGAGTACCCTGTAACATGTGGAAATGGAGTCACATGTTTGAAACAGACCTCAAACAAAAACAGGGGGGGAGCTGGATCAGGCATCTCAGCCCCGCAGTCTTCCCTTTTACAGGTGGATTTTCCTGCCTCCCCAGCAGCAATCTCTTAGATTTACTCCTGCATGTAAGAACTATTTAACGCACTAACCGGAAGCCAAAGTAACCAGCTCCGCCAGTAATGAGGACTCTTCCCTTGGCAGCGTTTCCTGGTTCCATCCTCTTCCCTTTGGCGCTGTGTGCTGAAACTGCTCTGTAAGACACGCTGAAACAGCCCCAGTTTTATTTGACGTCAGCGCACATTCCCTTAGCTATTCCCCGATCTATTCCACGCCTCAATTGAAGCCCCCCATCCATCCATCCATCCCACCACCCGCTCGGGGAAGGGGAGGGCGGCCAGCCCGGGCTTCCTTGAGTGTGCGGGAAGGACAGAGGGACAAGGCGAGCCTGGAGCTGCCCCGGGCGAGCTCGTCCCGTCCCCGCTCCCCTCCCTGCCCATCCCTGCCGTACCTGGCCGTGCCGCTCCCTCCCGTCCCGTCCGTCCTTCCCGACCCAGCCGGATCTGGGATCACGGGGAAGGATCCGGGCGGGGCGATATCCATGGGATTGCCGTGCTGTGCCCATTGCCGAGCCGGGAGGGCGCTGCTCCTGCCCCGGCAATGCTCCTGCCCCGGCAATGCTCCTGCCCCGGCAATGCTCCTGCCATGGGGATGCTCCTGCCATGGGGATGCTCCTGCCATGGGGACGCTCCTGCCCCGGCGATGCTCCTGCCCCGGGGATGCTCCTGCCCCGGGGATGCCCCTGCCATGGGGATACTCCTGCCCCGGGGATGCTCCTGCCCCGGGGAT
>JAWWEE010000018.1:16186678-16301002 GCA_035221455.1 Xenops minutus
GGGGAGGCTCCTGCCCCGGCAATGCTCCTGCCATGGGGATGCTCCTGCCCCGGGGATGCTCCTGCCCCGGGGATGCCCCTGCCATGGGGATGCTCCTGCCATGGGGATGCCCCTGCCATGAGGATGCCCCTGCCATGGGGATGCCCCTGCCATGGGGATGCTCCTGGGGATGCTCCTGCCCCGGGGGATGCTCCTGCCGGGGGGATGCCCCTGCCATGGGGATACTCCTGCCTGGGGATGCTCTGGCAGCGCGGCGCTCCCGGGCTGTCCGTGCCATCCCAGCCCTTTCCAGCCATCCCAGCCCTTTCCAGCCGCTCCAGTCCCCGTGTTTGTACCAGAACCAGGTGCTGGGACAGCCCCCGGCATCAGGCCAGGCTGGGGAGCAGCCCTGGGGAGAAGGGCAGGGGGGACTCTGCCCCTCTGCCCGCCCAGGTGAGACCTCACCTGCAGAGCCGCCTCCAGCACGGGGAGGATGTGGAGCTGTGGGAGCCAGGACAGGGGGGAGACACCGAGGTGGTCAGAGGGATGGAATGACAGGACAAGGGGGAACGGCTTCACACTGAGAGTAGGTTTCGATTAGGAAAAACTAATCCCCTGTGAGGGCGGGCAGGACCCTGGTACAGGTTGTCCAGGGAAGCTGGGGCTGCCCCATCCCTGGAAACATTCCAGATCAGGTTGGACTGGGCTCTGAGCAACCTGGGACAGTGGAAGGTGTCCCTGCCCTTGGCAGGATGATCTTTAAGGTCCTTCCCACCCAAACCTCTCAATGATTCCCTCAGGAGGTGCCTGCAAGAGTCGCCCCAGGGGTGTGAGGCTCTGCAGGGGTCTGGGGCACTTCAGAGAGGCTGAGGAGCCCTTAAGCCCTGGGAGATTGGGGTGGACAGGGGAGTTTCAGGCCTCGCTGCTGGACATTTCCTCATGGAAGTGGTTGTCAAGCACTACCTGGGAAGGTGGTGGAGTCACCATCGCTGGAGGTGTTCAGTAAACAACTGGACACGGTACTGTGTGCTATAGTTGAGTTGACAAGGTGCAGATCAGTCAAAGGTTGGACTCGATGATCTTGGAGGTTTTTTCCAGCCTAAATGATCCCGTGATTGTGCTGCCGTGTCAGGGACAGCAGTGCCCTCACAGCATCGCCATGGAGGAAGGGTTGCCCCCCATCCACTGCATTTGTCGTGAGCCTGAACTGCACCCCACCCTCACAGAAGTCTGCTGTGCCTCCTGCAGAGGCTGAGATGTGTCTGCAGTGCAAAAACACTGCCCAGCACTGAGAGGCTGCAGCAGAGCTGCTCCCGAGCTAAGCACCAGCAACCCACTGCAGGCTGTCTGCCAGAGACAGCCCTAACAGGAAAACAATGAAGAATTGCACTATCAAAGTCTCTTTTGTGGTGTATTCCATTTTTCTCTGGCAGAACTGAGTCACTTGGGAATGTCAGAAAGTGGTTTCAGTGCCAAAGCTACTTAAAAACCTGAAAGTTTCTGTTTTGCAAAACCTTGATGGATGTAGACGTAGTGTGCTGTGTTGTTATTGTGATTGATGGCTGGCAGGAATTAAAACTAAACAGATTCCAAGAAGAATCTGTAAATATTCCGTAAGTATTAAACTTTTTTTTTTTTTTTTTTTTTAATAGCAGTGATTTCTGTGCTGGTTAACCTTTGGGATTCTTAAGGAACAATTCCAAGATGGAGCTGGGGCTGTAGCTGGCTCTGCAGAGCTGATGCACCTATGGAGATGGGCAGAGTGTCTGGCTTGGAGGCCATCCTTCAATCATAGCTGATTTCCCTGTCTGCTCTCTGTATAGTCTGTATACTAGGAGAGTGGGTTTGAGGCAGCCTTGAAGCACCCCCTAGAATGCCATCCAGATGTATAATCAATTCTGTGTTCACAGAAGTGTGATAATTCCAGCTCACAAGCAGAGAAATCACTTCTATATTCCTAAATACTAAATATAAGAATTCTGTAGGGCTGCATATGCCCTCTGGAATTATGCATAATCTTGTTGAAGGTTTTGAGAATATTTTCCCAAGCTTTTAATCATCTGGAAGGTGCAAAAAAGTCCTGAAATGTCCCTGAGGTCTGAGGACACGGCATGTTTTGTCACTGAGACTGTGGCAGGTGGTGTCTGTCTCCTGACCAAACAGGCTGTGTTAGAATGGAATATTGCACAACCCCAGAATAGCTGAGGTTGGAAGGACATGGCCCAGCTGAGCCCCCTGCACAAAGTAGGTTCAGCCGGAGAGGTTACCCAGGTCTGTGTGTGTTGAACATCTCCAAGAGTGGAAATTCCACACGTTCAGCCACTTTGCCCTCATGGCTCATGGAGCTTTGTGCTGTCTGGATGGTGTCTCTGCCCTCGCACTCTGTGTGTGTGAGGGGACCCTTCTGTTTGACCAGGCAGCTCTTGGCCTCAGGATGGCATTTTGTCCTCTGGTCTTTGGGAGGTGGCCATGCAGGACTGAGACCTCTCTCTGCACCTGCTGCTTTTTCTCACTCTCAGCCTGCTATGTCATCTACAGTGAGTGGATTGTGTCAGGTTATCTCAAGATTAGAGTAAATATTATGAATATAATAGAGTTGTGGTTAAGATACTGTAAAGATTTTGCTCTTAAACCACTATCAGTTTCCTTTCTCATGATAGTGAACTGTCCTTTTTTGCCTCAGAGAGGAGTAAGGAGCATTAATTCCTTCAAAATGGTGGCATCTATGAAAGCTGTGGGTAAATATTGTCCTCATTTTTCATGGCTGTTGATTTGATGTCAAGACACTCTCAGATCTCTTTGTTGCACAACCCACTTGTTCATGCTCTTTCATTCCCTGTGAGACTCCACTTTTCCTAAGCCTTTATGGACTTTCTGAATGTATCATAAATTCTGGTTTGCCATCAAATAAACGGACTTCCAGTTTTATTTTATATATAAGAGAATGTTTCTCTTGAGATTTTGTCTTTCTTTTAAAAGATTTTAAACCCTAATTTTACCTTTAAAAAGCCCAGCATGCAGAGAATCAGAATATGTTACAGTCACTTGAAGAGACTACACTGATACCTGGAATTGCATGTTAGGACAAGATGTGTCAGGATAGAAACATTTGCAGTATAAGTGGGAGTTATCTCAGTACCACAACCTGAATTGCAATCAACCTGAAACAGGCTGCAAAGAAATCCTTAAATCAGCAGCTAAACAGACCTAAATAAGCAGCTGTTGTGAACAGTGCAAGTCAGAAAGAAGGAACAATGAAATCATTAATTATTCTTTCATAGTATGTTAGTCATCTAGTTCCCTTTGCAATTTAAAATACTTACCTAGTAGAATTATTTTTGTCATCAAAATACAAGGCATGCCAACAGTACTATTTCAGGAAGCAGGGCTATATTTCATCTGGGGAAATAATCCTTAGCTTAGTGTTTTCGTATTATTTGATTGATTTCTTCTGGTAGTACTTAATTGTGCTCTCTTTTTTTCCTTTTCTTCTTTTTTTTTTTTTTTTTTCATTGAGCAATGTGATAAGAGAAGAGAACAAGATTTAAAACTAGGTCAGAACCAACCACATTTACAGTCTTACTGAAACATATAAAACCAATTGGTTAAAAGAGTACTAAAGAGGTGAGAACAGAACCTACATTGTGAATGGAATTAGAGTTGCAATGTTCAAAGTTAGAATCAAACATTCAATCTAGATTAGCCTGGAATATTTTTTCAAGCAGAACAGGCTCATGGAGGAAAATGCTAGTCTGAGTTTTGGCCTTGGCTCTGACAGAGGTTTCCTGAGTGACCTTCAGAAAATCCATTTCTGCTCTGTGACAGAGGTGGTGTTGCACTTCCCCACTGCCTGACATTGTGGTTGTGCTGGTTTCATTTGTGTTTTGATGCTCAAGTGAGAGCCGCTGTAAAAGTATTAATAAAGCAGGAAATCAATGGTTATGGGGCTTAAAGGGTTTAGGGAATATGCAAGTTATACCCTTTGAAGACATTAACATCAACACCTGCTGCCTGTGCAGTATTGCTTGTGGAAAGTGTCATAGATTTGGTTTTGTGAACATGACAATCCAGAGCACTTCTAGTTACTTTTGACAATCCAGAGCACTTCTAGTTACTTTTGACAATCCAGAGCACTTCTAGTTATTTTTCCCTGTGAGTTCCAGTAGTGGAAAAACTTAGCCTGTCTCTTCCAGATTGAGAAAGGAAAAGGATTTCAACATTAATTCCATTGACTGCTCAGTGAACACCATTCACTACAGCTGATTAAAAACCAGTTGCTCTGTATAATTTTCCTAATCTAATTCTTCTGTGTTCTCTCACTTTAGGAGATACAACTTTATAAACATTTCCAGTCCTGCCTAGAAGGAGGTGCAGGGAGTAGTGGATTCCTTATCAAGATAGGAATTCACAAAATGGAAGGTAGTCTCTACTCAACAGAGCTCTTACAAAAGGTAAGACTGTTTGCAGAGTACTTTGACATCCTTGAGTGAGGGAAGAAGTTTGTTATATGTTGCACTGAAGATACGTGGGCTTTGCTATATAATTCTTCCTAGACTGTCCAAAAATTAATCTGCTATTTTAGTACTGGGTTCATCTTGGATGTGGATGTGGATTTGGGAGTGAATAAATGGCCTGTCACTAGGAAGTTCCTTCTCATCCATATACAGAAGCAGGATCCAATGAAGAACTCATAGAGTGAGGAGGATGTGGTGTTGTCAGCAGCAGTGCAGGGCCCTGCTCACGGGTTTCTGTCTGTCCTCATTTGCCTTCACCAGTGGAGCATCCCTGGCCTGGGATGGTGGGTGTGGGAAGGTACAGTCAGCTCTTCAGAAGGTACAAACTGCTCAAGCTTTGGCTATTTTCACCCCAGAAGAACGGGCTGGGTGGGAATATAAAGCAGTTGCCAGTCAAACCAGCTACTTAAAGTGTCTGGACAATTCCTTCTGCAGTTCTGTGTTGTTCTGTGTGCCCTGAGAGAGGGTGCTGTTGTACCACCGTGCTGATGCACCTCAGCTCTCTGATGTCATTGCTATCAGCGTCATATTTGATGTCAAGGCTTAGTTACCAAGGAGATATTTCATGCAACATATGTGCATTGTATCGTGTGAACAACAGGATTACACAAGTCAGCTTTGGTTCCAGATTGGTGCTCACAGTTCAGAACGATTTAGGCTCAGTAGTCATGCCTTGGCTAACTTGGATTTCATGGGTGGGTTGCACTGTGGTCATCTTTAGCATGTTAGTTAGGAAAAATCATTACTATAAGAGACACTGAAAATGCTTTGAATTCTTTTTGCAAAGATTCCTAAAGAACAGGCTTGATTCTGAGGTATCTATTCAGCAGTAGGAAGTGTTAAATGCATTCTGTGAAGTCATTAGAAATCAGCTTCTCTAATGCTTCAAAAACGTAAATTATCATATTTTCCAAAGTAACAGTTATTTATCCTAAAGGAAAGGGAAGAAAGTTTGCATATTCTGGGATAAGTGAACAGTTGAACACTGGACTGAGAATAACCTGTGTTCTCCCTTTTTGCTTTGATAACAAATTGCTGTTTGTGGTCTGTGTGCCTCCTTGTGTACCCTGCAGAGCACATCACTAACCCAGTTTTCAGGAGGGGTATATATTAATCTTCATAACCTCCATGGAGCTAAACAGAGTCTCAAGAGACTCAGCCACTCCTAAGCATTTCAGTCCAGGTGTCTGAAGTAAGTGGTTGCTCCAGCGATATTGATCTTAAGCTCCCTTAAGCCTTGTGTGGTTTTTTTAAGTTGTCATTTGACCTGATGTGTTACCTGATGTTCTGAGCTGTTTGCAAAATAGGTTGCATAGATATCAGGGCTTCACAGTATAGAACCATGTTATGCAATGTAATTGCAGCCCTCTAAAAGTAAAAGCCAAATTTTAGCCCATGCTGGAACTTCCTCAGTAATTTCCATGCTGCAAAGGAGACCCACAGGACTGCAAGGGCTCCAGGATTAAGCCTCTTTGTACCTGAAAGGATTGCATGCTTTAAAAGTTGGTACATTAAGAAATTCCTTATGAAAAGACTAGCAAAATATTATTGAAATACTTTCACAGATGTTTTTGCAAGGGAGGGAGGACAGCTTTTGGAATGCAGTGCTGAACGTCTTTGATTCTGTTACTCAAAGCAAGTCTTCTATATTTAAATAGGCAGCTATTTCAGAAGGTAATTATCTACTTACATTTCATTAATTGTCTGATTCGGTTTCAAGTGTGATTGATGTGCAACCAGCTGCCCTTATTTATCACACTGATAACAAGGAACAGCTTCCCTGTTGTAGTGATTTATAATTTAATTAAGCCATCCATAGGTTTACAAAAATCTTACCCTCTAGCAAAACCCAGATGAGATCAGTCTGCTATGAATCATTGACACTAATAATTGAACTTCCAGTTGATGGTTGGAGATGTACTACTTTGATCTTTTGAAAGGATCTAAGGGATCTTTCAGCTTCACAGGCAGCTAATCATGGTCTGTATATACCATATGCAGAACAAACTCAAGGCAGAATGTGTTCATTAATCTGTATTTTGTACTGTGCTAATTCTCTGTCAGTGAGTAAGAAGTCTGCAGATACTGGTGGTGAGGATGAGATGTGTCAGCAAGAACAGCAAAGCCTGAATTTGGTGGAGCATTTCTGTGGGTTTCTCAGTGGAAACTGTATTTGCTGAGGGAGAAAGGAAGTATATGGATGAGGAAATGCTGTCCATCTTTGCACTTCTGGTGCTTTCATATCCATGGATCTGTGTTCAAGGTCCAGGCAGTTTCTGGTGCTTTCATATCCATGGATCTGTGTTCAAGGTCCAGGCAGTGTTCTCCCATTTTCAGGCACTTAGAACTGCAAGAAAACAGAGCAGGCACTGGCTCAAAGAATGTTACTACCATTTAGTTCTGTAATTACCTTGACAACTTTGCAAAAATGACATAATTTTGCACAGAAAGCATTAGGTAAGAGTTGGAACATGCAAGTAGAAGACAACCTCAAAAAAGACAAAATCACTTTCTTGCTTCAGCTGTGCTTAAATTAGAGAACCTCCACAAGGCTTCCTTAATGGCATTTTTGTTTTTACAAGAGCACCACATTCTTACGTATCTGTGATGGTGATTTATTCTGTTCCATGAAACTAATGACTGTGGAATTCAGAATTCATCAACATTTTATTGTGGCCTGATGTGTGACTGCATTCTGAGCTATTTCAAATTAAGAGCTTCTGACAAAAGCCTGAGTTTTCCCTTGAAAAAGTTTTGTTCAGAACCAAAAATTTTGAAGGTTCAAGGCACTGGTCAAAACCAAAGAAATCTGATAACTCTAAAATGGGGGAAAATTACTGAAGTTACAAAGATGAGATCATTATAACATGCTTTTATCTTCTGTTCAAAAGCCTTATTTGGGCATGTTTTATCCTGCAATGGTAACATGAAGAAGGTGTTCGAAGTGGGAGCTGTTCAGTGGGGACTGTGAGCGTGCTACATCTTCAAGTAATTTACTGCAAGTTGTTCTTGATCCTCATTTTCATTCCACTAAGCAGAAGTTGTGGATTCAGCATCTGGTTATAACTAATTTTGAATTTTTGCTGCTTTTGAGGCAGAAGTAAGATCTGAGTAACCAGGGAATGGAAATATCTGATTTCTTGTTTGATTCTTGCAATTCTGAATGAGCTTTGCATTTAAAGTGCTGCTTCATTATCTTTTGGAGAGTATTCAGCCCATAGAAACAGGATTTGTGCCAGTTGCAAACACTGGATTAATTCCAGGTCATACATCAGCTTCATTCTTCTTTCATCCCAGGAACATGGAAGACTCAAACATCAAACACATTATGGACAAACTGTATATGCTGAAATGTTCTTCTAAATGACTTAGAAGAACAACATGTTCTAGTGACTGGCTTTCTTGTATAATGAAGGCTTCTCAAGTCAAACACCCAATCTTTAAGTTACAAAAAACCCCATAATTTGTGCCAAAGGAGTTCTTTATACACTATCTGAATAGAATTATATAGAGGAAAATTGCATACTTAATCAATTTATAATTATTATTATTAGCACAAGAAGGCCTGGTTTAGCAGTTGTCAGTTTAATACTGTCCAAGAGAAAGCATTATCTAGAATAATTCTTTCCTAAGTCTCTCACTGACATTGCCTGAGCTCCTTTACCCTTTTAAAAATTACTCTGGGAAAGTCTGGGAAAGAAGTTTGAGTGGCCCCTGAGAATCCCTTCAGTGCCATGTTAATAGTAAAGCCAACAGATTTTACCATTTGTGTTTCTTATGTAGTTTTGGTGCTGGCTCCTCTCCCTGCTGTCATAAATAAAGGTAATCTCTGCTAGGAACAGGCATCAACTAAAGCAGCAGTTAATCCCACTCAAACAACACACACATAAGCAGTTTATCAGGCAGAACCATCCCACCTCCCATGATGTTTTATCTGTTTATGAAGAAAATGCCTTCCACAACTGTAATTGAGAAATCAAAATGACTCAGAGTTTGCAAGTGTCAATAAGAATATATTATGCAGCCAAACTCCCTGGGTCTTGTTTGCAAATGGGTCATGCTGCTTTTGCCTTTTCAGCTGCACTTGCTGAAGTCTCTGGGTGATGGAGCTGTCCAATTTTGACTGTTTTAGTAGTTGAACTGTACTCTTGCAGGTGAGGTGCCAAATGTAAACCTTCAATACCGTTTCAGTGAAGTCTTCATGTTTTAGAGATTTTAGAGATTACAAAAAGACTTATTTATAACAGCACAACATGCAGGCATGTGATGGCATTCAAAAGAATGGATGAAAATTATTGTTGCCACTTCTCACGTTTTCATTAAAAATCTTTGCATTGTCCTCCTAATACATTGGTTGCATTACTGTAAACTTGATCTTTCCTTGTCGTGGATAATTTGTGGAATGTATCCCTGTTTGTGCTGGATTGTGCTTTAGTCTCATGAGGTTGCAGTGGCTGTTTAACACGCTCACAAAGTTTCACAGAGTTCCAGTTTTAAAGCTTCCTTTGTCACTAGTTTCTGCCAAGTATCCAGTGATCCTAAGGGTCTTTTCCAACCTAAAGGATTCTATAACCCTCAAAAGCACTCATCTGAGACTCAGCCTTGTACTTCTTCCATCTGTGAGGTGTCTCTCTCTGACCTCTGTTGGTTAAATCCAGAGAATCTTGCATGGAGGATCCGTTCTCAAAAGGGACACGGTGGGTGTGAAAATCCCACTCAGCTTCTTCAAACTGATGTTGGATTCAAGGAAGATGTGTGGAAGAAGGACAGAGAAGGTAAGAGTGGGGTGCAAAGAATCCCTGCCAGACTTGCAAAACCGAGGCAGTGCTCAGGACTGAAGCTGTGGCAGCCAAACAGCATCCTGTGAAGAACCTCACCTGGATATGCCTCTCGCTGCTGCTTCCCCCAGAAATGGGAGCTGAATGTGCCTCTGCTGCAATGCAGGGACAGGGGGTGCCTCAGTGAAGATCTTGGGCTGGAGGCTTGTTCTGATGGCATGTTGGTTCAAGTCTGAACAATCTGTGCCTTCAACAAAAGAGGAGGTAGAACTTCACATTCAGAATTTTTAAACACCTGTCATTGTTGAAATTTGATTTATTTATTTGGAGCAATTATGCTTGGGTTTATGAACGCTGATGTTCTGTTTCTGATAAAAGATAAGATCCAAGTGGAGACGATAACATCAGATAAAGTAGATGGGGAAGAGGAATATCTTCACTCTGTGAATCACACTGAGGCCAGGTGTGCCACAGTTAGCAATTGGCCATGGGCAAAGTCTTCATACAATAACCTTTTTTATTCAGGCTTTTGGCATAATTCCCATGGATTAGTAAGATCTTTTTTCCTCATTTTCCTTAGTTTGAATTTGACTCGTGAAGTTTGGCCAATATCTACTAATTTTTATCAATATTTCCCGTTGCCCAGCTTTAATGACTGCTTGGAAAACCCACTGCCTGGTTCACTTCTGGAATCATTGAATGGTTTTCTCTGGAACAGTCTCTCCTTATTTTGCACATCTCATTTCAAAATGCATTTTTTCATCAAATGCAATAGTAATCAACTCTCCTTTGTAACCAGTTATAAAGGCAAGAACTTTTAAACTTTTAAATTACATTGAAATTCTAATTTTATCAGTACAAAGACGTATTTGACATGAAATTTTGCTTTATTTAAAAATAATAAACTCAGTTTAAAGGAAGTTAAAGTTATTCCTAGGCAGGTACTTTTAAATCCTTGTTTCAGTCCATAAATTTGATTGTAGAGTTAAATTGAAAAACCAGAATATTTAACAAGTAGCATAAAATCCTTAAGAATTGGAGGTGCTCTCTGCTTTAAAATGTTAGAAAAAGGGGAATCGGAACCACATATGAGCTCATTATTAATATTAATTGAGGTTTAAAGCCACCTTGGATACTTCTGTCTATCCTTTTGATAGAAATCATGTCATATATGAGAGGACTCTCCCAAAAGCACGTGCCTGGAATGGTTCTGAGGCATGAGCTATTTAATGACACTCCAGCTTGACAGAGTGAAACTCCTGAGACTTGGAACATCTTTATGTTCTTTCAGAGCACTGTCAATGTGTTTATAAAAGTTTTTCCCCACAGTTCCAAGTACAAATGTGGTTCAGCAGGAGGAAAAGTAGCTGCCTTCTGTTGGCCATTTGCATCCCCTCAGTTCCTGGAGATATTTCTCACTGTGGAGGTGCTTTCCTGCCTTACATCCCTAACAGAGAGAGCAAAATTATACCGTATCATAGAGAGTGGGTTAAGAGCTATAAAGAGTTATTAACTTTAATAATGGTCCCCTGAGTTTGCCCATATGTGTATATATGTATGAATGTAGATAAATATAAAAATCCCAGAAATCCCAGGGACAAGATGCAGATTTGTCTGCCCTGTGACATTTTTGACAAGCTCTCCAGGATTAATCTGTCTAGGAGCTGCTATGCCCAGCTTCATTAGGGAAAGGCTGCATCTGTGTTCAAAGCTGTTGAGAGGGGAAGAAGAAAGTAAAAGTGTCCACTAGGTTTGATTAACTGCTTTCAGCCTGATGAATAAAGACAGATGGTTGCTAGTTATTTTTCCTTAATGGATTTTGAAGCTCCGTTTGGTGGATGAATTAAAGTTATAGGTCCCAAGCCAGCCTTTGAAGCTATGCCTGCATAACCCTTAGTGATTCTAGCAAAGTTTACATGCCTGCAAGAGAGAGGTTTGCCCTGAGGCTCTTGTGTAGGTTGTTAAGAAACAGTTTTGAAATAAAAAATAAAAGTGAAGTGATAGTTTAGAGCATGAATAAAACAAGGTACGAAATCTGCACAGCTGAGGAAGGAATCCCTCACAAGAGGTGATTATTTTGAAGTGTTGTGCAGGTTTATCCCCATAGAATCTGTGCCTGCTCAGGAATGGCCTCCACCTGGAGCTTGGCAATATTTTAATATTGGCTTTAAAACTCCGAGAAGTTAAAGTTGCGCTTGATAATTGGGTTACCTGGAAAGTGAAATAAGTAGTTTTCTGGTGCAGGTTCATTTGCATGAATCGATGAATCCAGGTGGAGGAGGTCTTTAAGGCAGGCTCTACTTCTGCAGGTGTGCACATTCAGAAACATGGCTATGAATATTTCTGTCCTTTACTTTGCTATGAATATCTGTGTTTATTTTAAAGAATGTACCTAAGTGCCTGTGAGCTTGGGCTCTCTGGGAACATTTAGACCTAATGGGTCTTGGGACTGTCATTCAGCAAGCTATTAAGTCATCTGTTTAGTTTTATGTGTGGACACTCTTAGTGAGTTTAATGGCATTAAATATGCTTACATCTAAACAATTTTTGAGTCGGGGTTAAGGTTACTGCATGATACAAAATGTCTAAGATGGACAATATAATAAAGGGAAGCAAACCAACAAAAAATGGCATTGAATATATAGATTTTTTTTTTCTATAGTTGGTGGATTGCCTAAAGAAAAAAAATACCATTTAACTAAAGTGCTACCTGCCACAGAGCCATCAAACCCCCCCACAGATCCTGAAAGGGACCTTGTGAGGTCATCTCGTTTGTCCTGCTGCTCCCCGGCAGGATCATCTGTCACTGAGCCATTCCTGACGGGAACTGGTCTCACTGGCAACGCTCAGAGCCGATTGCAGCAGTTTTCAGACAGCACAAACCCGGCTGGAGAGCGGCAGGAATGGGAATGTCCTTCAGCCCAGGGCGGTGAAGGAGAAATCGGGGCCATCGGGCACGGAGCAAACACGCGTTCCATCAAAATAATCATGTAAGTCCTGGATTACACACGGAGTGAGGTCACGGTTCCTCCACAGGGAAAATACATGGCTTCACCACTTGGAAGCGAGGGGCTTGTCCTTCAAGTGACAGAAAGCAGAATGGGTTTGGGGCAGGTGACACTTTGCCGTGGTTGATTGCTTAATGCTTTTTGAATCATCGCTCATTTTTCATCTCATTCCGCTTTGGCTTTCATTTCAAAGACTGGCTGGGAGGAGAATCTAAAAATAAGTGGATTCTGTTTATGAGAGGCAGCGAGGTTTTTAAGAGTTTGCAGATGGGAGGGAAGGCACGTTGCAGATGGGCATAGCTGAGACCCCAAGTGGTGATGGGGACACCCTACCACCCATTGCCTTTCATCCCCTTTGCAGAGTCCGTGCTCAAAGCCCAGAGACACGTTCTGGGGCTCTAAGTTGTATGTGATTTATTTTTAATGCTGTCACTATCTCCAATGAATGACAAGTTATGTTGGAGACATTGTAAATCCTCCCACTTCGAAGGGTCGCTTCTCTGGGGGCAGTTTCTCAGTTGGTCTGCACGTTTTAATCAGACTTTTGATTACCACTAATTTTCTGTTTTACCTCTGTATTTACATTGCTATTTATGAATGTAAATCCGCCAAAAATCATATAACATTTGCATAGATAATGCCTAAATATTTGAAAATATTTTGTGGTCTATTATTAACATGTGTGGAAAAGGTTGGATGTAAACCAGATGTCTCTCCACCCTGTCAGTGTCTGGTGACATGCAGGAGAAAAAGTTCCCAAAGGAAGATGCAGAGGTGTGTGTTTTATCTGACATAGATATGGTGGATATGACTTGTGGTTGGGGGAACCCATCTAGAAGTAAGGCAGGCAAAACTGCACTTGCATTTCAGGAAGCACCTGCAAAGAAATGAGCTGGGAAAGTGTGGAAATCCTTGGTGTTCTGGGCACAGAGGTGCTGCCATTACCTGCAGAGAGGCAGAGCTGTAGGAAAGGGAAGGAAACAGGGAGATACAAGAAAAATCTAGTTGGAAAAACAAGCTGATCTTCCAGTTGAGAGTACAACTTCTATATTTATTTCTTGTGTGTTGAGGCACCCCTGTGCTGTGTTCTGTCCTAAGCAGGGCTGGAATTTTACTCTGAATATACCAGAGGAAATTTTAGGGAAGTCTGTGCTGTCAGAGAAGTGGGCTAAGATACACTGATATCTTTTCTCCTCTAACACTGATGGTTCTGTGAAATGCATTTTAATGTTAAAGAAAGACAGAAAAAAAGTAGGCAAATGTAATTTCTCATGAGGATAACCTAGGGATGATTCCTGGCTAACTTCCTGAAGAGTAACTAATTGCTTTTAGGTTTTATGATTCTATCACTATTTCTTCTTGGAAAATAGTGGCAATTGGGTTGATAAAAATGACTTATTTTGAAGAGTGCAATCCCTTTTTAGCTCTTCCTGAAAGCCTAGAGATACGTAGATGTCTGGAGAGTTCAAGAAGAAAACCTCCCTTGCAAATACAAAGGAGTACTCATAATCTTAATGATTTCTCTGATTTAAGATGTTTTGTCTACTGCAGAAAATTTGTAAAGGGTGATTAAAGTTCATGTAAATACTGAGGCAGAATTTACAGCCCTTGGCTTCATTTACAGGTCCAGTTTGGCCATCAGTACAAATGTTCTCCACTCTGGGGTTCTTGCTTACATTTGAGAAAGTAACAGGAGATTTAGTTGAGGAAGTTGTTGCTGATATTCTTCTTATTATTGC
Organism: Xenops minutus; assembly: GCA_035221455.1. Classification (NCBI taxonomy): domain Eukaryota; kingdom Metazoa; phylum Chordata; class Aves; order Passeriformes; family Furnariidae; genus Xenops; species Xenops minutus. Next base: position 16,200,697 of record JAWWEE010000018.1, read on the forward strand.
CCCTTTTTAGAACTGAATGTTGGGGAATGATGGGCTACAGTTTTTTCTTCACTGCCAACTGTAGATCTTCAGCAGTTACTGTTAATATCTGAATTTACAGTATTTAACATTATTATATTTCCAAACCCAAAATCTCCAATAGCTTAGAGGTAAAAGATATTACTTACTTTTCTTTAAGGGGTCTTAATCTGCCAGGAATTATTTTCCCTAAGAGTCTATTAAATAAATAGTTTGAAGACAAAGGAGAGTTTACACAGCCTTATTTTCATTTGCACATAATTTTTTATTTTTTTTTTGCCCTAATTCAGTTCATGCCTGTGTATTCAGAGATCTTAATTCACAAGGATACTTGGCTGCATTCCTAGCCTTAGTCAGGGTAATGGGGACAATTGGGATAATTGGGACAATTCATGTGTTTCGAGTGCATGAAGAGAGAACTGGCTGAAGGCAGAGGATTATCTCACCCTTTGTACAGGAGTTCTGCTGTGTTTATAAGAGGAAAGTCTGTTTGCCCTGCAGTGTTTATTAGAGGAAAGTCTGTTTGCCCAAATGAGTTTTGTGTATGAAAGTTCAACAGCTTCCACATCCAGGGCTAATGGCCTGACAAGTTATGTAGCCATCAAGTCCACCAAAAGCCAAATGGCTGAAGGTGTTTATGGACTCTCAGAATCTGTAGCAATCAAAGTAAATAATTTCATACTTTTTCTGCTCCTATATGTATTTACTCATTAGAAGCATGTTTCTGTCTTGGTTAATGACTCATTTGTTGAGACAGATTCCAGCTTGTTTAATGATGGAATTATTTTCCAAGAAAAGTCTTGTATATAAAAACCTCCCTACAGAACATGAAATGCAGATCCCTTCCCCAAGCCACAAAAGCACATGGAGCACATGGAGCAGGAGTTCTCATGAGCTACAGTCATTGTCTTGCACAGCTGAAAATCCTGAATCAGCAAACAAAATAGAAAACTGAGGAGTTCTGTGGGAAATTCTGACCTGAAATGAAAAACATGTCTGTGACTGGCAGAGGAAGCTGAAACAGAGGTTGGATGTGTGGAAAAATTGCTTCACGTTTCTAGACAATGGAATTCACGTTGCAGGTGAGCCAGAAGAATATCATCAAGCAGCAGCTATTGGGCATGGCATATGGTACTTCTGAATCAAGGGAAAGTGCTGAAAAGAAACAATGTTGATAGCAAATTATTGGAAAATGCAAAGAAAGCCCATGAGAAAAGTGGCCACAGAAGGGAACAATGATGCAGGATGAGATAACATACATGCCTGAATGCCTTGTGGTTGAACTGGAAGCTTCTACTATGCTGGAAAGTTACAGAGGCTTTAAAAACTATAAACATCAGGAAAACTTCTGAACCACAAATGGAACCTTGAAAAGCAAAGACAGAGTGCTCATTACCAAGGCAGAACCAAAAAAGAGCTTGGTGGTGCATTTCAAAGAAGCTGTGACCAGTCTCAGCTTCACCACATTTCACAGTAACTGGGGAACCTGAACATTTTGCTTTTTTGTGTGTGTTAAGAACAGCAACTGAAAGCACAGACCGAAGCCATCATGCTGAAAAATACAGAGCCAGCAAAGAGTGACAGGCATAAAGCTTCAAGAAATGGGGAAGAAATAAATTAATAACTGTGAAGAACTGCTTGTGCCTAAAGAATGAGACCATGGTCAATGAGTTTATGCCTGTGGTAAAGATCCCACACATCAGAGAGGTGTCATTGCTTTGCCCTGGGGCAAACCTTCTACAGTGATACTACAGAGGGTGGAAGATGCTGCAGCTGTAGGATTTGAAGGAAAACAAGCTGGATTTGGACAATCAAGAGATTGTGTAAAGACTGGCTGTTCACGTTGCAGATTACCATGGAGTGACCATTCTCCATTAGAGGCATCTTCTTTTGCCATTGCTTTACCTGATCTTCAGAAGTCATCACTTAGATGAAGAGACTTCCATGGAGGGGCACCCTTGGGATCTGCAAAGTGCCAGGAGGACACACCAGAGACATGTACAGCGTGCTCAGTGAGGGTCAGCAATGGCACAGCAGCTGGTTCAGCCAGGAGCCACGTTGGAATTGTTTCTCTCCTGCTGTTTGGCACTAGCATGGACTGACTATGGAATGAGGGTTCAGGCTTTAGTATGGATTCTGTACCTTGCCAGGGTGTAAAGGGACAGGGCACTGACTTACTGTGAGGTGGCTCTGGAAAGCTGGGAAGAAAGACAGATGTCCTGGCAAAGGTAGATGGAGCTAAGACCCAAATCAATTAACTTGAATCCACACTTCTCTTAACACAGATGTCATGTTGGTGCAACATCCTGATAATTTGGACTCTTTTTTCTAGCAAAACTATCAAGAAGAAGGTGAGGCCAGGGTGTACATTGATAGCATGAGTAGGCATGGCATAGAAAAATAGGAAATAATGCAAACACAATTGCAATCCTGTGTTGCTGTGCAGCTGTGGCAGCTGGAGACATCCCAAAGTGGTAGAGAGGAAAGTAGGTGCTTTTTCAAGATGAGTAATTGGCACGAGATGATAAAACTTATCTGGTTGCAAAATTCTGCTGAAAAATCCTCAAGCAGCAATCAGTCATTGCTGGTGTCAGAGAAAGTGCAGAGGCCTCAGGAAGTTGGGTACTCCACGCTAGCATTTCTGAGCCAGTCACAGATCATCCTCTCCTTTCTGATAGCAATCTGTGTGATCTCTACACTTATATACAATTCTATTCACACACCAGGGTGAACACATGGCCAGCTTCTCATTAAAAGAAGCCTGCAGTGGTTTTATTTTATATTAAAAATATAATTTCGACTTTAATTCAGACAGAGATCTGTCCCCACCAGCCCTTGCCCCAGTTGTTCTGCAGCGCTGTGGGTGCAGGCAGGTGTTGTGTCAGTGCACAGCAGCAGATGGGTCTCTAATTCACACGTATGGCATTCCCAGCTTTCCATACATCCCCCACCCCGAGAATCAGTGTCTGAGGGAGGGAATGTGCACATGCACATATACATTTCCATGGGGGGTGTGGCAGGGGTGCAGCTTGGAGCTTGCTCTGCAGGGACCCTTGCCCACCTCTGTGCCATCCCCACAGGCTGAGGGGAGTCAGGGCAAACATCAGGCTGGAGGTGATCACTTCTGCCCCCCATCCCACTATGGAAAAGCTCCACCTCGCTGTATCCTCAGGTGTGAGAGTGCATGCTTTAAATGCAGCATGTTTGAGATCATCTCAACCATATGATAAAGACAGCAGATTTCTCCAAGAAAATGTTTAAGAAGATGCCTTAATGGAGAGCATGGTATATTTGACCTCAAGAACAGGCATGGCACTAAAAGAAAAAGCAGCAAATGGCAAAAAGAAGTGAAAATAGTTCACACTTGGTGCACTGATGGGAGGACGGGTGGAGGAGTGTTTACAACAGCAATGAATGATGAACAGACCTGGAGGGTAATGCTCTCTTAAGAAAGTGACTTAATCTCTAATGTAAACTACCTATAGGGGTATGTAAACATTTTCACTGGCTGGAAAAGTGTATATTCAACAGATTTGTAATCCCAGAAAGCCCCAAAGGCATGATGGAATGGAAATGTGCTTTTTCATGCCAGGTTTGCACTGTGTGCTTCAGTCTTCAGTGTCTGAAATCAGGTAGGTCAGCACTACATTTTCTTTTGGAAAACCAGCTACATCATGTTAGCTGGATCATAATTCAGGCTTGTCTCTCAAACCATATAGCAGGGGTTTTTAGACAGGCTTAAATGTGCCTAAATTGTATTTCAATCATTTTGGCTGGCCGGATTTAAAAATGTTCTTATTGTTTAAATAACTTTCAGAATGCAGCACAGTAGGTGCTAAATCTCTCAGATGTACTTAGTTGACTATTTTCCCTCTGCCCAGCTTGCTGTGAGTATCAAATCAGTGTTTCCTGCCAAAACTAAGGGGAATGTCATCACTAGAGGTCAGCTGAAGACTCAGTCTCAGGTGTGTGACATGTGCCCCTAATGGCAAAGGAGCAATCACCCCTTCCCAGCCTCCAGACTGCCTGGAATGTTAATTAGCTGTACATATTTGCTGAATGTGGGGTAGGCAAATAGCCAAAGATGGGCACTAAAGCAGGGAAGGTCACTTAGGTTTTTGTTGAAAGAGGAGGTTGGTGTATGTGTGGTAAAGCCCAACACAAACCACACAGTTTGTATTCCAGAGGTTAAATAACCCTGTCCTGACTCATTTCTGTCACTGACCATCAAAAGCCAGTTCCACTAAAACTACACCCTAAGTTTTTGCGCAGGAAATTCCAACTATTTCTCATAAAGGGAGCTGTTCTTTTTTTCACTGTCCAGGAAAATGTACTTTGAAGATATAAAAAACTTAGCAGTTAATTTTTTCCTGGAGCCAACACTTGCTACATCATGTCCATTCCCAGTGCTGTCAATCATTATCCAGCCAGCATATTGTTCAGAAGGTGGAGCTGTCAGGCAGAAGGAACGCAAGGTAAGGAAGGGAAGGCTTCTGCTTCTTGCTGATGCCAAGGGTAAGTGAGATTATGTCAAACCTTTAAACAGAGTCCCCTTTCTGTGCCCCACCCCCTGCTCCTATATAACACACACTGCATTTGGCAATACCTGCTCTCACCCAGGCAGTGGTGGGGTGTGAGTGCCTGCTCTCCACACCTGCTCATGGATGCTCTGGCCAGCAGCCCCCTTGGGTGGCTCTGTGCAGGTGCCACCACACTTTTTGGGGTGGCCACGCTCTGTATGGCCCAGAGGAGCCCCGTGGACAGAGCAAAGGTGCTGCTCTGGAGCCTCCTGCCTGCCTTGCTGGGGCTGCTGTGTGTGGCCACTCTGGGGGCTGGTGGGGGGCTCGGGGTGTTTTTGGCCACCTGCCTCATCTCCTCCACGTACCTGGGTGGCCAAACGCTGCTGCCCGTGGGTGACAAAGCTGTGCTCGTCACAGGTAAGGTGCTTTTCTCACAAGTGGGCTGGAAAACTTCGTGTCCTCGGGTTAGGGATCTGTAAAGTGCATGCTTGTAAGAGTTCTTTTATTTTTATTTTATTTTTTCTTGTGTTATTTGCTTTGGCAGAGATGTTTTGTTTTTTTTTTTTTCCCTGGTAAATAAGTGTTCTGAAATTAAGTAGAAAAACATCTTAATATACGCTGTTATTTTTTTAGTGTCTCATTTAATCTTTACAAGTAGCTTTTTAGGCATGCTTGTGAAATTAACTGGTGAAAGAAGCACGAGAATACTTATGTTGCTCTAATTTTTTAGGAGAGCCTTAATAATTTGTGGGAGCCCTCAGAACACTACATTCATGCATTACTTGGATTTATTGCATGGTTATGGATGTACAGTTAGTTTTCTTTTGGGGGGAGGGGGATGTGCACACTGTGTATATCATGCATGTATTTCAAGATCCTTTGAAATGATACGTGAAATCATTCATGAGGGAGTAATTTCCTTCACTAGCAGTGAAAGTTCAGAGCTAATTAATTCAGTCCCTATTAACACTCTGCTCTACTCAAACCCCACTTTTATTTTGCAAGGGCGGTGTTTTTCTAGTTTTATGGCTTTTCTTCTGTTTCTTCTAAAACTTGAGATGTTTTTTTATTTGGGTGCTGTTTATTTGTGTTAATCAAACCTTTAAACCTGAGTGCCTGCCAACTGCTTCTTCCACTGTTAAATTGCTGGGTTTTGTTTTATTTTCTGGGGTTTTTTTTTCCCCTTCTGGAAAGCTGAATTAAGTTGTTTTGGTTTATATAGCCATTTCTTGCAGAATTTCATTTGGTTTTATAGGGACACCTGGAAATAATTTAGATTTGCCTAGCAAGCTTTAATATGGGGATTAAATATAGAAGTTGAGAGAGGACAAGAGAAGCAGCAAGTTCTCCCTTTGCAGTTTATCTGGCAGCTGGGTTTCTCCCTGCAGGTGTGTCACATGAAGATGGGTATTGGCACAGGGAAATAAGGAGCAATCCTATCCCACCCCTGAAATCTCAGGAGTTGTTCTTGCAGTTGGGCATCTCCTTCCAAGACTGCAAATCTTCAGGAAAAAGCACTCTCTGGGAGTTTAGCTCCTCTGGAGAATCTGAATTGGGACAATATAAGGGAGTAAAGAACATTTGGTTATAGTCCAGTAAGTGAATGTGCTTTCTTTGTACCTGTGCTGCAACTGTCCTGAAGAAATGCAAGTTTGGACATCTCTGACAGCTGATTCTTTTGAGGAGGCTCCTTCCTGTCTTTATTTGAATCCTATGCAATCAATTGAAGCCTCCATCAACTAAACCAAAACTTTTACTCAACATGTGTCTTTGTTAAATTCCTCTGATTGTAGTGTCCTTCCCCATACCAACTATAGGATGTGTGCCCATGTGCATTTGCAGGTGCAAGGTATCTTTAAATTGATTTTGGTGTCATTTTCTCCAGTTTAGACAAGACCTGAGGCAGGCACTTTATGGAAAAGGGTGATTTTTGATCCTTTTTCCCCCACCCCTCCTTTCAGGCCTGGAGGGTTGAGGAATGTGGTTGTGTTCTGGGCAGCTGCCATGTATCACTCATGAGACGGCTGCCTTTGGCCAGAGGCTGGAGCAGTCTCTGTTTGTCTCTCTGGATTTTGTCCTGTATTGTTTTGGTCCTCTTTGGATGTTCCTCCTACTGGTGCTGCTGTGTGTTATTTAATCCCAGAGCACCAGGGTGAGGGAAAACTGCTCCCAGTCATCACAATGCTTTTCCTCATGGATAGTTGTGGGCATGTGAGCAGGCGTGGAGCCTCTGCTGGAACTCTTCTCTTGAGCCTCTTGCTGGGAAGGAGTGCTGCAGTGTCCTAAAGCAGGAGCTCCACCAGAGTGTGGTTTGGTAAACCCAGTAACCACCTTCCTGAAAAATTACATTATCACAAAGACCCAAAGTAACAGGGATTGTAAAATTCCATCCCCAGTTATTCTGTGTGCACTGGGATGAATTCCTCCAGTTGATTTGGTCTTTCTATTCTTGGTGTGTGATTTGGTGTTTGATGCTCAGCATGAGTAAATCATAAATTCTCAGTAATGATTCAGTTACACCCAGTGATGACTGCCTTCCTTATAATAAATCTTCTACTAATTCAGAATTATTTTTTGACATAGAAGCAAGAGTGTAGTTGGGGGGAAATGGTCCTTTTTTTCTTTTCTTCCTCCCATCCCCCCTCTTATAGAGACCTAAGTACTGTTTGAATTCTAGGACTTGAAGTGTGAAGTTTCTCTGGAATTCAGTAACAGGTCTGAAACTCAAATCATACTTTTTTTTTAAAAAAAAAAAAAAAGCCAGAGACAAACCCAGCATCAAGCACAGACAAACACTACTTTTACTTCCTTCTCAGGATTGCTACAGCCATCCCAATTTCAAGCTGCATTGTTCTCTGCCCATTCTCATGTTAAAGCTGCATTGTAAAACTTTAGTAATATGTAGTAACACAGAGCTGTGGCTCTGTACTTTCTGGCAAGGATTTGATCCCAAAGTAGGGTTTTTCACTAAAAGAAAAAGAAGGAAAGATTCTCCATCTCCAGACATAGAAATCTCTTATGTCTTTGGGATATTTGCAGGCCTCTTCATGTCTCTTTAGGGAATTCCAAGAATGCAGGTTTGTTCTGTCAGGTCAGGACTGGAGAAGCTTAACGTGATATTTGTGGTGCTCTGGTGCATCTTCAACAAATCCCAGACTTCTAAAATGCAAAAGAACTTGCTGCCTTTTTTTTTTTTTTTTTAAAGAAGACTTAAATAGAGCATGAGTAATTCTTTTCTACATCTTGCACTGATTGATTCAGGCATTTAGTACATGTTTCCTTCAAGTCACCTGGAATTAATTGTTTTTCACCTTTCATAACTAAAGCCCCAGTTAAAAGACAGAATCCAAAAATGAAGCTCTAACATGATTACAATGAGCCTCTTTGGCAGTCAGATTCTATTGACTCCAGATCTTGAGTGTAGGAGCAGACCTGTGAATAACTGTGACAGTATCTGCCTTGGTGTGCTGGGATCACAGGCTAACCCTTGGAAATTCATGGTTGGGTTAAGGAGGGAGCATTGCAGCTCTTTCCTAAACAGGAAAACAGCAAAAAAAACTTGTCAGGAGTTCCAGTCCTTTGTCCCACACTGAGGTTTCCAGAGTTTGGAAGCCGAGTGTTTATGCAGTAAATTGCTGTTGAAGGAGATACTCAAGGCCTGGGATAGCTCCATGGATCTCAGTGCACAGCAGCATCCAGGAGCTGTCTCATCATCTATTTCTTAACATTTCCATGGACTTCCAGTGTGTTAATTTATATATATATATATATTAATGATAGTACTGAACAGACCCACTCTTCAAGTGCCTTTTGGATGCTTTCAGGAAGCGACACGGGCATTGGACACGCCCTGGCCAAATACCTGGATAGCCTGGGTTTTGTGGTGTTTGCTGGCGTTCTGGATAAGGATGGGCCTGGAGCTGAGGAGCTGCGGCGAAGCTGCTCTGGGAGGCTCTCCCTCCTGCAGCTGGATATCACCAGTGCCACTCAAGTCAAGGAAGCCTACCTGAAAGTCTCTGAGAAGGTGCAAAACACAGGTACAACTTTTTTCCTCCCCCCTTTTAAGTGGAAGGACTGGTGTATCTGCTGACCAGGTGCATCTCTGAACTGTTGGCTACATCAGGTTGATTTCCTGCTGTCCATTTTCCTGTGCTCTCTCCCCTTCCCAGGACTCTGGGGTGTTGTGAACAACGCAGGCATCCTGGGCTTCCCTGCTGATGGTGAGCTGCTCCCCATGAGCACCTACAGGCAGTGCATGGAGGTGAATTTCTTCGGGGCTGTGCAGGTGTCCAAGACCTTCTTACCATTACTCCGGAAATCACAGGGGAGGCTGGTTAACATGTCCAGCATGGCAGGTGAGCTCTGCTAAAGCACCAAAGGAATTTCTGGAGCAACACAGAAAACAATGAACTTCCTTGGCACAAAAAGCTGAGGAAGGTGTCAGCCAGTCTTGCTTGTCTGTACACCCAGGGAATTCATATTGAGGAAATATGTCCAGGTTTTTCTTTTGTTTGGATACTATTTCGGGGGAACAGCCTTTAAAGAAGAGTTTAGTATGACTAAAAATATCCTGTGACAGACAAGACAGTAAAATTCAGAACTTTTGTTCTGGCTGCTATGAGTTATAACTTTATGAGCTTTCATAAAGATGGGTGGTACATCACACGTGTTTCCATAACTTGTTCAGGCAGAAGTCTGTGACCACCTCAGTTTGTGATATCTTCCAAAAACTTTGGAGCTGAAGAGATTGTGTGTTTGTTTCTTTAAAAATATTTCAGATATCATCTTACAAATACTTAGGCCTAAATTATTAGCAAAATGGTAAATTTGTATAAAAAACCCAAAAAACACCAAACCACCTTTTAAAAAACTAACATATGCTTTCCATTTTTTTTCCCCATAAATTGTGCTTACTATATATATATCTGCCTTTATAACATGACCTTCTATTCTAGGAGGACAGCTGAGATGCTCAGATGTAGGAACAAATGTAATACAGTCTCTGGTAGCCAACAGCTGAGGAGCAAGAATGCTCCTTTGAAAATGAGACCTGCTGGAAGCAGGATGTCATGCTGCTGCAAAATATTTTGGTTTCAGACCTCTTAGGTGTTTACTGTATCATTTGTTTCCCAAATTTTCCTTTGCTCTGTCGGCTTGGACCCTTCTGTGCAGTTGGAGTCCACCCAAACCCTGCTGCATTGCTGGGGTCGCTTGTGCAGGTGTGACCTGGTGTTCAGGGCTTGCATGGGGCTGTGGCTGCACTCTGGCTCTGACAACTGTGTTCTCTTTAAAATCCAAAAGGTATTCCATATCTGCATGTCTACAGTGAGAACTTCTGTTTTCCTTCATGCACAATTTTAGAAGTTATACAAGGATTTGCAGAAGTGTAGCTGGGATTTGCATAAGTGCAGTTTCTCTGTGATTGCTGTAAGGAGCCCAGCCCAGAGGAAGAGCCTGAGAGGAGAATTCTGAGCTCAAAAGGAAGGTCCAGCTGTTCTACCCTGGCACTGATCACACAGGCAGCTCTGTTTCAGGAGTTATCTTATCCAGCTTCTGCAGCATCCCTTGCCTGGTTGGATGGGTGCTGCAAGTGAAAATTGAAATTCAATTAATTTTTTTAGAAAAGGAGGTGGGGAAGTATCTATGGGGAAACTATATGGAAGTGAGAAAACAGACAAGGCAGGCTGAAAATGCTCGGAGTAAGAAAAGGTCCAGGTAAAGTGTTAGCAAGAAAAATGTTGCTTGTTTCAGTTACTTCTTTTGAAGTTTCTCTGTATTAAAACAATTGCCTCTAATAAAGCTGTCTTGAATCTTACAGACCTAAAATGTATGGAGGGTTGTAACCTTGCTGTGAAAAGACTTAACAAGGTCTTAAATAATCTTTCAAATGATGATCCAGAATAACTGTGCTCTTCTCACAGTGACAGTATTAACAGAGAGCAAATTCTTTTCTGTAACAGCTGCCTGCAGGAGTCTGTTTGTGGTTCATTGCTGATATTTCAAGGAGTCGGGACGGAATTATCAGAAGGACCTTTCTGGTGCTGCTCTGCCCAGCAGCCCCTGCAAGCACAGGGGCTGAGGCCAGACCTCTCTTTCCTCTGAGCACCCAAGAGAAGCCTGCACTGGTGTTTTGGGGCAGATGTCTTAATTCTTGGCGTGAATCCCTGAGCTGCCTTGCAGGGATGAATGGAGAGCTTCCCTTCGCTGAGTAATTTGCCCTTACAGGAGTTGATAATGACCCTGCTTAAACTATAGCTGTCTGCAGAGAAGTTCTTGCCCGCGGGCTGCTTTGGGTGAACAGCTGCTTCTTAATGCAGGGTCTGAGGGTCCTTTGGTAAAACATTAGTGGAAAAGTTAGTGAGGTCTCGTTGTGCCGAACCTGTGTCTGTGTAGAGCTCATTTAACTGGTCTCAGGTTAGCCTGACCTCAGAGGGGAAAGTATGTGATTCAATTGGCTCAAAGCAATTGAAACTCCAGCTTATTCAGATGCGGACAGAAGAATAATTAACATATAATTGGCCTGACTTCTTGAAAGGAATGGCTCTGTGTAAGAAGCTCCTGTGGTACCTCGGTCATCATCGCAGTACAATCCCCAATAGACGGCAGGGGTGGCTTATCTGAAAATTCCCGTTTCCAAGTATTTTCTCTTAAAGGACTCAAAGACATTGAGCTGAATGTGTAATATGTGAAACAGGCTGTCTGGAAGGATGTGCCCAGCTGGCAGGAGGAGGAGGGCTGAGCCTCAGGGAGAGGGGCTGTCCATTCCCATCCCCCCTCCCTGCTGCCAGCACAGCCCCTGGTGGCTCTGCTGCCCCTAAACCTGGCACAGATGCTCTGCTCAGCCTCATCCACCTGGCCAAGAAGGGGGAGGCTGAAGAAGGAGAACATGCTCAAACCAAAGCATGGATTTTTCTAAAGCAGAAGGAGTGACAGTGTGCTGGTTTCTGGGACAGAGGAAATCTCTGAATTTGGAAGATACTGTTTTCTGGAAGCTTGTTTTTGTAAACACGTAGATTTCTTTTAAATTCACTTAAAACTTTGGCTGTGTTCTTATCTTTTTCACCTGAACAAATGCTTCTGACATTGAAGAAGATGAGATATGACTATAAGCATGGAATTTGCTTTCTCTGATGAGTCTCAGGAAGTTCTGTCACCTGCAGAGTGTGATTCCAGCTTTGGTTTGTCCACAGAGTTTTCTGTGTTATTGTCTCTGGTCTTTCTGAAACTATCTGGAAAGAACAGGAAAGTAAATTGGCTTTGCAAAGCTGGAATTGAGATTACTGACCCTGTTCTAAGTATGGTTTAGTGTAGGAGCTTGAAATTCATGTTACAGTGACAAGAACAGGAGCATAAAGCTACTTCTTCACTATTTATATGAACTAAAACATTATCTGTGTTTCTCAAACCAACAGTCCTAACTTTCAGCAGTTTTTACCCTTAAATGCAATCCAGTTTATTTTTCTGCCCTACAAGGTGCCTCATCAGGTGTTACTGAGCATAACTGCTCTAAGCAACTGTTAATTTACAGCTTTCACTCTCTTTTCACCTCTAGCAAGAAATGATTCCCTCAGTGACTTGTCTTTAACCTCAATGAGAGATGCATAATTTTGGTTGTGCTGTAATCTGTCTTCTAAATCACGACAATAAAGGCTGGAAAGAGCCACCGTCGAGGTTTATCACGTTTCTATTGCTCCTGCAGGAGGCATTCCACTGCCGAGGTACGCTGCGTACGGTGCATCAAAAGCAGCTCTGTCCATGTTTTCGGGAGTAATGAGGCAAGAGCTTTCCAAATGGGGAATTAAAGTTGCTGCAATTCATCCATCAGGCTTCAGAACAGGTTGGTGTTTGACACTTCGGGTTGTTCTTGCTGCCTTTCCACTTTCCCTGTAGTCCAGCATCCTCAAAGGGAGCCCTGAGTGATGTTCAGGAGCTGGATTCTTTCCCTACTCTTTATGTTGGTTATGGAAATTGAGTTCAGTAATTTTTGTGAGAGATGTTGCCTCCAATACTGCACACTGCCTGCACAGAGCTGTCTTTGCTTTGAGCCAGGGCAGGGTTCAGGCAACTGGTGCCTTCCCTTTGCTCCAGCTTTGTTGAAGCTGATGACCTGAGCATCGGGGTGTGCTCAGTTTGGGTGTTATGACTTGCTTGTTCTGCATCAGAGCTCCAGGTCCCCCTTTCAGTCCTACCTTCCTCAATATCAGGACAACATCAAATCTCATTGCTCCCTACTCAGCAAGTCCTGGTGACTTCAGATAGGCAATTTTTATGATGATGAAAAGCAAAATGGTCTTTCTCATAAAGCCCTCCTGGGGAGGGGCTCTGCAGAGCACTGAGTTCTGACAGCCCTGTGTAGTCAGTGGAACCTGCCTGAGGATTTACCTTCAGGGCCCTGCTTTTGACTTATGGATCAAAATGAGTCCAGGGAATTGAGATTTAAATATTTATTTAAAGATTTTACTTTATTTGCAGTGTTTAATTCTTGATAGTTAGGCAGCAATTGTATCGGAGAAGCCACTGCTTTCACTCCTACGTGATGCAGATGGGGTGGAAAAATAGATTTAGTTATATTTTAAAATCTGCCCTAATACAAGGCTCATCCTTCATGAAACTGGTTATTGAAATACTAATGTCACTTAGGACAGCTTAGCACTTGGCCAACCCAGATGAATCCTGTTCTTCTTAGTTTGTCTGTCTGTTCTCAGTTTCTGACATCTGTTAATAAATACTGATTGGAAACCACAAAATGAGTAAGGACAGAGGCAAAGGGGGGGAAGAAGTGGAAAGAAAAAAGTGCTGACTTGGCTGTGAGAGAGCCTTTTCAGGTAGAGCTGGTAACCAAAGAATGCATGAACCTTACAGTTTTTGTGCCGTGTGTACTTTGTGCTTTCCCTTCTTTTCCAAGGTAAAGCCCTCGCAGGAACAGCTGTGGTGCTTGTTCTTCACTGTCACAGTTTAGAACAATCACAAATCAGGTTGTTGCTGGAGAACAACTCATTGACTATTAATTATTGGTGATTATTTTTTCGTATATTCAGCACCAAACCCTCTTGCTATCCTGTGATGTTGCTACTGCAGGTATACAAGGCACATCTGACCTGTGGGATAAGAAGGAAAAGGAGCTGCTGGAGAACCTCCCAGCAGACACGAGGCAGGCCTATGGTGAGGACTATCTCCTGGGGCTGAGGAGGTACCTGCTCCACCTGCCCACCTGCTGTGAGCCAGACCTGTCCCCCGTGCTGGGCAATGTCCTGCATGCTCTGCTGGCCAGGAGACCACACGGGCTCTACACCCCTGGCAGAGGGGCTTACGTGCTCCTCTGCATCTTCTGCTGCTTCCCTCTCCGGTTCTATGACTTCTTCGTCAGTAAGATGCTGAGTGCTGAGTCTGTTCCAAGGCAGCTGAGAACATCAGAAGATGAAAGCAAGAGCTTCTAAGGTGTCCATCAGCATTTGTCTCACTTGATGAGATAGCTGGGAAAAACTCTCTAAGACGCTGCTGTTTATTGTACTGTCTTCATTAAGTGGAATTCACACTGCCTTGAAAAGAGGTAAATCTTTGTGTTAAGAGTAATGTTCAGGAAAGCAGTGGATAAACAGAAATAGCAAGCTATTCCCAGATGGGGCATTTTTGGGGGGGATTTTCAGTGTTTTCCTGATGTCTCTATATCCTGCCTTCTGTGTAAGGTATCTCATGAAATTATATCGTTCCTGTCTGCTTCAGAAGGCATCACCAACACACAGACAGATTTGGTTTTTTTTAAACAAAACATCACTGAGAGTCAATAACCTTCTTAAATATTATATGGAATTACATATGTTCCTATTATTGGAGAGATTTAGAAATGTCTAATGCACGTCTTTTTCACTGCAGCTTCAGCCTAATATGTCTGAGGTTTGGTTTTTCGGTTCTGTTGCTGTTGAACTTGTGAAATGACTGTGCTTTTTTCCTCCTCTGAGTTTTGTGGTGTATAGTTGTGAAGTTTAGAGTGTGTCCTCTTTGCTAGACCAAGCAACAGGAATTAGTTGGGGGGAGGAGGTGGGAATGTATGAACACAGATAAAGGTCTTTATGAAGAAATAAACAATTTCCTTCCTACAGTAATAGAAATAGTCACAGCAAGTGTATCAGCTGCTGATTTAAGATGACTGTCTGGGTCAGCCTAAGCATTGCCTGTATATATGTATAGCCTATGAGTATCTAATTATTAGTAAAGTCTGATCTCACTTCTGCTTTTTGTACAATTCCTCACTCAGTTAAGGGTTTACAAAGGTCATGCTCTTGCCCATTTCTCCTGATACCTTCTTGTGTCCCTCTGCTTTGGGAGGAGTTTGTGCTCACTCGTGTAAGATGAGTCTGTCTCTGTGTTGGCTTTACTGGAGTCCAGTGTCCACCTTCTCATCGGCTGTGGTTGTTCTCCTTCCCTAAATTCATTCCAGGAGCACCAGGTGCCCTTCTCGGTGCCCTATGCCATAAACTCCTCACCAGTGCTGTGTGCTGGGGCAGCTCACCTGTATTTTTCCTGCCTTACTCCCTTTTTGCATTGTCTGTCACATCCTCAGGCTTTGAAATGCTGTGGTATTTTGAAGGAAATCCTTGTGCCCCCAAGTTCCCTGGTTTGGCCATCTGTCCTGTGCCCCACTTTGACAAGATACATCTCTTTTCCAATGCTGTAAAAGTGATCACATTCTGGGCTTTAAATGTAGAAGGAACTCTTTTCCTTTCCTTTCTGAGCAACTTCTAACTCTTCTGTCACCATCCTAGTGGTGATGATGTGCTCTTGCAGCCAACTGAACAAAATCCCTAATTTGGATCTGTGGTGTTTATTCCATCACCTTCCTGGGTCTTTTACATCAATGCAAGTCTCCAATAAATGCACGGAGGATGCTCAGAAGGCTTGGGGAAACCCTCCTGTCCCGTGCATTTTGCCACAATCACTGCTTTTGCTACGGAGGTTTATCAGCAGGTGGGTTTATATCAGTCCCTTGATTATGGGCTTTTGCTTTCCTTTGAGGAAATGTGACAAAAACTGTCCTAAACTCCGAAAATCTGGGACTATTTCTCTCCCTCTGCCAATTTCTTCCTTTACCTATCTCCCCAATTTTTTATGTATCAGTAAAAAGGCTTAATAAAAAAATAAAAAGCAATAATAGTAACTGGGTGGCTGTGACTCTTTCTGTCTTGTCTGACCCTTTGTGCTTCTTGGGGATCAGTTCTACCTTTCTTCCCTTCCTGGGCTGCCCTTGGTCCCACAGCAGGAGAGCTCTGAGGAGGAAGGTGGTGGGGAGTTTCTCCAGGGAAAAGAGACAAGATGGCATTTGGTGCCCTGTTTTGGGCAGGAGATGTTCCCAAATGGTTCCAAGGCATCTTGTGAGCTGGAAGGGAAGGAGGGTGCCATACTGGGTGGCAACCTCAGAATTTTGGCTGCCTTCAGGGTGAGGGAACTTGCTGCTAGTCAGCCTATCTGTGTCTCCATCACCGATGGAGGTGTTTGTTTTCCCTTCACACCCAATTTAAGTGTAAATTCTGTGGGCTGGAATTTTGCCCTTAGACTCATTATACATTATAAAACCAGAATTCTCTTAGCAGCCAGTTAGCTGTTTTGCCTACCAATCTTCATAACAATCTTTAATTGTTGCTTTGTTATCTGGCTGTGGTTGTAAAATGTAATTTTTTTTCTTCCCTTGACTTTCTTAATAGGAATATTATCTTGCACATTGCAGACATATTACACTAGGCATTTACTTGGAAGTTTTGACTTAATTTTATTTTTTTTTTTACTTTTATTTCCCAGAAAATTTCTGTTCTGAGTAGTCATTTTCTATCTTTTCACCTAACTACGAAGATATTTTAGCAAGTCTCAAATAATTGTGGTAGCAAAGATGGTTATTGTATTTTTCCTACAGGGATCTTACTTTGTGTTTTAAAGATAATTCTGTTGTAACACATTATTGAATTATGTGTCATTTAGTGGGCTGTGGTATTAGCAGTAAATTTCTTTTGCTGAGGGCTTGCATTGCAAACAATCCCAACTGTGAGACTGGGAGAACTGCAGAAAAAATCCGGGGTGTTTGTGGCCAACAAGACCGTGTGGATGTTGGTGCTGACACTGGCTCGTGCTCTCAAGGATGAGTGTCTGGGTGTTGTGTTCCTGCTCTTACCATGAAGGCTGATCTAATACGAAGATATTTTAAGGCTAGGAAGAGAGGATATTTAATCCTAGCAGTGGAAAATGATGTATTAAACCCCTCAAATTAACTACCGTGATTTGGGTCTGTTTTCAAAGATAACAGTTCTAGCAAAATGCATATGGTGTGCAGAAAAGCACCCAAGAAATTAAAGAATTTGGCTGTGGCTCTAAAAAAGGACTAATAAATAATACCCTAAAACATCACTTGCCCCACACTAATCAAGTGTGTGCATATTAAAAACACACGTGTAGTTTAAAAGCTGTGGAAATCATGATTAAAGAGCAGGTTTTATGCACATCCCTCTGATCCAGCCTCTGGAATGCAGGTTGTGACCAAGAAATAAATGTTTTCAGATGCTTTTTACCAAGCAACTCCCTGGCTGGTGTCCTGGGGCTCCCACTCTCCTACTCTGCACTCATGACTGTGCCTGACACGTGTTCTTACTTCATGTGAGGAATTGATTTGAAGATATGCAGCTTTGGTGAGGCAGAAGGTGCTTTATGTAGCAATCTGGTTTTATAACTTTTTTTTTTTAATTCTGGTTCCATTTGCCTTCTTTATGGGGCCCCTGATGACAGCCATGCCTAGTGTGTGCTGCTGGCATTGCAAGCTGGGGAAGACAGGTCAAATATTGTGTGTTTTTTTCGTTGTTTCACTGCCTGTCCCTCGTGGGGAAGTTTTGTCAAGGGATCATCTCTGAATTTCAGGGAGTGTTAATGTGGGGGACTGTCCTTGTGGCTGGAGGTAAGGAAAAGGGTTGAGAAAGTTTAAAGTGCACAAATGAGAGCTCTGGCAGGGAGGATTGAGTTGGATAAAAGTGGTGGAGTAGGAGAATGGGGAGCTCCAGGTCACTGAGGGTTATGGACTCATGCAGGGACAAGGATTAATGCTAAAACTGCTTTCAAGGTCTGTAGGAGGTTGGGCAGACCTAATTTTTCACCAGCAGAGGCCAAAAACAGGGATGGGGAGAAAGGGAAAAGTCCCTTTGTCTCATTTAATGAGCGTGCAACCAAAATGGGTCACGTTTCATTTGCTCGAATCCCAGAGCTCACATCTAGCCATCAGCACCCATGTGTGCTCCGAGGGTGATTGCAGCGTGTTTGGGACAGATCTGTGAGTTTGGACATTTTGCTGGAGCAGGCTGGGCCTGGGGGCTTTCCTGGGACACAGAGTTGCCTGGTTTACCCTGTTTGTGTCTGTGGTTTGGAAGTCAGCTGGAGTCCTACGATGATGCAACAGCGCCGTGCATTGTGCATCAAGGAGTCATCCTATTTCTAGGAACACTCCAAGGCATTCCTTTGAAATCAAATTCAGGCAAGCCTCAAAGGAAAAGCATTCAAACAAAACATCCTGGCGCTTGCATGGAATCTGGGCGGGGTATTTTTTCACTTCTCAAAAGTCTGAGAATACATAAATGGGAAGTATTGCCACTGCCAGGAACCTCCCTGCACAGTGGATCCTGTGCTATCTGACATACGAGTGCTCCTGCAAAAACCTGTCAGCTGGTGCAGTGCTCCCTGCTCTGCAGACACCATCCCAGGCACCATTTTGACAGCCAGTGCTTTTGTCACTCAAGCTGAACATCAGAGCTGATGCTGTGCAATTATAGCTGTATTCTGGCAACCTTCAGGCAGTGGGCTCTTACTGTAGTAAGAGAGGTAATTGCTTTTACTTTTAAAGCATGACCAAACCATAAATCAAGAATCCCTGACATGTCATGAAAGGAGGTGAGTTTTAAATCCCTTTAATAGGCTAAATGGGTTTTAAGCATGTTGTATAGGTCATTGTAACCTAAGCTAATGAATCTGACTTTATCAAACTGTATGAAAGCAATTACAGTGATATAAACAGTCTCCACAGATTTAATGCCTGGAATATGTAGGTTAAACAATACAAGTTTATATCCCTGGTCATCTTGTTGCCTTTAGCTTTGGAAAGAGAACTGAACAAGCTGGAAACTACTCCTGCGAGCTAAGAATTTGGATCTTGCCATCTGACATGAGTGAGAAAAGTAAGGACAGCTCAGTGGTCAAAGGATGGAGCCAGCTTGGCCTTTGCTACTAGTCTCTTAAATGAGGAGAGCTCTGGGAGGTGCAGAGTGTGATGCTCCTTCTACAGAGCCTTTCAGAAGTGACCTTTTGATTACAAGTTTTTTCTTCTACGAGTTTTGCATTCTGGACACGTTTCCTCTATTTGGGACTTTTCCTTTGTGGTATCAAAGTATGTGTTTCAAATTTCAAAATAGGAGCCAAAAGATGAAGCAAAGATCAAGGGGTGTGAGAATGAAAGATCTAAAGAAAACAAAATGACACAAGGATGATGCTCAGGAAATGGGTTTGGGCAGGTTCAGCTCTGTTGGCATGTCACCCTCTGGGTCATGTTAATCTACCCACTGTCTTCCACACCTTCTCCACCTCCTCCCTCAACACCTGCCTTTAAAAGGTGTTAATTAAGAGACTGTGAACTGTGATAAATTTAATTACTTTGGGGCCTTACTCATGTTTCTTGGTCTTGTGGCATCCCATCCCATGAAACCCAGGGATCAGGGTGAGCTGTTCCGACATGGGGTGCTGTGGTGAGGATGGCAGTGGGTGTTCCAAGCCTGACCTACTTTTGGTGGTGTTGAGAGGCAATGGGAGACATAGATCTTCTCTTTGCACATCCCTGTGAGTGTGGAGATGGTGGTGGTGAGGCAGTGCTCATCAGGGGGTTGGAAGGGGCAATAAGGCTCATCTAGTTCCACATTGCTGCCGTGGGCAGGGACACTTTCCACTAGACCAGATCTCTCGGAGCCCAGTCCAGCCTGGCCCTGAACACTTCCAGGGGTGAAGCATCCACAACTTCTCTGGAAAACCTGTTCTGTTCAGTGCCTGAAGGCCAAAGTACTAAAGGACTAATTTAATTAGAAATAGAAACCCGGCAAAGAAGGGCAAATAATCTTTATGTTTTAATGTATATACACCAATGTAATCATGTTGCACGCTTGGCATAGATGAATTAGGGGAATAATAGGCTTTAAAACCAGCATTTTTGAAAATGTTTTGGCATGTAGAAATGGGGCAAAAATTTGTGTTGGGAGCTGGGTGTTTCATAGTGTGGTTTGAATTGCGTGTTCATGCCATAATGTAGTGTGGTTTAAAACTCTTTACCTGAAATGTGCCACTATGGTTGGAAATATGTTGATTTAGATGTTAGAGTGGGAAGCACTGCTCTTAAAGGTTAAAAAACCCCAAAGAACCAACCAAACAACTCACAAATACCTCCTCAAAAAGGGATCCACTCACCTGCAGTGACCCAAACCCATGACTTGGGGTCATGCCATTGCTCCCTCAGCACTTTTCAAGTATTCTTAAGGATAGGAAAAGGCTAATAGTAATATTAAAAAAAGATTGATGTTAAAAACAAGAAGATGAATGATTCTGCTAAGCCTACTGGTTTAACATATGGTGTGGAGAAGCAAATGGGACGTGGTGACAGGCCCACGTGCACTGTGATGGATGGCTGTGCTCAAGAGCAGTGGCACAGCAGCCCAGCCCCTGTGGTGGCAGCTGAACCTGAGCATCACAGAGGACAGGGTGCCCAAGCATGAATGAGGGCATCGTGATGGATGTGCCACGTACCAGGCAGAGCTTAAAGCTCACATCCATCAGGCTGGCTCTGTGCAATGGAGACACAGGGAACTCCTGGCTTGGGAGAAGTTGTGTCCTCACCGGTGCTGAGGAGCAGCACTGGGAAGTGATGAATGGAGAGGCAGGGGTTGATTGAAGTGGATTTGTTTTGTTTTGTTTGTTTCATTAATTAGGATAAAGCCTCTTGAAAGCTTGCCAAGCATCAGAGATTTCCCCTGTGGGGAAGGAAGGAATGATGGGCTTTCACCCTAAAGTTATCTGAGACTGTTAACTGTAGTTTGTGATGTTTTCACCCTACTGTCTGTCCTTTAGGGGATTAATGGCTGAAGATGTGAATCTTTGTGACTATGAGGACAAGCTTGTGGGGATCTGTCCTGGCTGTGTGAGCTGAGAGACAGCTCTTGAGACCTTTCATGCATCTTACTCCAAAGAAGTACCCAATGCCTCCAGAAAATAGTCAAGCCCAACCATTTTTAGGGAATTGCTTTAGAAGAGCCAAATGCCTCTGGAAGGGTTAATTTTCCCCATAAAGTTTGCACAACCTCCTGGTATCCACTGAATGTAGGGATTGCTTTTGGTTTTCTCTTGTTACTCCACAGTGCTTGCTCAGCTCAGAGGACGCTGTTCTGGCAGTGAGTGTATCTGGGTAAGGAGGGAAAATGGGGCTGATGAAAGAGGACTTGCCTGTGGTTGCCCTTCTGTTAAGGTCTGATTGTCTCATACTCCTGAGGTTACATGTGCCACCATGGAAACTGCTTCCCCAGAACTACTTCTTGGTCTTGATTTGGGCAGGCCTTGGAAAATCCCCATCCCTTTGCTGCCTGGCATGCAGCTGTACCTCTGGTGGGAGCAGAACTGCCATGGCTAACGGGAAGGGACAGCCAGGGGGAGGCTGATCCTGGCTCCCCCACAGCCTGTGGCAGTGCTGAGTGGCCTGCCAGGCTCCTACCTGGATGTGTGATATACCCACACAGGCCTTTTTCTTTCCAGAGTAACATTAATAGTGTTTGCTCAAGGAGGACAACATTTGCACGTCAGAGCTGTGCTAGAGCTGCCTCCATCTGACAGCTCCTGAGCGTGTTTATTGCTGGGAGTGGAGTCACTGGCAATGGAGATAAATGTTGGTTCTCCTTTGGGGAGTTAGATTATGTCCATCAGCATCATTGGATTATGTCCATCAGCATCACTGGCTCGGCAGGAATGCTGCCAGAGCACCAGGAATGCTTGCAGGGTCCCTGGGCACCTGCACTGGGATGGCCAGGGCAGCATCCCATGCATGCTGCTCTTGCAGGAGCCCCTGGAGATAAAGCAAATGGGTCCACACAGAAAGGAAAGCTCTTCAGGCTTGGTTTCCTTAACCTTTTGAAGCCCTGTTGTAGGTTGGGTTGTCCCTGGTTCGTAATGGATGTTTCTACATCTAACAAATTCCTGGTGCAGTAATTAGTTTTTCAATACTGAAGCATTTAAGTGTCTTAATTTTTACACTAATGAATGGGGATTCCCCACGGGTTGTCACACAAGCTGTTTCAGCATCACAGAAACTCTCTGTGCCAGATCCTGCTGGCATCTTCTGGGAAGCAGAAGTGACAGCAGCTGCTTCTCCTGTGACCCCTCCATGCCATTGAGCTGGTTGCTCTCTGCCTGTGTCCAGGGTCACTTTGACAACCCAATTCCCTTTAGGCAGCAGAGCTGGTCACTGATTTTTCTCATGAACAGCTTTCTACCAACTTCCAACCCAAACCAGACAAAAAAATCCCCCTTGCCCTAAAATGCAGAGAGCAGAATCCAACCCTGCCTGCTCGGCTGCAACCACTGGGAAACTGAGGCAGCAATCAGAGTCTGCATCTCTCTGCCAGCGTAATAACCAAACAATTTACTTCACTTTGCTAAATATTTACAATGTATTTACACCTCAGTTTTAGCAGCAAATCCTCTCACGCACAGAGATGCTGTAGGGAAAGAGGCAACATAGTGAAAAATAATTATCCCAAGAATCCGTAAAATTCACGCCAGTTGCACCCAACACAAACATCTCCTCTGCAATTGAGCTATGGTCTCTTTAACTCCAATAATGTAATTGTTGTAAGATTTAACAGGAAGACAAGCAGATGGTGTAGCTGTTTTTCTGTGGTAGATGAAGAGGAAAATCAGGCTGGAGAGGAGTGGAGGTAACACCTGGAAAATTTGAGGAAAAGCAGGGATTTCCATGGCTGAGCTGCTTTTGGGGAGACTGGTGTTGTGAGGATGTGTCACACATTTTGCTGTGTACTGCCAGGAGGGACAGGTGAAATGGATTCTCTGAATGACCGGGGTGCACACAATAAGAAACAAGGCAATGGTATTGTGGGCAGGTAATTCTTACCATCCTCTACATGGGTCTACAGGAAGCTGTTTGTAATGAGCAAGTCTGGGCTACCTTTTCTTGTTAAAAAAAGTTATACTTGGGCACTTCATGAACTTAAACCTACTGATGAAAACAGTGGGAGCCAGTCCGAATGTACTAAGGAGGTGGATTGCAATGAGGAGCACAGGACGTACTGTCCCAACTTAGAGCCTTAATTACTTTGAACAGAAACGAACTGCAAATTCTCTTTCTGGGTAAAGGAAAGAGAAGTGCCAACCCTTCAACCTCCTTGCAGACACAGTGTCACCTCCTTGAGCTAAATGCACCAAACTGAAGCAACTGGGATTCTCATTATCCTCATCCGGAGTAAATGCTTCCTGCCAGGAATGTGTGGAGTGGGATGTTCTCATTAAAACCTAGATCATTGTAAACAGCAAAAGCCAAGGGCGAAAGAAAAAAAACAAACCAAACAAAACAGGGCTTGCAATGACGAATGAAATCATATTTCATACATAAGTGAGAAGAAGTTGTGAAATCTTCTGAGGCATGGGAAGCCCTGCAGTTTGGGTGCAGTTGGGTGTCCAGAGCCTTGCCAGGGCTCCTCTCTTGTTTATTCTAAGCAAAAAGCATTTTAAGAGGAAGGTGAGCCCCAACACCAGCAGTCCCTTTTCTTGTGGCCATCCACGTTCACCTGGGAAACACGAAAGGTTTGGAGCACATCAACCCCTCACCAGGACTGAAGAATTTGTTCATAATCTCTGAATATAGAGCATAGGTAAGGATTAAAGAAAACCAAAACAAAACATGAGGAAATGAGCAAAACTGTCTCAGCTTACTGATGCTAAGTTTAAACTGGAGAGAGCTCTCTCCTCTTTCTCACCTAATCCTTTCCTTGATTTCTTTCTTGGTGCCCATGATACCCTTCAGGCTGTATCTGGGTAGAGGTCCCCATCAGACAGCATTAATTAAAGTGCATCTCCCCCTCCAGAGCTCTTACTCCCCTCTCTTGGGCTCATCTAGGCAGATTCAATTTTTCATCTTGAAACTTCTTTTGCTGCTTCTTTACCTATGTGACTGCCTGGCTGTGCTTCTTAATTAAATGACTGACTTATACACTTTCAAACCTTACCCCAAAATAAAATTTTATCAGTTCTGCAGAGATTCAGAGAAATATGAATGACAGACCTAATATTCTATGATTTCACAGCAGCTGCCACCAAGGGCTTGTATAATGATGGACTTTATGCAGCCAGAAGGACAAGTAGTGCTGCAGTTAAGCAGGAGATGCTATAGTTGTGTAACAATCTGCCATCTGTCATGAAAATACAGCTGAAAAGGCAGGAAGGGTGGGATTTACAGCATGATTGCATCCTTGCAGTGCCTGGTGTCCCTTTGTCCTGCAGAAACACCCCTTGGTTTTGATGAGGTAAAGTTGTGGTTGGCCAGCAGTGCTGGATGTTGCTGATGATGGGCATACACTGGTCAGCAATGGGTGTTGGCCATCTGTGGGCTAAGGAACCCTGTGGGATCCTCCTGAACTTAGTCCCCAGTGACAGTGGGAGAGGATGTGTATGACCCTGCCATGGATCAGACAGGTGTGATGTGAAGGGGAGGGAGAGCTGAAGGGAGCACCAAGATAATCCTGTCAGACAGAGTAATTCCTGCAAAGCCAGCAGGTTTGAGGAAGTGTCTGGGTCTTCAGAGCAAAGTAATCTTTGCTTTGTCTCATGCAGAGACCCTTAGCTGGATCAGGGGTGTAAATTTTGGGTGTCAATAGACACTTCTGAAACACTTAGAAAAACCAGAAACAGGAAAGCACCTGGAAGTCCTAGCAGGGCCAAGCTGTGTCTCCTGTCCTGGATGTGAGATTCACAAAAGTGAGTATCAGCTCTAGCATTTCCCTCACAAGGTGCCAGGTGTGGGAT
The DNA here is from genome assembly GCA_035221455.1 of Xenops minutus. Taxonomy (NCBI): domain Eukaryota; kingdom Metazoa; phylum Chordata; class Aves; order Passeriformes; family Furnariidae; genus Xenops; species Xenops minutus. The sequence goes on from JAWWEE010000018.1 coordinate 16,225,323, forward strand.
TTGTTTTCCTTCTGGGGCTTCCTGGGCAGCTGAAGGGGTGACCTGACCATGCCATTGACACTTACACTGGGGCACATTGGGCTCTTTGTACCTGATCTTCTAAAGTGATCCTCTAATTAAATTTAAGATCCAATTAATTTAAAAGTCTGTGCATGCCAAAATTTTGATCTGCATTAATGGGAGAGCCTGCAATTCAGCACTTCAGCGTGGCACATGCCCTCCATGAGTCCCATGGGTGCTGATCTGCATCGTCAGGCAAGTGGCTGTTCCTCCAAGTTTGTCTCTACAAGGTGTACCTGAGCTTCAGGGCAGCTGGGACTGGGTGTGTCTCTCTCCAGAGTCCCACACTGATGTCCCTCCCTCCAGCACAGCAATAATGCTGTGCTTTCAGCAGTCAGACTCGCCTGCAATTTCAAGCATGGAGCCAGAAGGAAGCTGGGTCATGCAGTCAGTTTAAATGGACCAGTTCACTTAGAAAATCCTCTGCTAATTCCTGCTGCTTTCCAAGCTGCTAAAAAAATTTGAAAACACAATAATGTATGCCACTTGTAGACAAGTAAAATAGCACAAATAATTGCTTTTTAATTTTTTTTTAAAACTCTTTTGTCTCACAAAATAGCGAGAAGGTTGAAAACTAGATGAAAGAATGTAGAAGAGAATAATCAAGAAAAATATGGGGTAGAATTTGCATCAGAACAGGTTTACTGTGGGATATGTCAGTTTTACAGTGGATTATATCAGACATCTGCATGTAGGAACATACAGAGCATTTGCTTTTTGCTTGTCTAGGATCAGCACGAGCCTGTGTGGTCCCTCCTGAGCCTTCACCTCCAGGCACAGCACTGTGGCAGTACTTGTGTTTTGCACAAGCCAGTTCCAGCTGGGATGTGCAGGGAAAAGGAAAATACAGCTTTACCTGGCCATGGTTTCCCCAGTAAATCTGTCTCCTGGATGTAACTGGAAATCTGATGATGCACTTCAATTACTCGGCTAATTAGGAGACGAGTTAATTTTTGTGTCAAGCTGTGCAAAGGAGTCAATGAGCTTAGAGTCCTTCCAGCCCAATGCCAGGCTGTTTGACATGCCTCTGATAGCTTTTTCCTTTTCATTCTTTCCTCTACACTAAAAGGGAGGTTAACATTGTTTATTCTTTCCAGAAAGAAAAAACAATATCAAGTGTTTTGAAAGCTGTGACCTGAAGGCTTTCATTGTGCTGTGCAGTCAAGGGCAAGGCTTGTATTCAGAATTGCAGAGAGATAGACAACAACGTGGATCAACATAATAAAAGTTATTCAGCTGAAAGAGAAAAAAAAACACACCAAAAACCCAGAGACCAAACATTTGCTGGTAAATGCAGTGAAACAGAGATAAAGAGGTGGTTGTGTTCAGAGTTTTAAAGACCAAATTACCTTCCCAGCAAAAGGGCAGCTAAGTGAGGTTTCCATCCCACCAGCAGCTGCTTTCTGCTGATGTCAGTGGCTCTTCTGTGAAATAATGGGACAATTATACCTTGTTGACCTGAAGAGTGTTTGTAGGAAGCAAGAGGAGAAGCATGAGCTGGTCAGGGCATACTGGCATTGCAGCAGAGCATCACTCACCAGCATGAGCTCCACGCTGCCTCTGGGACAAGAAAGTTGAATTTCAGTGTGAGTTTTCCCCTTACAAATAATGCCCCCAGCTGCTCTGACTCTGGCTGTTGAATCGTGTTCAGTCCCACGCAATAGCTCTGACCGGTGCAGAACGAGCAAGCAGGTCCTCGGGCTGGCCTGGGGGATGGAGGCAGTAGCTGTCCCTGTGCTGTGGAGCCAGGAGCTGCCAAATCTCCCTTTCCCAGCCTCGAAGGGCAGCCCAGTGTGGGGGAGCTGCAGCAGTGCAGATGGGCTGAGCTGCAGAAGGTAACAGAGCACTTCCCCAAATTTTCCCTCCAGTGCCTGAGCTTCTGAGGCTAATGAAGCTTTGAGGGGTAATGTGAATTGCTGCATAAATTGATATCCTTTGCTAATTGCATCAGCATTTTGCTTTGATGGAAGCCTAGTACAAGGTGCCAAGAAAGTAATAACATGCAACATCAATAACTGTTTTATGAAAAACAAGCACTGATGATTGATTGAACACTTGATGATTCATGGAGCCGTGGGTCAGGTCACCAAAATATGGTTTTAAAGGTTCACTGGAAGAGTATTTCAACATGGCAAAGGATCACCCCTTAAAAAAGAAAAAAATTAAACCCTAGACATTGTCAGAACATCATTTAGGCTACTAAGATGGAGGTCACTTTGTTCTGCTCGCTGACATGAGACTTATCACCATGCACAAGTTGCTTCAATCCTCTCTCGCTTTCTCCCCTCCTTGACCATCAGCCAGTCATCTTGCCTCAGTTGCAGCAAATCAGGTGGTCAGAAACCTTGATGAAGGTCTTTGGAGCCAAATTGCTCCCAGGACAGGGGGATTGTGAATGCCTCGCCAGCATTTTCATGGCCAAATTGCATTGAGGCAGATTGCCTCTGTTTAGCCTGGGGTCTGACAGAAGGAAAAGCCCTGCTATTCTTGCACGGTGCTGCCAAGCACCTCTGTGTCAGATGGTTGGTAGCAAACAAATTGTTATTACCTGGCACTTGGCTGAAAATAGAAATTCACTCCTTCAAGTTTTCTAAGGACATAAAAAGCTTAGTGAAGTGATGCCATTGCCAGAGCCAGGGCTGCATCCTGCACAGCCATGACCTCCCTTGCTGCTGGGCTGCCAGCTTGCTGCTCCTGTTTTGGACACTTCTATCTTGACCTTGCTGCAACCTCCTGTCACTGCTGTGGTGGTGACAAATGCATTCCACACCTACAGCTCCTGTGCTGCAGTGAGATCCCTCTCCACTGGGGCTACACAAACCAGGGAAGTTTGCAGGAGCAGCAGGGTGACCCCGTGTTACAGCGGAGACATGAAAGCCAAGAGCTGATTTTGCTTTCCTGCTGAGGGGAAATCCAACAAGGACTCAACAGCCTGATTTTCTGAGGTGTAATTTGCTACAGAAGCTGTTGGGGAAGGCTGTGAGGAAGGGCTTGGCTGTCCACCGGCGTGGGAGGCAGTGTGGGTGTTCACCCAGCCAGCAGGGCAGGAGCAAAACAAACTCCCTGAGAGATGCTGCAAACATGCAGCTCCTGTAAACCGTGGCCAAAGTGATGGCAATGAAGTGTGAGAAAGGCTGAACGAGCAGAGAGCAGGAATGAGCCCAAGGATGCAGAGCCACGGGACAGCGTTTTGGGGATGTGCACACACCCACCTTCTCGTGGGAGCCAGGGCTTAAAACACGTGCAGTGCTCTAGAAAAATACCCCTGAGTTGCATAAAAGCATCACTTGTGTTCGAATGAAGCAAGAATAATTGCACTGAAGCCACTTAGGGAACCACAGAGGGATGTCCACCTGGTTTCCTCACCCTTCAGCTCCAACCCACTGGTTCACCTGCATGACTTTTATTCCCATGTATTCCTTTCTTCATTGCTACCAAGCATGTTACTGGAAAGCCTTATTGAAAAATATATAAATGTCTACGGGAAAATACATTGCAAAAGAGATTTCTGAGAGCAAATAATTTCAAGCCAATCGAATTCATTTCTAAGATGGAGCTGCAGTATGCATTGATCTGTCTGTATCCTCAGAGGACTTTTGATGTTGTGCCTGTGACATTCCTTTGAGCCAGTAGAGGAAATACAGGCTGAAAAAATTGACACCAAAGTGGATGCATTGAAACAGAAAGACTGTTTACAAAGAGCAGCAAGAAAAGGTCCAATGACTGCAGTGATTTAGAGGCAAAGGTGTGTTGAGTCTTGTTATGCATCACTGAGGGGGAGACTGGGATGTTGGGGAGCAGGAGGGAGCTGGCATGGCAGAGTGGGGCTGGGTGGGTGGGAGGTGCAGGGCTGAGGCAGCTACTGCCTCCTCATGCCAAAACTGGCATTTGGTGTTGCCACGGGCAGAATTCCTTTAATTCTTCTCCTGCATGATTCCTACATGTTCTAATTGAGTCTGCCCTGGGGCAGGGGCTGGGAGCCTATCTGCTCTTGCCATCCCACATGCTGCATCCCTGCAACTCTCATGAGCTCATGATCTCATCTTCATGATCCCTGAAAACCACCCAGGGAAAACTTAGGGGTGTTTTGTCCAGGCGCTCAGGCCAGGGTTGTACTGGAATTAGTCAGTTCTCACTTGCATAAAGGACAGGCTGATTAAACTAAGTGTATTGGAAGTTTCTGTGGTCCTGGGCAGGAGAGTCTAAATCACACTGAGAAGTGCCATTAAGTCCTGCCAACATGAAGAATTTGCCCTTGTTTAATCTGACTCCACTTTTCACATTAATTTAGCTAAATGAATGCAAGTCTCAGTGTATTGAGAGAGTGGCTTATTTTAATTAATCAGTTCCAGGTCAAATGCAATAACTAGGAAAAAGTCACCAAAAGTGATCTAAGAGCATCTGTATAGGAATTTCCCTGATTAGCTAAATGGGGTTTAAGTCATGCTTTTATTTAAAATGGTGCAATTTTCATGTGCAAAGGTTCGGATCATTTAAGCAATCTTAAAAATTTCACTCTAAAACCTTGCAAATTAACTAAATAATCAGAGAAGACAGCAGGAGAAGTATATGAGAGAGATGCAGGGTGTTATTTTCCTTGTGTCACTGGGTTTCCCTGTCCCTGTTGTCCCTGCAAGCTGGGCCACTGTGGAGCTGCACCAGGTAGGTGTGGAAGGAGCTGAAATCTGGTCTTCAGCTTCTCTTTTCCTCCACATTTGTGAAACATAATAGATTTCTCTTGCTTTTTGGGCAGTGTGATGAAAGCAGTGGCATTGCATGGCCCTGGGTGGTCTGGATTTGGTCCAGCTGGGGGTAGATGAGACTGATGCCAATGTGTAAGACTGACACCATTTCAGTGCCACAGGGATGCAATTCCCAAATGAAATCCAGCCCTTGCTCCCCCCTACAGCTAGTTATAGAGCTCTTATCAATGTTATGGTTTGTTGGCTTTTTTTAAACCAACCCAAAGGAAGTGTGTAGGTAAGGATGATAATTCCTAACAGCATCATTCATAACTCTTCCTCAGCTTCATCCTCTTCCAGTTTATGCCTCAACACTTAATGTTACCCATTATGCAGAGATCAATGTGTCAAAATGAAGTAGATTTATAGTGAGGATAATTCTGCTTCTGAACTTGAAAAAAAAGAGCGTGATATTTTCCCTGAGTTAATCAAAGGAATTCAAAGGGAGTTTAAATCTTTCAATTTTCTTTGGCTCATGGAGAAGATGAAAAGTGTTTGACCTCCAGTAAACCAACTGAATTCATATGGTGGCTCTGTAGATAAATAAAATGTCCACCCAGACAGAATATTGATTACTTAGGTACTATTTGCTGAATCACAAATAGGACCATCAAATGCAACAGCAAGAAAGCATCAAGTTGTACATCAGGACATCCCAAGTGTTGGGCTTAATGCAAATAGACAAGTTAAAGAAGTGATGTCAAAGTAACAAGGCAGAGAAATGGCAAGGGCCATTGCTCCATTGTGTTCCTCATGGAAGCAGCAGGTCCTCTGCCCCTCCCCAGCACCCACCACTCACTCTGGCACCTCCCTTAGGGGAGTCCCCCAAAGGCACTGGGGCTGTCATGGAAAAATTGGCCCCCAAATGCTTTTGTCATTCACCTGGCACTGAGACCCCAAGTCTCTGGCCGGGTGATTCACTAGAGAAGGGATTAGCCATCTGTGCCACTTGCAGTTGTGTTTAAGAAGGGTTGGTTGTGAACCAGAGTTCACAGAGTGAGGTGACCATCTCCTGGGGTTGCTGGGGACACTGGCAGTGCCATTGCTTGGGACAGAGCTCATTCCAGTGGTGGCCTCTCTCACCTCCTGGGGAGGATCCATCACCTTAGCACAGGTGGGGCTGTGTCTCTGGGTGGGCAGAGGGATAGGATCACCCTCCCTGCCTCTCAGGGCATCTTTGACGTGCTGAGCAGGGTGGTGTGGGGAGAAAGAAAAGGAGATTATAGGAAATAGGGCATGAAAGATAGAGATGCACTTCTTTTTGTCTTCCTTAAGGAAGTGAGTTCTGGCCAGTCCCACTGGGTAGTTCATAGGTCTTGCTATCAGAACAAACCAAAGATATTTTGCCAAAGAAGGTAATTTGAAATTTAAATGAACTTTTTAATCCTAAAAGAGGGATATTTCCTTATTTCCTAAGGAGAACTGTGAAGTGAAGGAGAACCTACACCAACTCCATAAACAGTAGCAGGGTACAAAGAGGCAGTTACAGATATTCTTGCATGAAAGAATTAAAATAAGCAACTTTTGCTCTTTTTATATTTGTGCAAGAAGTTACCATTAAGTGTATATTCTGTTTCACCTTCTTCTCTACAGAAAATACATAAACTGCAATTAATTCCAAGTGCAGCAGCACTGCTGGAAGAAGTGATCATAAACCAAACCTCAGAATAATAACCTGGGTAGTAATATTTCTAAGCTGAGACAATTTTGGCCTTGTCATCTTTGGCTGAAGGTCCAAGCCAGGCACATTTTCTCTTGTATTAAATATATTATGTGTCATGAGGCAAAAATTAAAGTAACTCTGGTCTTAATTTAAAAAGCTGTCTTCAGGCAGAGCTGTAAAGTCTGTTTTGTTTGAAAGAGCTGTCTTGAGACAGAGCTGTAAAGTCTGTTTTGTTTGACTTTTCTTGGAAGATAGTGGACTTCAGCTTGAAAAAATATGAGCTGTGGAAGGCCCAGAATGATCCTTTAAGCAGAAGTGGATATCTCCAGTAGTTATTGATGTGGGATGTAAACCTTTAGCTTTGAGCAGAGAAATGGGATGAATCTGGGGCTGATGGGGGTATGGACACTTTCATCTTGCTATGGAAATCTTGTAGGAAATATATTCAGAGAGATCCCTATTTACAGTAATTTATGCCTTGCAGGGCTTATCCAAATCCAGACAGTCTCACAGGGATCCACATGAACTGAGGTCAATATCTCAGTTCCTCTTGAAGGGCTTTTATGTTGTTGGGCTCTGGTGTAAGTGAGGGGGATGGACTTGCACAAACAGCTCAGACCCCAAGACCAGAACAACAGGACAAGGATGAGCTGGATGCAGAATTCAGCAGCCAAAGAGGAACTGGCAGGCATTAGGGCTTGTGCTAATATTTGGCCAGTGGGGTAGGATTATGAAAATATCTATGTTTAAAAAAAACAACAGATGGGGATCAGGGTTCTCAAGAAAACCCCAAAGAGTTCTGTTCAATTCAGTGTCTAAATAACTCAAAAATCAGACCATAAGTTCAATGTCTACATGAAGCAGCACAAATTCCTTGGTGTTAGGGAGGGGGAGATCATCAAAAGCAAAGATGGGTTTTTAGGCTTTGGCATGGGCTGTGCTGCCACCGTGGGAGGCTTCAGCAGGTACCTGGTGGGATTTGCACCCACCCCTTGCTTTGTGCCTCACGGGTTTGGGCACGTAGCTGGGCTCTCCTGCATTGATGCTGGCACAGGGGTGGAAGCTGGATGAGGCTCCAGTGCTGCCAAAATCCCACCCCTGCCTGGGTCTGCCTTTATGTGATTTTGTGCCTGCGAGGTAAGAGATAAAGTGGATCCTCCTGGGGTGATGAACCCAGTATCTAATCTTTATCCCCCAGATTATGAATGGTGTGGTTACAGGTTAATAATTAACAGTGAAGGTTAATGCAAAGAAACGTGTCAGCTGCACTGATCACTGGAGCCCTTTGTTTTCCTATGGTGTTGCACAGTTTGCAGACAGAGGAATTCCCAGAAGTGGCTTTGCTGATTTGTTTGTACCTGGAGCCATTTGGTCCATCTCATCCCCAAATCTTCCCTTGCCCACTTTACTGTCCAGTTGATGCTGTTCTCCATTAGCTGCTCCTCTTTGGGCAGGATTACCAAAGAGGGGGGATAACTTTACACGTAGCAAGGTTGGATAATTAAACAGGGATCCCATAAATGCATTAACAAAAATAAGTTTTAACCTGATGCTTAGCTGGAGAAACACAGTTTTTAAGATATCACAATATCCTGCCATCAAAAGGCAAAAGTCACATCCATGTGTACAGGTGTCCTGTGTAAACCCTCTCAGAGATGGGACACACAAAAGCAGGAGCCTGGGTCACTTCCCACTTCTCTGAGCTCTACGTTCATTGTAATAGGTGGGGGTTTTTTATTATTCATGGTTATTTTCCTCTTACTCTCATATGATCCCTGGTTGGGCATAGAGTACCAAGCAAGTAAAATCCTGGTGACATCTAGTGGCTGCTGGGAATTCACTATGGCATTTGAGGTGAGAATGCCTTCACTCTGCACATTTCAGGACGCTGTGCACAAAACATAGGTGGAAATACTGAGCCTTTCAAGAGCAAGGGACTCCCACAAACTGAGTTTAGAGACCTCGGGTTTGGATTAGCTTTATGATTAGTGTGAGGGGGAAGTTTTATATGTGGTTGTGTTCCTTAGTGTTAGTATTTACTAGTGGTAGTTTTAGTTCTGGACTGTGGTTGTTGGTGTAGCAATAAATAGGGGTAAAGGATTTTTGGGTGAGTGGATTTTCGGGTTTTGGCTAGGGTTAGGATTGGGTTTATGATTAGTGTTAGGGGTAACATTAATATGTGGTTGTGTTCATTAATAGTAGTCATTATTAGTGGTAGTGCTTATTGGGATAGTCTTAATTAGGTATAGAGTTTTTCGGGTTACTGGATTTTAGTGTTTTGGCTAGGGTTAGGTTTAGGTTTTGGCTTATGATTAGTGTGAAGGGTAAGTTTTATATGTGGTTGTTTTCTTTAGAGTTAGTATTTACTAGTGGTAGCTTTAATTCTGGCCTGTGGTTATTGGTGTAGCAATAAATAGGGGGAAAGGATTTTTGGGTTAGTGGATTTTCAGGTTTTGGCTAGGGTTAGGATTAGGTTTATGGTTAGTGTTAGGGGTGACATTAATATGTGGTTGTGTTCATTAATAGTAGTCGTTATTAGTGGTAGTGGTGATTAGTGGTAGTTCTTCTTGGGGTAGTCTTAATTAGGGTTAGAGTTTTTTGGGTTAGTTGATTTTAGGGTTTTGGTTAGGGTTAGGATTAGTTTTATGATTAGCGTGAGTGGAAAATTTAATACGTGGTTGTGTTCCTTAGTGTTAGTGGTTATTAAATCTCGCTCAAAGACAATATTTCAGGAAATCCTTTCAATAGTGTGGCTGTCCAAGCAGTCCTGTGCCATGCTCCTCGTCATAGGCAGCATGTGTTATGCTTTGGAGACACCAGAAATAGGTGATGTCACCAAAGTAGCCTTTTGCACCCCAAACCCTGCACTCCTTTCAAACAGCCACTCCCACTGTCTTTATAATGCACTCACCATCGCCCACAGACTGACTGTGTGCTGAAACCAGCCACAGGAAGATTAGTTTGCAGATGTCTAGTGAGAGAAATTTAGGCCAATTATAGAAATATTTTGAAAAGCCAAATTGCAAGGAACATAATATGGCATTCTGTGCTAATTACCAAATCCAAAAGGAAATACTCTGTGAAGCTGGAAGATTTGGGGCGAGTGCAAGAACACAGGCTGATTTCATGCCAAGTAAAACAGCTACTTAGACAAGGAACATTGATGTGATTGGAGTTTAAAGACCTAGTTTGGGCAGCCTGCAAGAACAGACCACTGCCAATGTGTATCAGCACTATGCAGGTAAGTGTGGCTGAGAAAAGGTTTGAAAAACCAAATGCAGGAAGGAAGCCACACCTGTGTGTTGGAGGGCTGGTGGCAGGGAGTGAAATTGTATCTGGGTTCTGCTCAAAGGAATCAGCAGTGATTTCAGAGTGACTGCTCCAGGGACAAGGCAGCACTGTGTTTGTTTGTGCTGGTGTGCCCTCCACACCTCACCATGAAACCACAGACCGTCCTTAGCTGGGCACTGCCTCCCCCAGCCAGCATTTCTCACATTAACGCACAGAATAAGAACACACACACACAGAACTAGTGTGAATAAAATGTGGTGACATAAAGAGAAACCAGAGGGGTGTGTGTGTCCAGGCAGGTCATTCCTTTGCACAGTGCCACATCTCCCTGTGCCCCCGTGGCCATCCAGCTGGCTTGGCTGTGGGTCACGAGCAGCTGGGCACAGCTCACACGTCTCCTACACTCATGGTTTGCTGGGGCAGCTTGAAAGTGAGGACATTTGGCAAATTTTAAGGGAAACTGAGGCCTGTGATGATGCAGTTGGCAGGTTTCAGCACATGTGGTCCAGCTCTTAATGGGGGTGGCCCATTATGTATAATTGATAAGGAAATGAGAGCTGCAATTTTTATGTGTTTGCACAGCAATATGCCTGTAATTAGTGGATATATTTACACCCATTAGAGCTCAGTACAGAGAGAAGTGAACCCCTTCCCCTCTCTGGCTGGGTGCTCCCAGCCACAGCACACATCCTCAGCATAGTCAGGGCTCAGACCACCAGCACCCTTCTAGGAGGGAAAAGCAAGTAGTCTTCTTTTTAACAAGGTCCCAGGTTAAAAGGGATGATTAGGTAACACCCAGCCAGCAGACAGGCTATGTGGGAATACAAGAACCCTACAAATAAAGAGGTGGACAGAAAATCCCTGAAGGGCTCAGGCTGCAGAGCTGGGAATGCAGCACAACCCAGGCAGCAGCAGCAGCAGCAGATGTGGATGGAAAAGGCTCTTGCCCCCCCTTCCCTGGCATCTCCTGAAGGAAACTCGTCTCCTTCCTCTGCTGCAAAGCAAGTGAAAATGGACCGTGCTGGAGGTGAGTGGTGTGGCCTCGCCCGCAGCCCCTGTCAGCCTCATCTGGGCAAAACACTCTGATCAGTGAGATCTGTTTATGGCAATATTATATCACTCAAGGCCACTTGCATAAAGTGCCAGTCAGAGTGAATTAAGGAGGCAAGATGTGACCATGAATAAAGGTTTTAAGACTGGGGATTCACTTTCATTTATGAGCACATAATGTTATTTTTGCATTTAAGTCCAATTTTCAAAATGGAGTTGAGAGCAAGGCTCCCTGGAAGCCCTAACCTCAGGGCTTGTCTGCATGGGGAACTCTACCCGCATTTCTCCTGTAGTCAAAATATAAGTGAATTAAAATAAATCCAATTATGGCCACATTTTCTCTGATGGAGCGCATCCACACAGGCTCACCATCTGCTTTAACTAATCTGTGCTAGGAATTCATAGCCCTGCATTGTTCATGTCAGTCTTCTGGGGTATTTCTGGGTAAACAAAGATTAAATCTGTTCAAAAATATGATTTACAGTAATGTTTATATAAGGGTGTTCCACATAACTTTAGTCTTGTTTTGCACTGTTTTCCATGTAATACTAATCTGTTTTCCAACTGATGGAATGAAATGTGTGCTAACTCTTAATATGCAATCCCTCACTTTGGATTGACAACAGTTTAATGTTGGGTTTTGTTGAAAGGGCTCCTGATTGAGTTGAATTATGTTGAAGTAAGTCAGTGACCTGGAGAGACATTCTTTGTGTAGGGAGTTGCCCATGTTTAAATGGGGCTTAAAGTTGTCACACCTGTAATTGAACTCTTTCAACACATTTTATAAATGCACAATCAGTCTCCAAGGTAATTTATGGCCCTTCCAAACAAATAAGAAAATTAATGCAATTCCTTAAGAGGAGCCTGCTACATGTGTACAAACAGGTCCAGGATGGCGTTTTCATCAGCTTTAGCCCTTTGGTTTCTGTCCCTCCTGGCCTTTTTTACCAGATATCTTCAGGAAAGACTGTCCAGTGCTGCTCCTGGCAGAGGAATGCAATGAGAGAGCTGCCATGAGTCCGTGTGTCCATCCTGGACCTCCTCCCTCGGGGCCCTAAGCCTGACAGGTGGGTGCATGCAGGACCAGGGTGCTGCACCCAGCACACCCCAAATCCACTCCTCCTGCCCCACACAAGGCACCAAGGACTCTACATTAGCTTTACTCCAGGACTACTGAGTCTCCAAGTATCAAGGACTTCTGTCCACTGGGCAGTAATCTAACACAGATGTGGCTGTAATGTTTTACCAAGGTTCCAAGGAATGTTTTAGGGTCAGCAACATAATCCTAACATTTGTCTGCATTTGGTGGCAAAACTTTTAATAGCCTCTTTACCTCCTAATTTGTCTCTTGCTGTTACTTCTCAGGCAAAATGTGGTGTGTGCTCTTGGATGAGTTTCTAAAGAGAGAACTGCGTCGCTTCAACTAATTAACAGAATTCAATGGAAATTTCGGACTTTTTAGGCTGTGGCTGACACAGAAGACAAAAGGTGTTTGTCAGCATGGGAACCAACAAATCTCCTCTGGTGGCTCCACAGAAGAATGAAATGCTTGTCTATAAGCATTATTGCTCACTTTGTTTCTCTTTAATGAACCCTGAACAGAAAGGCTCCTCAAAAGTGAGATGGTGTTGACACCAGAATGTAGAGTATTAAAGCAGCCAATGTCAGGGTTAATAGAGCTGGACTGGCTGTATAATTTGGGTGAAAGTAGCAAGCCAGAGGGTGCCTTTATTTCTGGCATTACCCCCTGCACAGACAGCCCAACTCTTCCTCCAGCTTTCGGAGTGGCAGCACCCGTGAGCCTTTAAAAACCTGCTGTCACCAGACCCGGTGGCTACAGAGCCAAAGTGGAGGGTTACAGACATTTCAATTGGCTTCTGCTGAGTGCTCAGCACCCCAGCATCCCTCCCACCATCGTGGCTCCTGTACCTGCTCACAGCAAAGCCCCTTTCCTGGCTGCAGAGCTCCCGAGGACGTGGCCAGGACACGCCACCCATCCCTTGCCCCTGCAGGGATGTGGACCCAGCCGTGGCCCTTGGTCCCTTCTCCCTGCTCACCAAAAGATGCCAGCAAAGAGCTTTGGTTCCTCGGGCTCAGCTGCCAGCACTGCACACCCGAAAACTGATTTTTCCTGAACGACCTGATTTGGGAATATTCCCCAGCGGGACCGGAGCACAGAGCGAAGTCTTATTCTGCTGATCTGGATAATGTCAGCAGATGGAGACAAATGGGCTTTAAGTAGGCGTTTCCACTAATTTCAGTGGTGAATTTTTTCCAATTAAACAGCAAAAAAAAAAGAATAAATCCCTTGTGAGCCTGTGCAGGAGTGTGGTCTGTAATATTTAAATTGCCATATCCCAGAGGCTGAGTACAATGGAGAAATCAACAATTCAGGAAACAGGGAGGGTTGATTTGAGTTGGCCTTGAAGAAATACATCCTGTAAAATCTTTTAAGGCAAGGGAAAGAGGCAAGATACTTCTATAGAGTTTTTTGAGTTCTAAACCCTGTGGGACTGACTGAAGTTACAGTAGGAATGGGATGATTGGACAAAAAGGAAGGCGATGGGAATGCTTAGATGACAGTGAAGGAATCTGGGCTGTGTGTTTGGGAGAGAAGTGGGGTGATTATTAAGAAATGGCAATAAGATTTTAAGGACATTTGGTCATTAAAGCTACAGGGAAATCTGCAGAAGAACCTTCTGGATGTGCCAGCCCAGGTGAACCTCAGAGAGCCAGGGCACTGCGGGGCCACACATACAATTTGCTGCAGGCACACACCTGAGGGGTTCAATAATTCAGCATAAAATTAACAAGACTTTCCTGTGCTGAGCAGAAACCTGTGTGTTCAACCTGTCCTTCCCCCCCAGCCCAGGAAACCCTCTGTCGGGATGGCAGCTGGGTGGTTTTCTGATCACTAATAAATTCTTCAACAGGCTTTTCAAGCAAGCTCGCTAGAGCCCAGTGGTGGGGTTGGTTCTGCAGGGCTGGAGGCAGAGTAAAATCACAGTGACATCTAGTGATCACTAACATTTCACAGAGGTGCTACCCGTAGAAAAAACAAACCTGTATTATTAGTCAGTATTTTAAACACATAACACAAAAAACCAGCTCGTTAATGGAGGCCAGGGAGAGGGATGGGCTACAAATGGGAGCAGATGATGTGAATTACAGTGCTGCAGGGCTGGCAGAGAGCACAGTGCCCGTGCTGTGGAAGGGCTGGGGGTGGATTTCCACTGGGATCTTTCCTAGGTCTGCATTTCTCACTGTTTCAGCGGAGTTTGCTGATGGTACTAAATTGCAGCACATTCATATAAAAGAAACTCGATGTTTTGGAGACTGGGAATAGAACTAATAAAATGATGTGCAGCTCCAAAAATGTGTGCTGGTCCCCAGGGAAGGAAGAGCAAAATAAACCCTGTTCCACAGCTGGAATATGCTGCGTGGCAGCAGCTCTGCCTCAGCACTTGACAGACACTGAGGAAAAAGCAAATAAAGAGGGAATGCCAGCTGGGCATCAGAGCCATGATTCGGGTTTGCATCTTGAACCAAAGTGGGATTTGGGGTTACTTGGCAGCAGTAGGAACTCACTGGATTTATGATGTTGATTGAGTATTTTGTACTCCAGGTCACTGACTGACTGATGATAATTTAAAAAAACCCTTTTTCTTCTGGTTCTGAGTTATCAGTCTGGCCACAGTCATGCCCACAGTCATGCCCACTTAGCCAGGCTGGGCTTCATGCTGCTGTCCTGCCAAGTACTCTCAGGGCTGAGCGAATGGTACATTAAGGAGCAAAGGATTAAGAGAAACTCTTCTTCTGAGGAGGATGGGGCAGGACGTTGCCCATTTATATTTTCACTGTGCAGTGATGAAACCCAAATTAGATGTGTTAGCTGGAGTAACAACAGGGAGAACGGATGCAATTGGTGAATAGATTTTGTGGATTTAAACTGAGTATCTTTGTGGCCATATATATATGCAGACAAATTTTCATATGATGAAACATTCAGGAGCTGCTTTGACACAAGTTGAGAAGGAAGCTCTCAGCCAATTTCCAAGCCCTTCCCTTGAGCCCCCAGCAGCCAGGCAGGTTTAGTCTCTCAATTATTAGCTGAAAGCAGAATATACCTTCCCACTGTCTGATTTCAGATGCCGCTGGAGGATTTCCCTCAGATAGATGTGCAAGGGGAGAGACAGATCCAGGCACATCAGATGCCAAGGATCTGCCCATGACTGTTGTGGGCAATAACCACAGAATGGGAATTTATTAAAAATGGTAGCCCAAATTAACTACTGGGTTGCTATGATTAGGTACGTGATTTTCTACAGGGAAGAAATGTGTAGTGGGACTTCAGGTGCTGCATTTCAGTAGCTTGATACAATACCATCTGGAAAATTATTAGCTATGCTGGCATAGGAATTAGAAGAATAATTGGAAATTGAGTCAGGACCTGGCAAAGACGGATGAGGGGACTGGTTATTGCTTTGGTGAGGTTGCTTAGTGCTTTCAGGGCTGATGAAGGGGATGGGGTTCACTTGCTGAAGGATTTATACAGACCTGCTCACCCATCTTTCCTGCAGGGCTGGGGAGCACCTGGTGCCCCACCTGAAAGCTGCAAAGTGAGAAATAAGGACATTGCAGCTGCTTTACTGAGTCCTGCACATCTCAGAACTTTCCCAAAGGGTTGCACAGCTCTGCTATTTCAGCAGAAAGCTTCCCTGAGTTGAAGGCACTTTCCTCCACCACCATCCTGGTTCAGGTCCCAAGTCTCCAGCTCCAGTGACAAAGCTGTATTTGTCAACATCATGTTTGATCTGAGCTGGGAGGAGCTGTGCTGGAACATGAGGTGCAGCACCCGGCACTGGCTGGGCTCCCAGCACAACTGCTGAGGAAGCAATTAAAAATAACATTACTGTGAATTGACAAATCTACTGTTAGGTTTGGTCTCAGAGGGACTTCCCAGTGTGTGGCTGAACCGTAGGCTTTTCTCTGTGACAGGTCTATTTATTTTGAATAGAGGAACAGAAGAGATGTGTCTCTAGATGTTTAAAAAGCAAGTGGTTACTTTTCAAGGACTATTTGACCAGAATTTCATAGCACAGCTTCTATTAAATAAAGGTTTGGAAGGTGGATGCCAGTCTTCCAGCATGACAGCATCCTCAGCATCTGCCTGTGAGGGACAGTGACCTGGGTGTAGCATCAATTTGCAGTGGTTTGATGAGGAAAAGAAAGTACCATTGTCATTGCATGGAAATTACTTGCCTTTTACCTTATGGGCTGGAAATGCCCAGGGCTGATGTCAATTTAATCAGGTTCATCATTTCACAGCAAAGGCCATTCACTAGTTCATATGATCAAGGACCAAATTGCTCCTTGCTAGAAAAATAAGCAATAATATTGTGGGTAATGTGTAAGTCAGCACAGCAGGTGTGGAGCTGTTTTTTGGGAAAGGGCTGCTTCTTGGCATTGCCTGATTCCTGGAAGATGATTAGGTTCAGCAACTTGAATTTTTTTGTATAAGATTCACTCAGTTCCCAGCCAAGCGAAGCAGAAGTGGATGTGATTTGAGATCCCACCAGCTCTGACAATTTACCTTGAATTTCTTTCCCCACTCTGTACTCCAGTATATGATGCCCTGCACTGACCTAACCTAAAATCTGCTCCCAGCTTTCAGTCCTTCCCAAACCCCTGCATCCTTCTTTGGATACTGCAGTGTGCAGGGTGCCAGCCAGCAAATCCACAGGCAATTCTTCCCAGCTCCATTTGCTCCCCTCCTGCTCCAGGTGTGGATACTTCATCTCTCTTCTATTCTATACACCTATACGTGGTGCACATCAATTTGGGCTGTACATACCGCTGTGGACATACTGGGGAGGCAGAAAAAACACATGAAAAGTGTATTTACATGTGCACGAGTCCCTGCAGTGCCCCTTGGAAGTCACACCTGTGGCCCCATGAGCACACTGCAAGGAGGAAAGCCAATAAAATCCCAATAAAGGTAAGTCTGGGGAAGCATTTTGAATCCAGAGCATCTCTTCTTTCTTTTCCCCAAAGGCACTCCAAATGCAGCAATGGGGTTGATGTCATCACAAACATACATTATTTCTGTGATGTGTGTTAGTACATTGTAATGAAAATGTGCTTTCCAAAGGCACAGTTGCTGATTTTCCCTTTGCTGTCACTGTAATGCTCTGATTCCTACCCTTCACTGAGATAAAAGGTTTCCCTCCCACCTACCTCCAAAAAAACCCCAGAGTAAAATCTGAGTAATGGGACTGACAGAACTCGTGTAATTGTTCCTGCTTTGCATGCTTCCAGGCTGATTGCCTGAATTATGACTGATCCGAATTCCCACTGAAGTCCATGAGAGTCTGCACTGCAACAACAGTTTGGTGTTCAGAGGAACTTTTTGGAGGAGCAGGCTCAAAGCCAGGGGAGTGGAAACAGCATTGCCCAGTGGCTGCAGTGGAATGAGGACAGTTTAACCCTGCTGAGGATGAGGCTGGGTAGTTTCACTGCTCATAAATGAGTATCCAGTATCTTCATGGCTTGACAACACTGTTGGCATCTCCAGGGTAGGAGACCCATGACGAGATGGAAACAGGACGGGCATGTTGAGGGTGTGATTCTTTTTTGTGAAATAGAAGCAACTTCTTCTTCCTAACAGGCAGGAGCATGGGCATGTTTTTCATCAAAGCACTTACTTAAAATGTTCTATTTTTCCTCCAAAACTTATATGAAATAAAGCCATTCATGCAGAAAAGCAGATTGTTCCCCTTGTAATGGAATTTAACTGAATTACGACCATTTACATGTAAGAGATTTATGCTGAAACCCTCAGGGCTGGAAGGACCTGCAGACCAACATGGTCTTCTTGCTCTGCATTAACAGCCTTGCATTTGGCTTCTGTGAAAAACCTCCTACTGGCAGGGTAAGACAAGCAGAGGAGACAACTTTTGACACCCACCAGACCTCAGAAAGATGCCTCAGATAGCACAAACACTAAAATTGAGATTTGGACCCTTCTCCACTGAGAAAAAGCCAAGAAGAATCCAGCACAGCTGCTCCCTTCTACAGTGCCATGGGAAAAGGGGCTGCTGGAGTTGCAGGCTCATCCTTTGGCCCGTGGCATGGACACCACCCAACTGCATGTGGTGGATGTTGTGGATACACATCCAGAAAGATAAGTAGCCCCAGCTATTTGATAGCTAGAATTAAATAAAGAAGACAAAGAATGCCAAGCATGAGGGAGTTCTGCCATTACAAATATGTTTATAAGCGTGAATATTATTTACCAGCCTTGGACTAGGGCAGCCTGCATCTATTAAATTCCCTTTGGAAATGAAAGGCACAAGCCAGCCACTTGGCTCAGGGTGTGCAGTGTTTCCTCTTCCAGCAGCTCAGAGCTCAGTGGGATCTGAACTTGTGCAAGAATAATTCCATTTAAAACAACCCAATTGCTTTATTACTTTAAAAGTCTGTTTTTTTCCCTTCCCATCAAAATCAGATAGTTAAATGGCATACTATATAGTTTGTACATTAAGCATTCTGGTTATTGTATATGATATTATATAATATCATATAATATAATGTAATATAATATAATATACGTTGCTTTGTGCCAGAGAGGTGATCATAGAAGGGAGCAGACACTTAACTTTACCCTAAACAGGGCACTTAATGCTTTTATTTCCCCAGGCAAATATTGCAGCATAGAAAACTCTGTTAAAGCAGGGAGGGAAGGATATTTGATGAGGCCTCTCAGGAGAGTCAGGATGAGAGAAGGATTTCAGTAATAAATTAAATGCTGCCAGCAGTTTAAATTTATAAATAAATAAAACTGAGTGCAATTACATTGAGGATCTCCTGGAAAAAGCTCAGCCAGCTTCAGCTCCTGCCAAGGGTGGGAAATGGCATTTCAGTGTCCAGGTGGACAGCAATGTCCTTTCCAAGGACATTCCCCCTATGGTCATGCTCCCCACAACCAGCTGGCCTAAGGTGGGCTCTACCCTTTGTGGCTCGTGGGGACCAGAGCAGGCAAGTTGTGGCCATTGCCCCCAGCTGGGATTGCTGTTTATTGCCCCACAACACCTGGAATTAGCCCTGGTGATCTGGCAGACTCCAGCAAGCTCTTTCCTTACCTTCAGCACTCCCTGACTGAGCTTTGCCCTGTGCTGGCCTTGGGCACACCTGAGAAGAATTGAGAGCTCGAGGTTTTAATGGCTTGGGGACCAAAATGTGCAAGGATGGGAAGAAAAAGGAGAGGGATGCAGGAATGATGGCATAGGGTAGTGAGTTGGGAGAAGAACTTAAAAGACATGGAAGAAAATGCTCAATATCAGCTATGTTTTAGGGAAAGGAGTTGAGAAAAGCTGAGCATCAAAGTACTGCAGGAAATGGGTTTTTCTCCTACTTAGTTAGAAAACACTTGTGACTTAATGGGGCCCCAAAATTAGCTGGAACAGATCCCCAGCCACTTCACATGCTTGGCTGAGGGAGCACAGCAAGTGTCCACTTCTGGCACCATCTGTGGTCCCAAATGACTCTGGGAAGGAGCCAGGTCTGCTCACACAGCACACAGTGACCTGTCCAAGGGCTTCTTTCATATGGTTCCCACCAGCACTGGGGTCTGGTTGCTCAGCTTTTGGCTTCTCTCTGTCAAAACGAGGGGCTCCTTGATTGTGGGAAGAGGAGGGATTATTCCATGTACAGCATCTGCCCAAAGGAGCCTGGCAAGGGCAGGTCATCCATTCCTTTCCATGCCAATTGGCTTGGGCATCAGTTCTCACTTGTGGGATCAAACATCAGCCACTGATGGGATGATAAAGAGCCAAATTTTGATATGGGAGTGGGGTTGTGCAATGGGTTGCCACAGACATCTCTGTTTCATCTGATTTATTATCTCTGCTAATTACCCCAATAAATCAGTGTTTGAATGAAACTTGCCATTGATACTAAATGTGAAGGACTGGAATTACTTTTGGAGAGCTAACAGGAAAAAAAATCCAGCAGTATATGTCAGAGAATAAGTAAGACTAACCTTGGCAAAATTGGTGGATACAAAAAAAATAATAAACACAGTTAAAGCATGGAGCAACCTGTGTGTTAGCACTTCACAGGCATAACTTTGCCAAGAGCATCTTCACCACCATAACATTACAGGTGAGACCTGTGGGCAAACACTGGAGCAGGCACACTGCTGTCTTAGTGCTTTCTTATATTCTATGAAAACTACAGAGAGAAAAAACACCTGTAAACCACAGAGAGCAAACGAAGCAGAGCTGAAGTTCTTGTGCTGCAGACTGGGCCAAGGAGGTTGCAGGTGCAAGCTGCTGTGCCGAAATCTTGCTGATTTTCAGGAATAGTGCAAAATCCTCCTCAGACTCACTGTGTGCAAGATTTCTTCCCCACGTTTCCAAACAAATAGGAACATAATACCTGGGAGAAACAAAAAAAAAAATGTCACCTGAGCGCATCCAGCAAGCTACTGGAACAAAAAAATAGCCTTTTGGTGACAGCCTGGGCTGGCCCCTGCAGCGAGCAGGAGCCAAGGGAAAATGTGAGGCAGGCTCTGCTCGAGCAGCCAGGTCTGCAAGCGTGTGGAGCCACTGCTCTTGGTTTGCTGGCTCACTCACTCCAGCTCTCACGCTCCACCCTTTGAGGTCGGGTTTGCTGGTTTGGTTTTTTTTTTTTTGCAGCTTTTGCAATCTGACAGGGGCGGGTGAGAGCGAGTTCAGGGAAAAGCCATTTCCCTGAAGAGCAGCTGGAGAGCAGTCCTAGCCCTGGCTGTGCTAGCTAGAGGACAGCCAGCCTCGCCGCTTGCTTTAGCCTAGAACCACCCCCCCAAAATCCACAGGTATCCTGGCGCTTGAACTGATTTTCCAGGTAAGCCTTTATTTTAAGCTCCGGATCTTGGTAGCTGAGCGCTCTCCAGCCAGGAAGTGAAATCTGTTTGGAGACCAAACACAGCAGGAATGGTGTAAGGGCAGAGTGGGGAGAGCTCAGCTGCTCGGTGTCGTAGGTCCTCTGGTTTATTTACTCAGGCATTTGTGCCATCTGCCTTATTTCAGTTAAAACAGCCTTAGAAACACCCGCAAGAGGCGGACAGACAGACAGACAAAGCCCACAACAACATTTCCCTGTAAGTAAAAGTTACTACACGTGTTCTGCCTGCTGTGGCGAAAGGAAAGGAAGGGAGAAAATAAGGGCAAAGCAGCTCGTTGGTGGTGATGCTGGTTTAAAATTCACACGGCAAGAACTAAACTCATGCCAAGTTCTCAGAAATGAATAGACTTGTAGTTCCGGGGCTTTGGGGGAAATCTCGGGAACAGCCAAAGCTTGGGAAAAAAAAGTCTTGGGAACAGTGAATCTGTTGCTCTTAACCCCATAATGGATCAGTCAGGCCTGCTTGTTGGATGTTGAGACATGGGAGTGGCTGTGATGCAACAGGCAGGGTCCTGTAAAGCTCCTCTCCTGAAGGCTGGGAGATGTGGGGAGCCAAACCCAGGCACCCTCTGCTTCTGCCAGGATATTACACCAAATAGGAATTCTTCATTTTCAGTGCTTTGTTTAGGTACTGAAATTATCGTTCCAAAATTCCCCTACAATTTTGGCTGTGCCATTTGTCATCAGATTGAGAAGATAATCCTGTTGGAACAGTTGGAGTTGATATTATGATTTCACTTTGGGATCTGTATATGGGAACTTGAGAACATTCTGGGACCCCTCGGGTCAATAATCTGAACAACATTGCTCCATACTTACAGATGTCTGAATTTTAGCAGTGCCTGGGGAGGAATAACAAAAGTCCTTGGCTTCATCAAAATCCCACTCCTTCCATCAAGGGCTGGGAGGGCTCGAGCTGCTTTCCACCGCCGTGTTTGTGAAACAGCCTCACGCTGAACCCTCTGCCATCCCGGGGTGGGGAAATGTCTAATCCCTTGCCCAAGGGCAGACGCCCACTGCTGGGGTGACCATGGGTAGAAGGAGCAAATGCACCCCAAAAAATGATGTCAGAAAATCTCAGACCCCCTGCAACTCATAGTTTTGGCCCAAACCTTGGATTCCTCCTGCTGCTGGCGTGGGGCTAAGCCGGGGAGCCAAGCTGTGCTGGGGAGGGGCAGCTCCCAGCAGATGCAGCAAAAAAAACCTCCCATAGCCTTCTCTGCCCTAAAAAAGCCTTTGGCACCCCAGGTCACATCTGCTACTGCCAGCACAGAGAGCAAGTGAGACCAGCTCATGCCAGGCTGCCTAAATAATGAAGGAAATAGCATGGCAGGACAGATTTGTTTTGTATTTGGTTGCAGAGGAAGCGCTGGATTGCTCTGCAAGAGTGGGAGGGTTTGTTTTCTGCTTCTGCTTCGATGAGTCAAACCATGAGCAAAGCAGTTCAGATCTGGAGAGCCTCAGTTCCTATAATTTCTAGCAGGGAAGCATCTCTGCTACTGCTTTTGTTCCTTCCTAGGGAGATTTGTAGCTTTGCTGGGCAGGAACTGCTGAAATGTGCTTAGCACAGCTGGAGCCTCTCATCACAGCTGTAAAAGAAGCAAATAAAAATAACACTTGTGCTCATCAGCAGCGTCCCATTGGCTTCTCTCAGCATTAATACTCTGCTGCCTTTGATACAGACATTAGTCAAACCCACTCCTCTTCCCAGCACTCCATTATAAGGGATGGGGAAGAGCCTTCCATCACTTCTGACACAACCTATTATTTTTTCCCACCCTTCTCTCAGAGGCAGAATGGACATCAAGGAGTATTTTGCCAGGATTTCTTACCAGGGCTCCCACAATAAGCCAGACCTGAGTACTCTGTCAGATATATTCCAGCACCACATCCAAGCTGTCCCTTTTGAAAACCTCAGCATCCACTGTGGGGAAAAGATTGAGCTGGACCTGGAAGCCACCTACAACAAGATAGTGGGGAAGAAACGTGGGGGCTGGTGCATGGAAAACAACTACCTTTTGTCTTGGGTCCTGAAAACTCTTGGCTATGATGTCACCCTTCTGGCAGCAAATGTTTATTTCCCAGAGCTCAACGCCTATGCAGAGGAAATCGATCATCTACTGCTAAAAGTGGTGCTTGATGGCAAATCCTACATTGTGGATGGGGGGTTTGGGATGGCCTACCAGATGTGGCAGCCAATGGAGCTGATTTCGGGGATGGATCAGCCGCAGACTCCCGGGGTCTTTCGCTTCCAGGAGGAGAATGGGATCTGGTACCTGGAGAAGGTGAAAAGGAAGCAGTTGGTTCCCAACCAAAGTGACTCCACTTCCCATAAGGTGGAAGATGAAGTCTGCCGTCGGATTTACCTCTTCACCCTTCAGCCACGAGACATTGAGGAGTTCAGGGGGTGCAATGCCCACCTGCAGACAGCGCCCGACGCGCTCTTCGTCACCAAGTCCATGTGCAGCCTGCAGACTGCCGACGGCATCCGGGCCCTGGTGGGCTGGAAACTCACTGAGATCAGGTACAATTACAGGGATAACATGGATCTTGTGGAAGCCAGAACCCTTGCAGATGAAGAAATAGAGAAAACACTGAAAGAGAAATTCAATATAACCCTAGACAAGAAATTTGTGCCCGTCAATACAAGCAGGTTGTCTATGTTCTAACTCACTGCCTGAATTATCATTCAAGTCAGGGGCATTACAGGCAATTCCTCCCTCTCTTTCTGACAAGCACCTAAAGGTTAAGCTTTTTCCTTCCATCTACACCAGTAGCATGAATCTGGAAAAGAAATGGATTTTCACAACTATTCCTGCATCTCTTTTTGGTTTGGGTACAAGGAATTTCTTCCTAGCTCAATCAAACCACGGCCCTCCTGTTTGTGCTTAGTGGGAAGCACACTCTGCCCATTCCCTACTCCTTTCATCTCTTAAAAGCCTCTCTAAACACACCCAGAGTAGCTGGGCAGAACGATGGAACTGGATGTCTCTTTCTTTATTACCTGGCGCTGCCACCTGGGGAAAATCATACCCACCTCTTAAATGAACACTATATTATTTGGGGAATTTAACAGCCAGAAAAACAAAGACATCTTGTGCTGAGTTTGCTCCATAAACCTGTCCTTTTTGCTCCTGCATCCACAACACCCTCTCGTGTGGCAGTCAGATGGTGTCACACCTGTGCTGCACTGTGAGAATACTTAAGGACAGTTTATTTATGGCCTAACCCCATTGATAAGAAAGATTAGTGACAATTCTGTCTTGTTTCAGCCTTCACATGACTCCTGTTCTCTCGGTGACATAACCAAAAAGCAGTATTTCTTTGAGCTGAAAGCATTGCCTGAGACTGCTGAGAATACGTGTTCCTCTTGTCACTCTGAGTGTTATTGCACATTAATTATTGTGGCTGAATCCAAAAAAGGTGCACAGAATTATTTTTTCTGAAATATATCTGCTCTACTGAGGATGCTTTTGCAGTGATACAAATTATATTGATATAAGGGGAAACGATGAATCTTAATCACATACCTAAAGGCTAAGATTTCTAGTAGGAGAAATTACTCAAATGTGATCACTTTGCCTATTGAGAAGATACTTGATGTTCCTTCATGTACAAATCTTGGAAGCATTACAACTGTGCACTTATAATTTAGTAAATTATATAAGTGAATTACAATTAAATAAAAAAATCAAGCATTGTGTAGTAGAATTATTCAGATGTTTTTTCCCCCAAATTACAGCATGTATTCCCAAAGTAAAAAATGTCATTGATCACTGCAGTTGCCCTGATTATTTTTATGTGCTAATATTTTGCAGCTAAGGCTTTTAAAAACACAATAACTCACTGAACCTTTTTTATTTGGTATGCAGTGTGTGCAGCTTTCTATAACTAGCAATTTATGGTTAATAAAGGCTGCTGCTATTCTGTATGTTCAAAGTGTATTTCGTGGAGACACAGTGAGCTCCCCAAATCCCCATTGCCCCCGAGTCCAACTTGGCTGCAGGTGTGCCATTGTCCTTTATAACACATGAGGCTCTCCCATCCTACAGGGCAATGAAATCTAATGACATCCTCTAGTGGGTTGCAGAAGACAAAGGGGCTTCTTATGGTGTGGACCATCAGCTTGCAACACAGACGGTCAGAAGAAATTGTCTCAGGACCTGGCTTGTTTGTGATCTGTGTCTTTCTGTGGTCTCCACATTAGCAGGAATGTTAAAGGAGCTAAACCCAGTGGCTTTATCCTGGTGGCAGCCTGGCAGCTGGGGCAAAGCTTTGGGATGCAGCCAAAAATCCAGGCAAGTCTTGCAAAGCTGTGGGGTAGCAGAAGATCCACGCAGAGCCAAGAGTCTCCATCCTTTGTGGGAAGAGACACAGGAAACACCTGGAAGGGGCTGTGCCCGCTCCTCTCCCCGTGCCTGGGTGTTTCTTGCACTTTGTGCTGTTCCACAGGCTGAGGGGAAGGAGTACAGAACCATAAAATCACAGACCTTTAAGACCAGAGTGGGGCATTACGTCCATTGCCCCAGAGATTTGGCTTTGAAGGGCAACAGCAGGGAAAGCCACATTTCTTTCCTCTGACTCATGTCCTGGACTGTACCCAGGGCACTGCCAAGGCTGCTGCCCCTCCAGGGCACAGCTCAGCACTTCTGGCCTCCTGCTCAGCACACCCACAGAAGCAGATTTGATTGCTGAACAACCAAGGGAAACTTGCTGTTGGAAGAGGAAAAAAAAAAAGAAAAGAAAAGAAAAAAAAAAGAGAAGCTCTTCATCTCCGATTGCACTGGTTTGTTTTTTCCTTATCATTAACTTTGGAGGCAAACCCTTAAAGGCACAGCAGGCTCAGGGAGCACAGAGTTCTCACTGCTGAAGGACAGGGCTTCTCTTGGAAACCAAAGGAGTTTAAACAGCTTGGCCAATCTGACCTTGTTTGTTTGGGGGCCTGATATGAGCCACGAGGAATAGCTCAGTGTGGTGTGATTAATTCAACAGTTGCCATCCCCATCAAAAGAACAGCAATTTCTTTCCTTGGATTACTCTCTCTCTCTATCATAAGTCATGTCCTGCAGGGATCCAGACCACATGAGTGTCAGCAATGTAAAATCTGTATCAAAATCTGCAGTATTTCTTTGCTGCTTTAGCAGGGGAACATCTATCGAGGTGCCCAAGACTGAAGCCCCTGGGTGACCTGCAGGGTTGGGATGGGTTTATAGGCTATAACCACTAACAAAAGTTGCTCATGATACCTTTTTTCCCTTTGCACTTCTGCAGGGCTTCAATTCTCATTCAGTAACTTGGAAGGTTAAAATCTACTCAGTGTCGGAAGCAATTTGGGGACTGGCTCATTTCCAGGCCCTCTGTACAGCAGCTAACACAATGAATGGCACGACAGGGCTTTCTACACATATGCCAATACAAATAAAGGAATAAAAACATCAGAATAAAAACTATTATAAAAAAAGACACTCTCTCCCCTCTCCTCCTGCCCTGCTAGAGGATAACCCTGTCCCTGGCAGGCAGCTAAGGCAGCCTGGACCTTTAAGAGCAGCAACTCCCAGGGCAGCTTTTCCTGGGAACTTTGGAGCAATCCAGGGTGGAAAGCCTGAGCTGACTGCCTGAGAGGTAAGTGCAGAGTGCCTGATCTTTACCTTCATCCTGCAGCCCGGGGTCCAAAAGTTCAGCCTGGGAAAGCTGTGGGGCTGCACACCATGTGCTCAGCACTAGAGGCATGTTAGCAAAGCAAGAATGACAGGAGCACAGAGGCCAGCAGGGCTGCAAGGGTGTTTTCCAAGTACAACAAGTGTTTTTTGAGAGTTGAACTGACTCCTTTATGCTGAGCTGTGCATGAAAAGCACAGCTACTGACTCAGAGCAACTTACAATCAAACAAATGCTCCAGCCTTGGAAGTCCCTCGTGATTTTTAGCAGAGAAGAACAGTTCCTGATATTCACCCTAATTATGAAAGGACACAGCAATGCCCTGGGACTGTTCCAGCCAGGCAGAACTAATGCCTGAGTCTCGCTCCCCCCCAAGCTGCAGCACGCTGGGCAAAGCTGGGCTGCTGCAGGAGCAGAAGCAAACAAGGCTGAACTGAGGCTTGGGGTGTTTGGCAACTCAGGTTTGGCCCCAAAGCTGTCCCCAGGGCGAGGGCTTGCTCACTGCTGCAGCCTCATCCATTGCACAGTGGGAATGGCTGTGCCAGGAAAAGAACCTGCCTTTGGGGAGGCGAGGGAGTAAACACTGGTTTATCACAGTGCTCCCTCACATCAATGATGTTGTAGTGCAGCTTTATTATACCTAAACCTCTCCAAGCATTTATTGTGATTCGAGCCCATTTTGTGAGGCTGTCTCTGATCCAGGCTTTAAATTGATGTGGCCAGAGAAGGGGCAGCTGAAGTTCCCAAAATATGTTTTCCCAAAGCCTCGTTGCCAGCACCCCAGGGAGGTTCTCTCGTGGCTGGGAGAGGGGAGCTGGTTAAATGCTGAGCTCTCAACAGAGCAGTGGGAACCCCCAGACCCAGGAGATGGGTTAGAGGGTGGGCATCAGGTCTGCTGCTGCTGGCCCAGGGCAGGGACTCACTGGGGTCTGCTGGAAGGCAGATTTCAATCCTATCGCACCCACCAGGCTAATGGACTCCCCTGGAGCCCTCCTGGTCACAGAGGTTCAGCTCAACCCCATCAAAGGGAAAAGATGTTTCGATCTTGCTATGCAAAACTGCTAAAAGTGGAAATAGAAAGGAAAGCAAGGCAGAGGACCCCAGGATGAGCCTGCCAGTGAACATGTGTGGTGGGAAGGGAATGGCTTCTACAAGTGTTTCCAAGGAGATCCTGCCAGAGATGAGTGCCCTTGTCCTGAAAAAGGCATGGAAAAAAACATAAAATGCAATATCAAAGCGACATTACTGGTTTTTTCATGCAGCCTCTTTGGGTCCTTTTGAAGTGAAAATGTTTATTTCTTACTCCCTTATTGGGATGATCCTCTATTCTCTCACATTTTCCTGTGGCTCTGTATCAGCCACCCTGAATCCTGGTACCAGTGCAGATCAATACAGGCAATACAGCCAAGTCATGTGAGCTGTGCTGCTGGCACCAGGGCTGGGATTGAAGTCCAGAAATGAGGTCATCACCCTGCTGGGGGCTGGCATTTCCCCCCATGGATTTGAGGTGGGATTTGCACAAACTCCAAGTGCTGGCACGGACATGAGGTCAAACTGCTGCGGGGAGCAGTAGGACCAAAGCTGAGAAGAGTCACTGGAAGGGAATTTCTCACATCTCATCCACATCAAATGACTTTTGGAAAATCTTCCCAGGGAACACGTGACCAATTTTGAGCAAGAAATCCTCAGACTTTTTATAAATTAATACAGTCCTTAGCAGATTGTGAATTGTTCTGGAAAACAAATATCCTTTCATGGGAAAAAGCCAAATTAAATCTAAACTAAAGGCAAAAGAAATCCCTGCAGAGACAGATGAGTCAGTGGATTAGAAATGTTACAGGGAACCTTTTGCATCTCGACCACACAGCCAGTACCAATGACAGTGTCTTTCTGATAATGAAAGGGAAGGGGATCAAAGACACAAAGACACAAAATATTTCCAGTAATTCGAGCTGAGATGGAAGTCTTTGGTTTATACAAGATGGTAAAAAACCCCACAAGATGATGAATGTGTTCTTAGTAATTATCAATTCCTCTGATCTTTAGGTTAGACAAATTAACAGTTCCTTCCTTTCACAGCCAGGGCCAAAGCCCTGTCTAAACCCCACAGGGCAATGTAAGCCATTAAGAAAACAGCAATCTACTTCCCATGGAAGCCTGTCTAAAATGGTGCCACACTGAGATGTTAATCCCAGGTAAATGAAGCCACGAATGCAAATCCTTCTGGTTAAATTACCTGTGGGATAAAGAAAGAATTGCTTACCTGGTACAGTAAAAGAGACAGTGGGAATCTGCTGTGACTTTTATGCTGTATGGTTTAACAGTTCTGCAGACCTGTTGTTTGTCAGTTTTAGCTAAACTTTGTCATGTGGGATCCTCATCTGTGGCCAGAGATGCTGCTGTGGCATGTGCTGTGCCTTCCCATAGGAAAGACATCCAGCTGGTTTGAAGGCAGCACCTGAGAGAGGGGAAGCATTATTGTCACCTGCTCCTGTCCTTGTCTCTTTTTTAAGAAATACAAATGCCACAGGCAGCTCTAGCAAAAGTTTCTGTCAAACCCTCACTAAAGTGGCCCAGGCTACG
This sequence comes from Xenops minutus, assembly GCA_035221455.1. Classification (NCBI taxonomy): domain Eukaryota; kingdom Metazoa; phylum Chordata; class Aves; order Passeriformes; family Furnariidae; genus Xenops; species Xenops minutus. Next base: position 16,254,314 of record JAWWEE010000018.1, read on the forward strand.
TTTGCAGACTGGTTAACCTGTGCCACAGAAATAGCAGGGAAGCCCTTGACAGGTGCACAGCAATAACTGGCTGTTTTTCTGCTCACACAGGCAAAATGAACATTCAGGAGTATTTTGGAAGAATATCTTACAACAAGCCCCATAAGGATGCAGACTTGCAAACCTTAACAGCCATCTTCCAGCATCACATCCAGGCCATTCCCTTTGAGAACCTCAGCATGCACTGTGGGGAGACCATCGAACTGGATTTACAAGCTACTTACAGTAAGATTGTGAGAAAGAACCGTGGGGGGTGGTGCCTGGAAAGCAACCACCTTTTATTTTGGGCCTTGCAAGAATTAGGGTACGACATCTGTATTCTGGGTGGGAATAGTTACGAACCAGCAGAGAGGGCATACACTGCTGAGATGAACCATATCCTACTGAAGGTGGTGGTCCAGGGAAATTCCTACATTGTAGATGCTGGGTTTGGTGGTGCCTACCAGATGTGGCAGCCACTGATGCTGATTTCTGGGAAGGATCAGCCCCAGGTCCCCGGAATCTTTCGTTTCACGGAAGACGACGGCACCTGGTACTTTGAGAAAGTCAAAAGGAAGCATTTTATTCCTGAGAAAAGTGAGACTCCTTCCTTCACTGATGCACCAGGAGCGGGGAATATCAGAAAAATATACAGGTTCACTCTCGAGCCACGGCATATAAATGACTTTCAGGAGTTAAACATGTACCTACAAGTGTGTCCAGATAACATCCTCCAGAAGAAGTCACTCTGCAGTCTCCAGACCACTGAAGGGCTCATTGCCTTGGTTGGATGGACCTTGACTGAGATGAAATATAACTACACAGAGGACACAGACCTGGTGCACATCACAACTCTTACAGATGAAGAGGTTGAGAAGACACTGAAAGATAAATTCAACATAGTGCTGGAGAGCAAACTTGTACCAGTGAATGTTCGTGGCTTGCCACCTAATCTAGTGGATCAGATCTAATTCTAGCACTGTGTTTGATGGATCTCTAAATACCCAATAGAAAAGTTCTAAAATTAACATGAATTACATTAATTGATCCTTCAGTTGAGCTCGTCACAAAGCTTGGTAAATTCAAGTACATTGCTAGTTACCTGCATATACTGTTTGCATGTTTTTTTCTTAAGCTTCTCCTTCTTTAGAAACTAAGATATCTTACTACCTCTGATTTGCTCATATGGAAATTGCTTTTTGACTCCTTAACATTTTGTTCCACCTCTCTGGAACCCATTTTATTGCAGGTATATTTTGTGGCAAAGGAGACCAAAACCATACAGAAGGAGAAGCTGTGTTAGCATTTTACACAGAAGATCTCCAACCTTTTTTTGGTGTTATTTCCAATCTTCTCAGCAGAGTTTTGCAAATTATTCACTTCCTTTAAAAGTCTGAAAATTGAGCTAAATTTGGCTTTCAAAGACTAACTAGAAAAAAAAGAAAGGTTAAGACTTTCTCAAAACAAGACACTATTAGGTGCTGATTAGCTTATGATGAGATAAATTGAAAGACTTGAGTCCTATTCTCTTACCGGGAATTGACTTAAAGTGGGTATTTATCCAAGGGCACCTAAAACCCCCAGGAGCTGTCTAATTTTGAGCATCCCATTTTTTCTGAGTCTGATTTTTCTGCATCTCTGAATTTGAAGCAAAATACATACAATTTGAGATGATTCAACAGCTCTTAAAAATCAGGCTTTTGGTATCAAAACTGGAAAAAAAAAAACCCCACCAAGTTAGACCAACCTTTGGAAACTGTAATCTAAACTTTTTGGACCAAACCTTGTGATGTCAAGAGGGGATGCCAGTATTATAGATCAAACTCTTCATATTTATTACAAGGAGCATTTTGCACAAATGCTACCTGAAAAAGTGATTCTGCAGATGCAAAAGAAAACCCTGGGAAGTTCAGACATGCTACCAGTGTGCTTTCACAGCATGATATACACAACACAAAAGCTTTGTGATGTGATACCTGTGGCACGCACTGCACAGGATGTGCTATGAGGGAGGGTGACAGAAGAGCATCAGTCTTCAGGCAAGGAAGACTCTGACATTTGTTTTCCTCAAGCACACAGACCCACAGAGCACCTGATGTGCCTAAATCACAGGTGCCTTCCCAGATCCAGTCCAGTGTGCTCTTTGCCTTCCCAAAAAGGACCTACTCTGACATTTCACCTCTGTCAATGAAGAGGAGACATGCTTGACAGGGAGGGAGTGACATAAACACTGCAATACCTTGGCAATTCCATGTACCCACCAGGACACAAAGAACATCCTCCACCACAAAGTGCTGCTTTGCAAAATAACCAAAATTTGATTTACAAAGCCGTTTGCAACTACCTACTGTAATTATTTTGAGTTATAAAACAAGTTCATTCTGGTCTTAACCAGGGGAAGACATAAACATCTACTAATAGAGAAGAAACAAAGTTTAATTCGCTCATGGATCAGTGAAGTCCAAACATGTGAGTTCATTTTGGGTGGACTCTGCCCTTTCTTGGAATTTAAGATTCAGGAGCGAGGGTCAGTGGAGCCTAGAAAGACAACACTCACAATCTGTATCCACACCTGGCTTCCCTGACTGTAATAAACCACCCAGAAACTGAATACCTCCATAAATAAAAAGGGATCTCTTAAGAGGTAAGTTTATTTTCCTTAAAAAACCTTCCAAAGAAAGAAACAAAAAGCCCTGCTTTCTTTATGACGGTGGAGGTCATGGGCAATAACGTAAGCAACATTCTCTAGGAAAAATGTTCTAGAAATGTGTGGATATAGAGCTAAAATATCACCTGCTAAACAGGGGCTCTTACAGAGGGCAAAAAAGCAATATACAATTTCAATGCTTCTACCTCTCACTCTTCAGGAGAGGCTTCACTTGACTATGAGATAGATTCTTTTCTTTAGATACAATACTAGATATAAATTTAGAACTGCAACCTCTTGTTGAATTGATGCTTTTAGATTTTTAAAATTTATTTAGAAGTATTACAAGTGCAAAGGAAGTAAAAGTGCAATCTAATAATCAGTAGATTTTGCTTTATGGGAATAAAATCACAGTTCTTTAAAAACAAATTTAAAAAAAGAAATTACAAACTGTGGGTTGTGTAACCCAGAAAACCCATGTGCTGATGTATCAGGATAAAGGAAGACAAATGCCATATTTTTAACAGTGGAATTGCTAATAGTGTGTGTGGTCCTGGTAAGGAATATTTGTGCATGAGCACCTTCATTTGCACATTTAGAAACAGCTCTTTAAAGTTCTTCTGCTGCTGTTTTTCCCTGCACAAATCAGACCCACATTTGTGGGGCTATCTTTTCAGTACCTGCCTTTTCATCTGACCTGCTCACAATTCAAAAGAACAGTAGCACTCATCTCCTGCAGTCCAGCTCTGATGCTGATCAATGATATTATGGAACTGCACAGAGACATCACAAATAATATAAACTCCAGAACCAGCTTTATGCTGGTGTGATCTATTTAGCATTCATGGTCAGAGCAGGTAGGATGGGATATACTTGGATTCTGCAAATCAGAAGAAAAAAGTGCCATGAATCTTATGTTATGCTTAACAAATAAGACATTGAGAGTATCCTCCAACAACACACTTAGGTATCACTGGAAGCTGAATTCCCTTCTGTAGCAGATAACTACTGCAGCAGCTTTTGATGGCGCTCTCCAGGCACTTTGGACAGCTGCCTCTACACCAGGCATATGCACAGCATGAATCTGCCTCTGAGAGTCATCTCGAGACATTTTAGCTTGCAGTAAACATTCAGCAGGTCACCACTGAATTTATGTGACTACAATAGTCTTCCCTAGGTGCTAATACATGCCTAAACCTCAGCTTACTGTGCGTGCACAAAAGATCTCCACGTAGCTTTGTGTGTTGTCAAGAAGCTAAAGTTTTGCAGTAACTCTGGGCTGCTTCAGGGCTCAGGGCTCTCTTTGCCAAGGCTCAAACCCCCTGTGCCCAGCTCCAGACCCAAGCAGATGATCTGCAGTGTGTTTTACAAACAGCATCTACCAGATACCTACAGAGAATCCAGCTCCTAGCAGTGGCCAGCAGACTGTGATGGGCCATTGTGAAAGCCAGATGACTGAGTGGCTTTTCATAGTATTAGAAAGCAGAAAATAAGCTGAGTAGGTCCTCATCCAGAAATCCTGTTCATGAGGAACCCTGCCAAGGCAGACCAGGAGATGGGCACTGCTGGAGGCAGGACAGGCCAAGGCTGCACTGTGTGAGGCTTGGGTAATTCTCAGTCATGCCTCCTCTGGATCAAAGTGAGTTTTGAGAAAAGCCTAGAGAGCTGTAACACAGCCTGTGTCCCTTCTCAGGGCACCCTGTGAGATGTAGGGCACGGGAGGGAATGGAGATGTGCTCTCTGTCTCTTAGGTCACTCACCTCCATTAGGATTCATTATTCCAACAGCAGAATGAGTTTCTGCAGAGCTCAGAGCAGACACAAGACTCGGTGGTCTGTGCCTCTTTCAAAGGTCAGAGCCTTTCCAGTGAAAACCATCTGAGGAAAACTTGACACTTTACAAAATGTGCAGGAGTATCATCTTAACTTTTTGTAAGGGGTGGAAGAGCGACGTGTGCTGAACAAGCAATTCACTGTCACGTCGGTCAGTGGCAGACTCATGAAAAGAATATGTGAATCCTGGCTCAAATTATCTTCCCTCCAAGAGGCAAACAACACTGCTTCCCCCACTGACACTCCTTGCACTGAACAGAGGATTTAGACAAATTTTCTTGAACCCTTGTACACACACCCTAGCATGCTCTTTTATTCCTTCATAACCCCACTGTTGGAATGCAAATACAGCAAATCCCCATTTCACGGCCACTGCATATGAAGCTGAAATGGCATCAGCTGTTTGCCATAGGGATGGCTCTAAGGAAAAAGCAAACCTCACATGCACTGCTCTTTGCCTGGGGAGCCATTTGATATGATTGCTTGTTACCTTTTAAAAGCTGCTCTGATGGCGTTCAGTAGATTAAAGCATCTTTGCTGGCAGAGCCAGGGCAGTTTTTCCACAGCATCATAAATCACTCATGTAAAGAAACTAAACCAAAACACAAGTCCTTCCTTTACAGGTGACATGAACCTTGAAGAGTATTTTGCAAGAACTGGCTATAAAGGCTCCCTTGAAAAACAAGATCTGGAAACCTTAACCGATATATTCCAGCACCACATCCGTGCTGTGCCCTTCGAAAACCTCAGCATCCATTGCGGGGAGAAAATTACTTTGGAACTGGAGCACGTTTACAACAAAATCGTGCGGAGGAAGCGGGGTGGCTGGTGCATGGAAAACAACCAGCTGCTGGGCTGGGTCCTGAGGTGCCTGGGCTATGACACCAGCTTCCTGGGAGCTTATGTGTTCAATCCCCATCAGAATGCATATGCCACCATCATGACCCACCTCCTGGTAAAGGTAGTCATCGAGGGCAAAGCCTACATCGTTGACGGAGGCTTTGGGGTATCCTACCAGATGTGGCAACCCATGGAGCTTGTGTCGGGGCAAGACCAGCCCCAGGCTCCCGGCGTCTTTCGCTTCACCGAAAAGAATGGCATCTGGTACCTTGAGAAAATGAGACGGAAACAATATATCCCCAATCAAAACTTCTCTAACTCTGACCTTCTGGAGAAAAAAGAGTGCCGGAAGGTCTATATGTTCAGCCTTGAGCCACGGACAGTGGAAGATTTCTGTTTCCAGTGCACGTACCTCCAGACCTCTCCAGATTCCCTCTTTACAAAGAAGTCCATCTGCACCCTCCAGAACACCACCGGCTTCCGAGCACTGATTGGGTGGACATTCACTGAGACCACATACAACTACAAGGAAAACATGGATCTGGTGGAATTTGTAACTCTTGAAGATGAAGAGGTGGAAAAAACCCTCAAAGAGAAATTCAACATCACCCTAGATAGAAAACTTGTCCCAATTAATATTAAAGGATCTTACACAATCTAGGTGATCAGGAAAACCTACACTACTGCTACGTATGTACAGTACCTTCCACTGTCTCTGCAATCCCTTCTGCAAGGTTATGGGATTCATTGGCAGGTGACTGAAAGACAAATGCATTAATATGGGATTAAGTGAATTTCGCGTGGGGAAAAATCAGGAATTTAAAACTCTTGAGTCAGTTAGATAAAATTACTTGCTGTGAGATGACTGCCGTTCAATTTTTGGCACAAACATAGGATCTGATTTGAATCTGGATATAGGCTTGGGTAAGAAATATGTCTGGGGAATATTGGACTGCCTGTAGCACACAAATAGGTAGTATGGATTATTAATTATGATATGCTGCCAACACATTTCCTATGGTTATTATAGGGAGACAAGTCATCTGTGAGCATTTAGACAATGAAGTACACATTTAAAACTTCATTTTTCACAGGATCCAACCACTCACAGCTCATGTCATTTCTCTGCCTTTAATATAAGCAAAACTATGTCATCTTTGAAGGGAGCATTAGGAGGTATAATTCTTTCACCATCATCCTTAGACAAAACATAGTACGAAATGAAAATTATCACCATGTGCAACCTTTTGGCCATTACTGCAATAAACTAAACTACCAAAAAGTAATTTTTGGTATGTACATATTTCTCTGGTGATGAAAATTCTACATATGGCAGTGTTATTGTGGCCAGTGGGCTCTGAGGACATAACTACCAGCTTTGCTTCTGATAAGGAATCATCCTATAAAGTGATTGGTGCTTAAATGTCACAGCTGGCTTAGATTTAATTTGGTCCCAAAAGGGGTGGAAATGTTATACTTCTAGCATTGCATTTTATTTGTATAACAAAGGTAGAACAACAAAGCAAACCCCACTATCCCCTTAATTCTCTCCTTGTTCTGTATAGCAAACATGAGAGTCCATATGGCTGTCCTGACTGGGTGCTGCTTAGCACAGGAGCTTTAATGTCACAAGGGAGTTTGCTCATCTGCACCAAAGTGAAAACAAAACAAGCCAGTCAAATCTAAAAGAAACCTTTTCTTTTGAATTATTTCAAAATCACGTTTCCCTGTTTTTTAAAAAAAATGTTGTTCCTCCTACCATGCTTCTCTGCAAATAGCACAACAAAGGAAACCACTAAGAAAGGGGAAACATTCTTAACTATATCAAAAAATAGCAGAAAGCGAAAAACACTCTTTCTCCCCAGTCTGTGGTAAGCCTAAATATTGGTCAAATGTTGCTTTCTCCCATTGATAGTGTATTTTTGCTCAAAGACATCATCTGATCATTAATCTCACAAATGCTGTAAGTGTACACTTAAAAATAAATAAAAGGAAAATAAAAACAGTGAGTTGTTTGAAGTACAGCTGCCCCCAGCTGCACAACTCCTGCACACACCATCTGCTAAGTGAGGGCTCTTCACTCCCAGTATCGATCTGCTGGCCAACCCTCCCCACCCCACACTTCTTAGAATCATTAAGGATGCCAAAGACCTTTAAGGTCATCGAGTCCAATTGTCAACCCAGCACCAGCACCATGTTCACCATTGAACTCTGTCCTCAAGTGCCACTTCCACTTCCCTGAGCAGCCTGTTCCAATCCTTTACAACCGTGGTGCCAGCTGGTGGCCTGGGTGCTCTGGTTGCTCAGGGATGAGGAACTAAGGGCCAAGCAAGAGGGGACACTGAAAGATCTTACTGAGGTGAGAACACAACATTTATATTAATAATAGAACGACAGGATTTCTTTGGTAATTTGTATTGATATTGTTCTCTCATATTCAGGTCCCATTAAGGGGTTTTACCCTTTTCTAAATGATTGATAATTATGAGGTGTTCCCTGAGACCTCAGGGAATATTACAAGTTTCAAAACACTCACCACCCCCATTCTAGCCAATGGAAATTCCCACCTGCATTCACCCAGGTAAGCAAACCCTGTTTCTGTATGCAGTGAACTACAGCTGTTTGCTGCTGCTGGTCCCTCTTGGCTTGAGGACAGCCAATACCAGAGTGGTTATTTTGCCTCCCAGCTTCTCTAGAGGTGTTCCTGCTTGCTCCCAGATAATTGCTTGGTGATACTACAAGGGTTTCTTGAGCAGAGGTCTGTGGACTCATGTCAGCATTTTTAACTATGCCTGCAATGATGGGATTCAATCAGATACTCCCTTCTACTGGTCAGTTCATATTAAAAATCTATGGTGATTGAAGCTTCAAGCCTCTCCTGGACTCCACCTGTTGATAACCACTCTGGGTGGGACTTTTCCTCTTGATGTGACAATTCTAACCCGGTCCTCACTGTGAAACATCAAATCAAGCTGACAAAAGCAGGTTATTGAGGTGTGAAGGCCAGACCCAAAGTGCCTCAAAGGTTTGAGAATGGTGTAAAACCAAACAAAATTAAACAAAGCTAGAGGCTTCATGCTGAGGTCCCATTAGGAAGGCATTATTGTACAAGCTGATGTTCTCTCAGCCTCAAAAGAAACAACCAAGTCCTTACAGCATCAGCTCTCACAGAAACCTGCATTCACATGAGGAAGGAACTGTGGGATGTGTTACATCCTTCACCACCACTATGCTTTATAAACACTCTCTGAGAAAGGGTTAATGAGAGCCCAAACGATTGTGCAGTTTTAGTTGTGGACTGTTGTGGAAGTGAAGCAAAACAAATGCTTAGAAACCTCCCTCCTTCACCCTCCTCCTGCTCCCCGGCCCCACACATGTCTAATTCTAAATACAATTTAAAAGTATGGTATTCCAATTAAGAGAAAGACAAGACAATTTCTTTTTTAAGTCTGAACGCTGGATGAAGTCCCAGAATCCCAGCCCAGCTGCCCATTACACACACAGGCAATGCCCAGTGGCAACCACAGCCATTGCAGCATTGCATAATGGAGTGTCTGATTAGAAAACAAGGCAGAGAACAGAAGAAACACGGTTCAAACTCCACGGCACCACTGAACATCCTACCCCTCCCCAAAGAACCAAAGTTTAATCAGCTCATGCATTACTGAAGGGAGGACACAGGATGGCTCACTTGAGTTGGACTCTGGTCCTGGACTTTTTAAGATCCAGTACTAAGCAGAATAAATGTAAAATGAGAGACATCAGCAAGAAAGATGAAGTTTTCCTGTTCAGTACTTCCATGATTCCAACCCTAGCAGTTATTACAGGAAGAAACACAGTCAGCCTGCCAAAGGACCAAACTTCACCTGACAAGGGACAGACTGTGAGCTGTCAATGAGCACCACCAACACCCAGCTGTGCTTTGGTCCCTCCAACAGGTACCTCGGTGTCACAGCCACAAACACCTCTGGTGTCTGCTTACACTTCACCAGCTCCCTTTTGCAGGTAGCCATTTTCTTGAATAAAAACACTACTTACCCAACTCTTGTTCTCATGGAAGAAACACTTTTGTTTTAGAAACGTGGCCACGTGGGAAATTTCTGCAGCTTAGGAACTTGCACATGAAAATGTATTTGAGTCTGTGTCAGAGCCAAGAAGGCTGGAGTTAATGTAGGTTCTCTTCATGAATATTTCACTGCTACACTTACAACTCTTTTAAGAGTAGTTCAAGCACAGATTTTGCACAGGAGAGTATTTCTACTTTGGACAGGAAGCTAGAGTCAGACATATAAATATACACAGGCATATATATATATATATCTATGTATGTATTTATACTATTGGAAATGCAGACAGGTATTTCAGGAGATGCCATCATAATACGTGTCCTTGTAACTGTGGGCACTGAAAGTACATTTACGTCACGTAGGGATGATTTTTGGTTTTGTCTTGCTCACAATAACATGCTGTGGATGGTGCTTTCAAAGACACACTTTACAAATTCCCCATGAATAAAAGATTGTGCTAAAAATGAGTAGCTGGTCTTACTATGGCATTTCAGAAGCTCAACGAGCCGCCAGCTAAATGTGAACAGCAAAACCCCCCAATTTAAATCCCCAGATTTAAAGACAATAAACTAAAATCTACCATTTCTCCACAGCTGGTGTTGGGCATGTTTAGGAAACAGAACCACCCTTCCCCTATTCCAAAATCATGGATTTTCTAGGAAGCTGCTTAGTGTTCACTCCTGTTTATTCATGCACCACACTACTCACATTTCCAGCTATCCTTCAGGAAATGACATTAAATGAAGGACCAACATATGGCAGAATGCCCTTTAACTGAACAAAATTACCTCCTGTTGAACTGGACAGGATTTGCACAGAGCCTTGGCAAAGAAAGACTTCACATGGTGTTCATCTGAGCCAGTACCATTATCAAATAGATATATTATAACCCAAAAGCTCGTTTACATGGCACCACCAGAAACTTCCTCAATCCACTGTCCCTCAGGACATGCAATTGCAGTGACATCTCCTGGTTGCTGGTGGTTCACTAGAACACATTTTACCCCTCAACTATCCAGCACAGCTATGCAGAAATTCACTCTCCATTCAAGAAATGTGTTCAGACAGAGAGGAATCATTTTCCTACTAATAAGCAAGAAAGAATAATGGGATATATTCCAAGTTTTTCTTGCGATGACCAACAATAAATCTTTTCTTAGCTGAGGTCACATCTTCCATGGGAAGAAAAATGTCTTGCCATCATTAACTTCTTTTCAGCTGGCAATAATATATGATCAGGTTTTAAGTAATTGAACCAGTAGCATTTAATTAGCTCCAAAAAACTCTCTCAGATCATGAATCACAGCCTTTCCACCTGCACGAGGTCCCCTTACTAGGTTAAAAGTGTATTTCTCTTGCCATGTGTGATCCATCTTGAATATCTAATGAGGTGCTCCTGATATATGGATTATAGTTCATATATCACATGCAAAATACAGCAGATGCAGTGTCTCCTTTAAATAATTGAGTTTCAAGTCTTGCTTCACTGAGCTGTTAAAAAAAGGCAAGACTAAAAAAAATAAAAGAATAAGGCTCCTGTGTCCCTGACAGAATGGCCACTCCTCCCTTCAATTTAACCAGTTCCTCTGCAGAGAGTCAGCAGGAAGGATGAGCAACTTCGTCCTCCTGAGGAAATGTAGGGAAGCAGTATTTTTGGTTGAAAGACAGTACACAGAGAACTGCTATGATTTTAGGTAAGACCACACTGACATTTTTCACTAGGCCCAGAGCACTGACTGACCAAAGAACAGGATGTTTCCTCCTAACATTACTTCAGATGGCTTTATCACATGCTAAACCAATCAGTGCACTCAACCAGCATTTGGGGACATCTGTGGCCAGCACAAAACAGGATCACTTCTTATATCAGATTGTATTCAGCACCATTTTTTTTTTACATTAAGTAAGCTAAACCACAACCATTAACCACAAAAAACCACAGTTTTTATTCAGTTTTCAAGTATATTTTTGAAGCCATTATTATGCCTTTATGACAAGACTTGGATAATTATAAGATTGGATTTTTTTGCTGAAAAAGAGGCAAGATTAGCAAACTTCTTTTGGAAGACAGAAACTAAGACTCACAATCTGCTCAAATGTCAAACTGTAAACGTTGCCCAATATTTGGCTTGCTCTATAAAAAAAAGTTTCATTAGAAAATCCTCTATTTTTAAATAAACTTTATAAAAAATAAAATTCAACAAAGTGGATTTTATCTCTCTGTTCTTTCCCCATCTTATTTTTAGCACAGAAAAATCTCACAAAACAAACATGTTTCTGCTGACTTGTTTCAATTTGAAGACAGCAAAGGTTTTCATTTTCATAATAAAGCAAGCAGTGGAAGCTGAACAGCCTTACTGAATTGGACACAGCTTACCTTTACTCTGCAAAGTTCTTTCAGATGTTATCATAAACTGTAAATAACGTTGCTCCTGATTGCATGTGACACTTGATCTAGTTATGTACAACACTTAAAGAGACTGATGGGATTAGAGCCCCACACATTAAAAGCTGCTGAGAGAGGAAAGGATGTATGACATCCACTATACACACATCCACTTCGAAAAATGTCTGTCATGGATGGTTGAAATTTCAATGAGAACAAAACAGATTTACAAATCCACCCTTTACATTAAATAGCAAAATCTCCAAACAACCTCCAGTTCGTGGTACTGTTTGGTAGGCATTAGGTAACATTCCTGTTGGCTCCACTTGTGCAGTTGACATTAATCCTGAGGTTTTAAGAACATTTTCTTAGCTTTTTTACTAGGGATTATGTTACTATTTCTATCTTCATCAACGTCATCATCTTCATCATCATCCTTGAGTACACGCTGGTCTCTCTTCCTCAAAAATTTCTTCCCTATTGTTCCCACTAATGTTTCATATCTATAAAAAGAATAAAAAATTGTACACCTTTTACTAAAATCAGAGAAAAATTCAATGGAGCAAATCATAAATCTAATCACAATTTAAGTGGTGTAAAAATCCTGGTCATTAGAAGCCTGAGAAGCACAAGTACTACATGATCACTTATTAGATTATTATTCATTCTGACAGTTTGAATTTGTTAGCAGTTGGTAACAAGGAGGGAATTAGCATGGAATACCTGGATATCAAAGGGCAAAACCCCCCTATAACTTATTCTATCCCCAAAAGTGATGGAGATTCCACTGAATATAAACCAGCATTCCTGGAAAATCAGTTCTCTACAGTACCGTATCTGTTGTGGGGTTTCTTTGTTTTATTTTGTTTGTTTGCTTTTTGGGTTTTATTTCCCCACTCATAATACAGCAACGTATCGTATTCCTAGCTAGTATTGATTATGTCATAAAATAGAACTTACCTTCTGGCCATTTCTTCATCTGACACATCAGCCTCCATTTTATCATCCACTTCAATTTCTTCTTCTTTGCACTTAGAGTTCATTTGGATCATTAACTTCTGAAAATGAAGTAAGAAATAGCTTAAATATATTACCATGACACAATGACAACTATGCTGAAATTCACTGGTAGGAAAAGCACATAAAAGGTAAGAATCGAATTTAGTAATCATTTGCTGTTCCTGGTCAGGTTACAGCATATTGTTAGGAAAACTCATGAAGAAAAGGCAATATGCCTCTCTGTTGCTAAACTGAGCTTAGAGTTTGCCTTTGGGAAAAGAAGTGACAGAGAGATAGTGTTTTCACTGTATGGTAGCACTCAAACATCCTAAGGGGCACTCCAAACATCTTCAGGAGACTAGAGAAATTAGACCATAATTAATTTTTCATTGTGATGTTAGCACATAGTCCTTGAAATGGTTTTGTTAAGAGCTAAAAATATCTGCAAGGATTCACAGTAAAAGCCAGGAAGCAATCAGATGCTGAGTCACAGGGACAGCAAGTTCAAAATAACTAGAAGAATCCCCTAGTAAATCACCTTGCAAAGCCTTCTGCAAACCTCTTAGTTTTCACACCTTCATCCTCTTGCTTCAGTTCAGTGTAACCTTTTTATTACTGTCCCCATGTAGTTCTATCAGCATGATTCATGCCAGAAAGAAATTAAAGACTCTCTTGCCCAGCACTTTTACCTTGGAACTCTGAGCCCTTACTTACACAAGTAAGTGTTGAATAAACAGGGCTGAATGTTTGTAGATCGTACTCTGCATTAAATGTTAGGAGGGAAAGTGAGCTTTGTTTTGGTGAGCAGCATGTGGGACCGTTTCCTCAGAGCAGGGAGGGAAAATCTGCAGGAGTTATGCAATTACTGACTACCAACACAGGGAGGGAAAAAGCTTCTGTTTACCAGATGCTGCATTGATCAACATTTTGGGTTGAACCATGGAGTTCCTGTACATGAGAGGATTTATGGAAGGTGCTGCAAAGGCCAAACAGCATGCAGTGTAAACACTCAAATCCCCATCCCCAGGGGCTTCAATCATAATGTGAGAGCCCCTCAAACCAGGACATTTGAACAGTACCTCAATTTCTGGATTGAATCCTTTGAAGGACATTCTGCCATAAACCAGATCCTCACATCGCATAAAGCTTCTCTCTTCTATTATACAGCTCCTGCACGAAACCCCAAACCCAGCCCTTTGTCAAATGGTGCACTTTAAACTAAGCAAATTTAACAAATGCAAAAAGGATTTGCTGTCTTCCCCCCACACAAATAAACAAAACCACGGTGTATTTTATACCATCAACTACTTTCCAAAGCTTAATTGCTCTGATAAATCTTTCAGTACAAGCAGCTTGGAGTGCAAAGGAATACTTTTTGCCAGTAAGGCTGTGCCAGTTCCACATGCAAAATTAACTCTCCTGACAAAAAGCACTCTTTGCTGGTATGATTCCACCTACATTAATACTTTTGCCAGAATAAAAATACCACATAAATATCACTCTCCAGGTGGCATTACTATACCAGCAAAAGCTTCTAATTAATTTTTCATTGTGCTGTTAGACCTGGCATTAGTTGAGTCTGTCAGGATATAAAACACTATGTCATTCTCTGTTCAGCAGGGACAGATTTCCCCCTTCTCCGTCCTTTTTTTTCCTCCTCTAATGAGCATGGAGTGAGAAAAGAAACATGACCCTGAGGTGTTCATAATACACGTGTTAGATAAAAGTATTTCCATGAATTGTTCCATCCTTCTTTTCCTCACACACGTATGTACCTCTTCATCTCCCATGTGAAACAAACCCTCATGATCATAGGAAGTTGGGCTGAAGAGATTAAGCTTATTCTCCTACCTCAAGGCAGTATCAGTTAAACATGTACCATGAACAGCAGAGGTCCATCTAACCTGTCCTCAAAAGACTTCCAATGATGAAGAATCCAGTGTCTCCTCAGGCAATCTATTCCAGAGCTTCAATAGCCTTATTGTTAGAAAAATTCTCCCAATGTCCAGCTTGAACCTTCCTTGCTGCAACTGAAGCTCAAATACCTTTTTGTCATATCCATCAAGAGTAATGGAAAAGAGTTTATCAATGACCTCATTCAACTACAGTTAATTCCTTGGGTCTCAGCTTTTTCAAAATTATGTACGTTCTCCCTCAATGGAATTTTTTTACACTTTTGAAAGGATGAAACCCAAGCAATTTTAAAAGTAGTTCTCCTGCTATTTAAAGCACCTTTCTGAAGAGCAGGACATTTTCTTCCTTATTAGCTAAGCCTTACTTTATTTTTGCCATTATCTCTCCAATTTCAAAAGCAGGATTTGAAGTGAGCTGGACACAAGAAGACAGAAGTGTCCTGAATGGACTTAACTGTGTGACTGGAGCTGAATTTACTAACACAAAGTTTCAAACTTCTTTTTCCAAATGAAGGGAAAAAGCAGCAATGAATGAATAGGTCCCTGACTGAAAGAAACTAATTATATGCATCTAGAACAATGTGTGAGTGAAAGAAAGTAACACACACAAGAATTGAAAGTAGGTCAAACTACACTAGGCAACCTTAAGAACAGCCTTGAAAGTAAGTAATAAAGTTGCAATGCCAGTCTGTCACTATTTTTGCTTCTATTTACTGGTTATTAATAATACTTATTTTATAGAAAAAAAATGAATATACTATTTCCATTTCAAAACAATCCAATTATGATAGGAAATACAAAAGGTTACAGCTTACTCTTTTTCCTTTAGATCTGGTACATCAAGATACCAGTGTTCTTCACTAATTATCTTCTTTTCTTCCTCTTCTAGTTGTTTTTTAGTTCGTGAATCCAAACCCCTTTGCATGAACTACAAAAAAAAGACACATAAACACACAGATTCAGGTTTTTTCATCATGAGTAGGTTCTGAGCATGTACCACTTACATGATGGCAATTACCCATTGCATAATGTTTAGCAATTGACAAAAAGTAAATGCTTTTTGTGATTCTTCTGTGAGTTTGGTCTAAGTTTGGGCAAAAAGGCAATGGAAAATTAAACAGCTGCTGATCGTAGCAAATCAACAGTCAGTCACATCTGCACTCACATATAAGGAAACAGATCTTTCCTCGTTAGTTTCCATGTATTTGAGGTGTCACAACTCTGTAATTTTGCCAAGGTTTTCCTAATGTTTCAACAACGGCCAGAGAGAACATAATGATGTTGAAGTTATTGCTGCACATCAGAAACCAACTCCATCCACATAACTCAGAGCTAGAGGTAGGTCATACCCGGCTGGCCATTTTTTGATATATCTACACTTTCAACCATCCTCTTCTTTTTTTTCAGATTTAATTTAATGAACTGCATTGCATTTGTAGCTCTGGAGGTGCAAACCTGCCTTTGCAAGTGGAAAAAAGTAACAGAGACTTTGAAACCAGACTGAGAAAAAAAAGTCTTCTGCATCCAGCTGTGCTAAAGGAAGATGTTACCAGCTTTTCACTTCCCATTGATGATCCACCAAAGCCCCAGCTGAGCTGTACATATAAGCACCTGTTAACTCACTGCAGGAACAGTCTGCCAAAAGAGTTGAGACCAGTAATTAAGTTTAGGGTAAAACTGCTATTTATGCCTAATACAAGGACATTGCTGTCAATCCCTTCCTCGGTGATAACCTCTGTCAGAGGATGGGAACAGGCAGGTAGGGACAGTAACCTCCCAGCAGCTGGGAGTAGTAGAAGACATCTGTCACAGCTTATGAAAAAACTGCTGAGAGTGCAGAACCACAGACCTGAGGTCTGTGAAACATCTCAGTAATTTCCATTTGTCTCAAGCCTGAGCTGAGTGACAATTAAGTCTCAACAATGTTAACGAAACAAGCTGGAAAAAGCAGAACACTTCACAATGTTATGGAAATAATCCTTGTATTCCAAGCTGGAACCTCCTTTAGGATCTACAGAAAGTGTTGGAATAACTGTATCTTAACAGTTAACACCAGTGTAATTCTCAGATAGAGGCAAGTCTACCTGTACAGTTTACATGCAGCCCTGTGAAAACTGTTTTGTGGTTATCAAAGCATAGTTGTATGTACAACACTGTATAGAGAAATTTTCTATCAATTCATTTTACCCCTCTCGTTTAGAGCTCCATCGTTATGTTTAGATATAGTTTAGGTCCCAGCTAAAAAGGCCTTGGTTGGAGATAAAGCCCCAGAAGGCATCACAAAACCCCTGTGTCCCACAAACCCCTGCATTGCTGGTGTTATTTAAAATACAGAGATAATATAGGTATGTAATATAAGTATCATATAGACCCCATGCATCTTTTCAGTCTTTACAAAATGCCCAAGCAAACCAAACCAAGCTCTGAAGTAAAAGCCAATAGAGCCAGTGTCCCATTTTCCATTTATATTTCTATTTGCATTCACTCTACGAGATCTTTAATGCAAGAAAAATTGACTTTTGATTTCTGAGTCGATTTGAAATATGTGTAAGCTTTCCAATTAAAATTACAGTATCTTCTTGAGGAAAATAAGTAAATCTATCATGTGGAAAACCATATTGCTCAAGGAAATTGGTCAGCCAGTCAGAAATCTCAATCTGAGAAATACTGCTACAAGCACCCAATTAAATAATCATTTCACATTACATTTTAAAGATTGTGTTCCTAAAGATTACTATAGGAATAACTAGATAAAAATTATGTGATCACGTTTCTCTAAAACATAAACACACAGAGATGAATTAAAAATATACCCATTGTGGCAGACACAAAGTAAGTCAGTAAGTGAGTGGCTGGTTGGATTAGTTTCCCCAGGGAATGGTACCTGGATCCAATGGGGCAAGATCTAAAAGGATGAGCCATCCTTATGTGGTGAGCACACTGGGCCCAATACTGAGTGCAAATGGTCCTCACGACACTACTGACCATGTCACCTCTGGGTGCCACTTCACCCACCTGTTAATTCTGCTAATACCTCAGATCAGTACCTGTGGAGGCAGCTGCTAAAGGCCTAATTAAAACATTTGTAAACAAGAAGATCTGCAGAAGAAAAAATGCTAAATGCAAGGCCTCTGTATGACCTTTACAAAACCTACTCGTCTCTTCAAAGCTGGCTACTCCTGCCTGGACTGTAAACCTGCAAATGTCACAGGCCAGTTCTTCATGGCCTTCCATGGAAGAAAAGTGTAAAAACCTGCTTTTGAAATCTCCAGGGGGTTAATAGACTGGCAAACAACAGGAGTAGGTATTTCATTTTTAAGAAGAGTATATTATAAAAATAAATAAAAACTAACGATGCTGCAATCCAGAATCTGACTGTCATGCTCTAATCCAGCTCAACACCTACTCCCTTCTGAGAGCGAGGCGAGGTGTGTTCCATGCCCTCTGCATACAAGCTTTAGTCCTTCATTAGCAGCATCTGTTAATTGGGGTCAATATCCCATCATCTACTGAAGCAGAGTACACTTTGCGTTAAAGGCTGAACTGAAGTCTGCCAAACTCTTCTCAGCCAGAATGTGAAATATAGCTCCCTATAAATATGTGTGTGTGGGGGGGAAATGGTTAAATAAAACACCACAAGCAAGAAGCCACAAAGACCCCGTCACACTCCGTTATGAAAACTGAATGGATGTTAACATCAGAGAAAATAATAATGGGAGCTCAGTTTGTGCTGGTTGTTTCCCAGCAATAAGGAACCATGGATCAGAGGAGAATGTACTCTGCTGAGGGAAGAGCTGTACTAACTGTGTGAAACAGAACCCACTGGGCAGTGAGCAGAGGGTGATTTCACACCGGTGACACCACGCTGACGATTCCCTGGCACGGCGGGATGTCACCAGGACCCCTGGCATGTGTGAGCTGGGGAAGGAGGTCCTGGCTGCCCCTCGGGATGGGCATTTCGGGGGCCAGCGATGTAAACAGTGCGGGAAATGGACACGATCAAAAGCAGGAAGAAACTTCCCCTTGCCCACCCTGTTGAAAGCCCCACGCCAAATAAAGCAAACAGCATTAGTATTTAAATTTCAACGTGTGGTGGTGGGGGAAATGTTACGATTTCTATTCACAATAAGCTGCATAAAGAGCCAAATGGAAACAAAAGGCCTCTCCGAAGGTGCCCTGGCGCTGGCTCTTGGAGCGGGCCTTTTGCTGCTCTGCTGGACCAAACCCTGCATTTTGTGACCCCCCAGACCCCCCGACTGAGCAGCGGGGTGTGGGAGGCGGCAGGGAGGGCCTGGAGGGGGGTGAATATGGACAAACAGAGCTGTATTTACGAACGCGCGGCTCCGGGAAGGCGCCCATGGCCGCGGACGGGCCCGGCAGGCCTCGCTGAGGGCCCTGCCCGCCCTGTGCCCGCCCTGTGCCCCCCGCGGGGCCCGGCCGGCCCGGCCCTCGCCCCCCGCTCACCTTCATGCGCAGCAGGTTCTTGGAGAGCTTGGGCCGCAGCTCCGCGGCCATGGCGGCCTGCAGGCCGCGACACGGCCCCGCCACACGGCCCGGCCACACCGACACGGCCCCGCCACACGGCCCGGCCACACCGCCTCGCCACACGGCCCCGCCCCGCGACACGGCCCTGCGACACCGCCCGGCCACACGGCCCCGCCACACGGCCCCGCCACACGGCCACACCGCCACACGGCCCTGCGACACCGCCCGGCCACACAGACCCACCACACCGACACAGACCCGCCACACGGCCACACCGCCACACGGCCCCGCGATCGCCGCGCGGAGGGGCCGGGGCGGGGCGGGGCGAGGGGCGGACACAGCTCCGGCCGGGCTGAGGGGCCGGGAGGGGCGGGCGGGCTGCGGACTGCACCGGGGAAAACTGCACGGGGAACTGCCCCGGGAACTGCCCCGGGAGCTGCCTTGGGAAAAACTGCCCTGGGAATTGCCCCGGGAACTGCCTTGGGAGCTGCCCCGGGAGCTGCAAAGGGAACCGGCCTGGGAACTGCCCGGGAATTGCCCCGGGAATTGGCCTGGGAATTGCCCTGGGAATTGCCTGGGAATTGCCCCGGGAATTGCCCCGGGAATTGCCTGGGAATTGCCTGGGAATTGCCCCGGGAATTGCCCCGGGAATTGCCCTGGGAATTGCCTGGGAATTGCCCCGGGAAGTGCCCTGGGAATTGCCCCGGGAAGTGCCCTGGGAATTGCCCCGGGAAGTGCCCTGGGAAGTGCCCTTGGAAACATTAAATGTAGGAAGATACTTTCCTCAAGAAAAATGGTCATCCACACTCTGCTCCTGCTCTTGGTCTGTGTCATCAGAAATTGAAGAATGTCCCACTTCTTGCACAAAAATTGCTTGAATTAAGAACATTTTTTTTTTTAACAATCAGCACTGGCTTTTACCTGGAAAAAAAAAAAACAACCAACCAAAAAAACCCCAAACAACAACCATCCCCCAAAAAAGTGGTCAAATGTCATTAAAACTGGAAAGCACATGAATTAAAAGATACTACAGAAAACCCTCAAAGCTTTGTCATCCTGACCCATGGTCTGTGAGCTCAGTCCTGTCTTTGCTGGGAAAAACCGGATAGGAAAGTGCCAGGAGACTCCCAGTCACAAGCAGGCACCACAATTTCTCTCTATATCCTTGTAAATCAGATTTCTGACTCCTGCTTTGACATCTGGCACATAAACTGGGTGATAAAGCAATAAGAGTGAGGGTCCGGTGTTCAAAACTTTTAATGAACTGGTGTGCTCCAAAAGACGAGCGAGGGAGAAAAGTTCCTGTGTATGCAAGACGTAGGTCAAAGCTTTAAGAACTCGGTGAGGATTTATGTCCTAATAGAGCCCACAGAAAGGTATAACGAGGGGCAGAACCTGATTGCAGAGCGAGAGGAGCAAGAATTATCCACACCTAGACGTCCTTACTACACAGTTAAGCTCAGTGGGTTAAAACAACCAGAAATGTGAATGAAACCTGGCACAACAAATGCTTCAAGGCAAAGTCATAACACTGCATGAAAATATTTAATTTTCATATGGGGAAGGCAACTTCTTTCCCAGGCTCTGTAAATGAGTTGAAGCTGCTCTGAAATTCACAGCCCCAGTGAGAAAGTGTCTTTGTGAGTGTGGGAACTATCCTGTTCAGCTCCTTCTCTGTTTCCTCTCTCATTAACAGCTATCAGCCCTTCCCAACAAAAGAAGGCTGGGAAGAAATCTGCCGTTTTCTGAATACAAATGTTCACCAAAGAATGAATATGTTTGAATCTTAGTGAACAAACCAATAGGGGAAAGCTTTCAATTAATATAATGGCACAATACAGTCTTAATCTGTCCATTTTTGGTATTCTTTTCTATTTGCCATGCATTCTAATAATGTATTTACCTTTTGTTGATCATTGCAAATCGGAGCCCTGTGTTTATTTGCGTGGCCTTTAATGTCAGTCAGGGCTTTGCTGAGCAGTTTCTGTTCATTTACAGTCCAGGAACATACTTTGAATGGTTCCTTCTAAATGCATTCCTGCAGGCTCCTCAGCACTTCTGCAGCCACTGAGCTATAGCAGAGCCTGGCTTCGCTTGGTGCCCTTTGCAAGAGCTGTTCCTGTCCCTCCTTTTTGCCCACAGAACATCCCAGCTCAACAATTCCTCAGCAGGCACTGCCTGAGCCCATTTGGGATGAGGCCACAGCACACACCAGCTGCTTGAGGGCTTTGTTGTGAAGGAGCATCCTACCAGCAACATTTTGGAGCTGAGTCTAATAATTTCCAGCACCGTGCAGTGTCTGACTGGGACGGGGAGGGTGCAAGGGGTTTCCAACGCATCCAACCATGAGGGTTATTCCCTGGTGAACAAGAGCCCAAAATCCACAGCCCAAGCCCCACTGCACCCTGTGTCTTGGTGCCTCACCATGGGCTTGCACAGGGTTCTGCCACTGTTTATTTGGTTGTCTTGCATGTAGGCACATCAGCCAACAACCTGCCTCAGTGCAGGCAGGGAGAAGTGTTGTGCAGTAAAGGCAGTGTAGGCTCTGTGATGTTTATTTAGAAAAGTGGAGATTGTAAAAAGGCTGCCACAGAATTTGATCTATTTTGGCAGTAAAAAAGTCTGAAGGAAATTTTTGGATTACGTCTCCCATCACTTGAATTGGATGGGGAGTTATAGATAACAATCTGCTGTCTTGTGGACCAGATTATACTGTCTGGTAAATCTGAAGACACTCCATTGATTATAGGAGAAATTTTTATGATTTACTGCTGGTGGTGGAGGCAACTCAGAGAAGAACCCAGCCCTGTAAATATGCCTGCTTGTGAGGAGGATGGAGGGTGAGGAGGAGAGGTAGGAGAGATGCTCAGTTTAGTGAAGAATCAAGGGTCATTGTAAATGGCAATTAGACACCTCTCCCACAGCTCTGATTGCTGCACAGCAGCTCCACTTTCAACCTGGAAATCCATTTCTTTTTCAAAACAAAAATACTCAGGGAAATAACTCCATGGAAAGGAGCTCCATCTCATCAAAGATTGTACATTAAACAAGCAGGTAAAAGATTTTTCTTCCTGGGAAATGTGGTCCCTTCTCCCCCTAGTAATTAGAGAAGTCAAATCAAAGTTGTCATTAACATTATTTAAGAAGTAATCTCTCTTGGAGCAACACAAGTGACATCTGTGAACTAATTTCACGCCAGTGGGATCTAATTTGAGGGAACTCGTGTCGTACTTGGTCAGTAACCTTTTATTTATTCATATTCTCGTAGTATTGTGATCTTAGTGCAAAATGGGTATCTCAAACCTTACACCAACCTATCAGTTGATTTGGTTTTTTTACAAGTTGTCTTTTAATTCTGAAGCAGCTTTTTAGACCTCTCAGAATATCTGAAGTCGGGGGGGGGGGGGGGGGGGGGGGGGGGGGGGGGGGGCGGCCGGGGGGGGGGGGGGGGGGGGGGGGGGGGGGGGTCGAGACCCCCCCAAAACCCCCCAAAATCACCCCAAAATCTCCCCCTGCCCCTCCCCCACCCCGGGACCCCCCCAAAAACCACCAAAACCAACCCAAAATACCCCAAAAAACAACCCAAAAATCCCCCCCGCCCCTCCCCCCCCCCCCGCAAATATAGAAATTCCTATGGTATGACAGGTGAGTCATTAATTTGTGCCAAACTCCTCCACTGTGTTTTAAGTAGGGATATTATGTGTTTTTCTCTATGAATGAGGAAAAGGGAATGAGAAGCGGCGCCGCCGGAGGTCTGTTTGCAAACCTGAAAGGAAGGTGTGAGGCGCTGTGTACGGCTGGGTGAGATCAGACAAGCAGTTTTGTCCCCTGTGCTCCCTACAGAGATGGTGTGAAATTCTCCAAGTGGCACAGGCGCCGTTTTGAAGCGGAGGACTCGTTTTTCATCCCTCTTGCTCCCACCAAACTCTGAGCTGCTAATGCATGCGGCGTATTGACAAGAGCTCGGGTGTCTGTGGCTGGGATTTGTTACAATATTCATCCCCCTTTGATGTGCTACAGTGTGACCTGCCGGCCCTGCGCTGCTCATCCCGCCTCGTGCCGCATCCCGCTTCGTACCGCATCCCGCTTTGTACCGCATCCCGCTTCGTACAGCATCCCGCTTCGTACCACATCTCGCTTTGTACCGCATCCCGCTTTGGACCCCATCCCGCTTTGGACCCCATCCCGCTTTGGACCCCATCCCGCTTTGTACCGCATCCCGCTTTGTACCGCATCCCGCTTTGGACCGCATCCCTCTTTGTACAGCATCCCTCTTTGTACTGCATCCCTCTTTGTACAGCATCCCTCTTTGTACCGCATCCCGCTTTGGACTGCATCCCGCTTTGGACCGCATCCACGGACTCAGCCCGCACTGACTCATCCTCTGAGCTTATGAAGTCCCCTTTGCTGGCACTGACACTGGTTTAGGTGGCAGCTGAGACACGCAGAGTGTTTTAAATCCCTGCCCCGTGTTCCCCAGTTGACCCCAAGTCTTCCTTGTGGGTGGGACGATAGGGCAAGAACGAGGCAGAAGCCAAACTCCTATAATTTGGGTAACACGGATCTGTAAACACAGTTCATGTTGCTGATGCCTTCCTTTAAATAGCCTTAGGTGGTTTACAATCTATGCAGCGTGGAAAGGCGTGTCTTAAAACTGTGTTTGTAGCAAAACAGAGTTACGAAATCTCTGGAACAACCAAGATGTGTCTTTGGAGAAAATGCCTGTTGTGAGTCTGGGAGAAGGCAATTCGTTCTGCGTGCTTTGGGCTGTCCCCGTGGCAGGGTGACCTTTGTATGGACAAATACAGTAATTCCTTTTTGATTACAGAAAGAACCAGCTTCATAGTGGCAGCTCCCTATCTTGTGCCATGACCTAAAGTGGTGGTGGGAACACATGCCAGGCTGTCACTGTGCTGGCAATGTGGATAAACCTAAAAATTTGAAGCCTAAAATCCTGTTTTATAATGATTTGGTATATCCCCATGCCGGGAGTCAGAGCAGAGAGAACAACTGTGGAGCGTCCTTCTCTTTGCTTTGCTTTAAAAATCAGGAGGCTTTTAACTTTTTGGATTTGATGGAATCACAATTAAAAGAGAAAAGGAAAACATCGCCTTCCGTCTGCTAACTATAAAAGTGCAATCCAGCAGTGCTGCTGGTGCTTTGCTGTTTCCCAGGTCAATAAATGACTCCCCTGACTTTAATAAACATTGATGCTCCAGGCTTGTTCTACAGTGATTGAACCTTTTTATAGTTTCAACCACTAGCATTGCATGAAAGCTTTAAGATTTTTTTCTTCCTTTTTTTTTTTTTTCCTCCCTCTCTCTCTTTTTCAGCAGGATTGGCTCTGATTGATTAAATTGTCATTTTCAGAGTTGGTTGCTGAATTATAACGTGGCATTTTTAACCATGTGATTTGTTTAAAGAGACAGCGTTTTGATATAGCAAACCAGCTGAGGATTTTGAAGCAGTAAAGGGAAATTTTGTTCACTTTGTTCTCAGCCTTTCATCACTGCCTGACAAAAATGCTCCTGAAAACAACATACAGGCTGTGATATGAAGAGAAGGTACTTAGGTCCACACTGACTTCTTTGTTCCACCATGGGGCTGATCTGTGCAACACAATATTGGTTTTGATTAGCCAGATACCTCATTGTTGTTCACATGTTTATCTTTCCAAGGAGAAGGGAAGGGATGGGGAATTAGAGACATAAATGTCATCACCCAAGGTGATATTAAGAGTAAGTGGCAGCACTGTACTTTGGAGCAACTGATTTACCCCTTAATAAGCACAATGGATTTCTGTGCACTGAAATGATGGGCTCTGAACACACCTGAGTCAAATAACTGCAGGGTTTTCACCTAAATCCAGACTCAGCCTTGTTCAAAGGGACAAAGACCTTGTAATTCTTCAGAAACTGAGAAAATCACATCCACATGATGATGCATTCATTTTTTTTAACCAGCTGCCAAATTCCTTCTCTCTGGATAGCTGCTTGTTTGTTAGGTCTGATTTTTTTTTTACTTTCCTTCACTTCCCCCCAGTTTAAATCCGTATTTGAGACAGTAAAGCTGAAGTAAATGAGACTCACATAAAAAACATGTGTGTTCAGAATGTGTTTGGAAAGAAAGGCCAACAAAACTGTCTTGTAGAACATAACAGGGTGTCTTTTGCTTTTGATTTACAGTGCCTGCAGGGGAAACAGAATAATCTAATGGCCCCTGAATATGGGAGATCTTACACTGCAGTGTTAGCCTGGTCAGACTCTGAAACAGTGCTTAGCAGTGGAAGTCTCAGGGTATCAATATGAAATACTGAAGTCCAATTATACTTCTGCTTGTACACTTTCCCCTCTCTGGCCATTTCAGCTTCTGCTCTGAAATAATAACTTACAACAGCGCAGAGCTGAATTTCAGCACTGAATTATATCCCTGGCCTCTAAATTTAATTGCATGGTACTGCAACTAACCCGCTATCCCTCTTGGTCCCTCAAATTCTTTTTGCCTCTTTTCTTCTGTTTCTTTACCATTCATTCAAGACCTTTAAAAAGCACCAAATAAGTGCTCAGGAAGAAGGTGATTTGTGAAGGGCAGGTTTTAACTTCTTACCTGCCACCAATTCCTGAGAGTCTTTAACTAAAACGATGGGTGGAGTTCATCATCATCGGGGTCAGGCTGAAGCGCTGCAGGCTCTGGCTGCTTTCCTGCAGAGCTGCTAGTGCTGGATACCTGGGGTCAGGAGCCTATTTGCAAGCACCAGTTTGGACAGATCCAGCTGGCCCTGTGCTCTACAGGATGTCCATTTTCCCCCACAGTGCCTGGAAACAGAGCCAGAGTAGAAGTCAGATCAGTGCTCTGATTCACCATAAAAAATCTGGTGTTCCTAACGCTGCCATTCCAATCAGCTGAAGATTTCACAGCAAGATGTTAATGGATGAGCAAACCTTTAATAACAAAAGCAAAAAAGATATTCTTCTGCAGTGATCGTAAATACAATATGGTGACATTTTTAGGACAGTTACTCATGTTCATTTCAAAATCATCTTAAGGCCATTTTATAGGTTGGGAAATAAGCTGGAACATGAAAAAGAGTAAAATATTCATTAATGCTGTAATGATTTATATCATAACATTACGAGCTAGCACACATTACCTCAGTACAGTTCCTCAATGAATGTTTTTCTAATTTCCATAAGTAATTGACCTCTCATTAGCAACTCATTAGAGAAATTGAGGTGATGTGACAAAAGCGAACCCACGGAGAGAAACTCTGCATGTGAATAAATTATTAAAAACTCTAATGGATTCAAAATAAAAGACCACAAGAGCCTTGCTTCCTCTGACTGAAAAAGAATTGCGTTTACATCTGTGAAGTGAAACACTTTTCTCTGAACATATATATAGCTGCACATCCTACAGTCCTTAAATCCATACTTTGCATCGTGGCTGATTTTCAAACCCAGTGAACATTCACTTCTTCTCCTTGCAAGTAACTTCATAGGAAAATAGCCAGATGTTTCAGGCACATGTAAGGTCCTGGTACACGTATGGACACTGAAGCTGGAAAAATGGAGTGCAGATTTTGGAATGTGGACTAAATACATGACTTAATTGTTGAAGGGACAAAACATCAACTGATGCTTGTGAGTGATTCCAGCCCAGATGTAGTTACCTTCCAGAAAAGACAGAGTGCTGAATTCGTGTCTGTGAGCAGTTGTTTCAGAGGGGAGGTGTCTGCCTTGTCCTTTTTATATCCACAGTTCACCAACACATGAATGTTAGCAAGCACAAATAATAGATTTTGCACATATTGAGGTATTAACTTAGTAACCTTATGTATCTGTCTTTTTAGGGATCAATAAATCAATTTTGAACTAGTCCTCCATCACTGCAATATTATGAAAAGTGAAGCTGATATTTAATGCAGTTTTATGAGCCCTGGATGCTACTGGACAAACTCAGAGAGAAATCCATTTCTATTTTAATATGCCCCTGAAAGTCCTGATGCCCATCTGAAACTTGTCTGAAAGTAACTGGATTTATGGGTTCCAAGTTAACATTTTCATTACAAAACTACATGAGTATGAGAAAGAAAAAAAATCACTGTCTGAAAGTCTTGTACAGCAGAGAAAAGCTGAACTGCTGAACCACCGTGACCTTATGCAATACTGGCCAAGAAACTTCAGGGTCTAAAAGGAGAATAAAATCAATGGAGTAATATTGTAAAACAATGGGGAAAGCGACTGGCTTAGGTCTGCCCTGGGAAAAAGGCCAGTGAGAATCTCCCTTTTTCTCACTTGGGAAGTGTATCTGTTATCTGGTTGTTCTTTTAAATTCTCTCTCTGAATTCTCCTGCAACGGACCATTGCACAGCACTCCTTTAATATGGGTAAATTTGTCTTTTGTTTTGTCAGGCAAACTGTGGCAGAAGGGAAGCACAGGAGTGATCGTGAGGAATTTCCTATCAGGGAAGAAAAATGTATTTTTAAAAGCTCACTCAGAAGAACCAGACTGCTTAGCTTTCCCTGACATTTCAAAAGAAAATATTGAGAGGGGATGGTGGTCAAACAGTGAAGTTTCATGATGTATTGATTGCTTCATGCCATGGGTCTGTAGCAAGTGATTAGTTTTGTGACATTGCTCCTGTGTCTAATATTGTTGTGTTGTTGCAGAAAACATGATTGCATAGTTAAGCCCTGATGGGTTCAGTCCAGATTTACAGTAAAATCTGCTCTCTAATGGCTTTTAGCACCAGAGAGCATCTCTTCCTAGAGCCATGACTGAACTGAATTGCAGGGCTAGTTAAGAGACCAAACATACAACACCAGAAAGCTGAGACTGTTACCCAAATGTGTCTTATGCTCAACATCTCCTCTAGGATTTCCTGAACTGCTATAGAAATGAACTTTTCAAGTCCTGGACAACCATTAGATTGGAGCAAAGCAACATCATCAAGTTTATTATGGTGTCTCTGTGAATAAGACTGTGTGCTCCTCATTAGAGCCCACTCTTTGCCCCAGTTACACACTCCCACACTGCACTGCCAGCATGTCTTATGGGCAAAGTTTCTCGAGGATTTAGGAACACATTTGGATTTCAGCCAGGTGTGGAAGATATACATCCTTCCTCTTATACCCACGCACGTACTCAATATATTTCTTTACGTATGGGATCTGAATCAGTAATGCTAAAAGCCTGAAGTTGAAGGAAGGACAAATGCATTTATAACCATGTTCCTTCATGAGGTGTTTTTTTTTAAAAGTAATGTATTCAATCATTTTGTGACAGTGAAATACCTGATACATTGCAAGGTGGAAACGACACACACACAAAGAGGTAATTCTCCTTGTATAGGTTGACTTTAAAGATGTCATAGTGCTACTCTTAATAATTTAAGTGAACTAGTCAAAAACACTTCCTTTCATTGAATTGAAAGGGAAAAGCTCAGCTGTGGCAAATGTGTATTTTTTGCAAGATTTTGGGGGTACTCCTGTGCTGCCTCTTAGTGGGCCCTCAGGTTACCCTAAGACTGGCTGCACCTTGCTGCTTTCTGCTGAAAGCTGCTAATGGGGAAAAGAGAGTGTTATGGGTCCAAATTCAATTTTCAAACCTGCAATATCATATCAGTGTGCCCTGGGGCTAGAAAAATGTAGATACTCGGGAACCCATCCAAATGTCTGGAAAGGCTGTCCTTAATGCCACCAACAGCAGAAAACAGCTTCTGGTTGTTGTATGCAAAGTGGTTTAATATCACCTTAATCTCAGCTTGCCATGTGAAAAATGACCCTGCAAATTTGATACAGGAGTAGAATATCGAGAAGTGGAACATTTTGGCTAATAGGGAAGGGCTGACAAAGACAGAATAACACCTAATTGGATAAAACTGACTTGATTGCGATTTCCAAACGAAATTAAAAATATTACACTAAGATTTACAGGGTCTGTTTTCTGTCTTTTTTTTTCCCCACTCTCTGTGTTTGCTGGGCTTTGCTCCTGTCACCAGTATTTCAGTTTAGCAGCACTGGTATATTCTTCATTGATAAAAGCCAAAGGCTAAATATTGCAAGACATTTGGCAACGCCAGTATAAATGGGAACTCTCAGTTGTGTGCAGCCCAGTTATTGATGTTTTTATTAGCAGTCCTTATAAGGGCACATTCTCCTTTCCTTCTCACTGCCAAAACGTGGAATGAGGAAAATGCTTGTTGGACTAAGTGAAGTGTAAGACAGTCTTGACTGTGAGCAGCCCCACAAGCACCATGGCAAAATGTGACAATAGGGCCAGCGTGTCTCAGCAACGTGGCCTTTTGCACCTTTGCCCATCTGTGACTCTTCTCCTGTCCTGGATATGGGAATGGAGCAGATGAATTTTCACCAAAGCAGCATCTGATGTATGAACTACCATCCTTTTTTTTTTTTTTCCAGCTGTTTAAAAGGGCTCTCCACAACCCACCGAGTTCCTGCAATCTGTATTATCATATCTTGGATGTGAGGACACTATGGGGAAATTCTTTGAGAAAGTGATTTCCTTAGAATTTTCAGTAGCCACTATGAAAAGTTTTATCTGCGTTATTTTTTTCTCCCACTTTGCTTTATAAACAAACATGACACTTTATTCTACAAAGTGATTTCTTTCTGAATTATAGAACCACAGGAAAAGCATATAAAACCCACAAACCTTATTATTTTTTGGTTTCTTGAAACTCAGAATTGATTTAAGCCGAATTCAGCCAGCAATATTTCCTCCCCATCTGAGAAACTATATCCTGGGCTTCAGACTAAAGTAAATTTTTATAGGCATGTTGTAATTATAAACCCTTGAGAAGTGGATTCTGTAACAGGGACACTGGCACAAAGCTTCACTGTAGTTACTCTGCTGAGCGCTGATGCGAAGAGGCTGAAAATCCATTCTCCCAAGAAGGGGCTTATTAAAAGACTGCAGCAGTTTTAATGACATTTCTTGTGACATCCAAATTATTTCACTCAGAATCACAGAGCATTCCTGTTCTGCAGTTTGGAAGGTCCAAGGAGAAAATACTGCTGCAGCCTCACAGCTGGGAGAAGTGACGGAGGGAGGCAATGCAGAGAGAGAAACCTGCTCTGGTACTCGTATCCTCTCATGATGGGAGATGTAACCCAAGCTGTTTAATTAGAACAGCATAGAAGAATCATCACCAGGAAGGCAGGAGAAGTGTTTGGAAATACCATACAGGTTTTGAAAACAATCTGTGTTCCACTTTTCTTTCTCAATTGATGAATAATAGCTGAAAGGTCAGCAATAGCTGAACCCAGGAGGAGGAGGTTTGGATTACATCAGAGGTGTTTGGTAACTTGGGTTCTTGTACAGTTCTGCAGAGACCCTGGATTGATTTCCCTGTGATATTTCAAGCCAAATGGGTATTTTCAAGCCATATGCATTTCTGATGGAACTGATCTTTGCACTATTTATCTCCTGTCATTTGTACACATGAATTCAAATTAAATGATGGCAGGGTACTTGGCCCAGATACATTGCGCCATAAGAGATTAAATTCTTCTCAGTTGTTCAACCCTAAAGTACAATTCACAGGTATGCAAATACTTTACAAAGAT
Organism: Xenops minutus; assembly: GCA_035221455.1. NCBI lineage: Eukaryota > Metazoa > Chordata > Aves > Passeriformes > Furnariidae > Xenops > Xenops minutus. The sequence continues at coordinate 16,285,089 of JAWWEE010000018.1, forward strand.
GGATAAGTAATTTTATTGTAATTTTAGAGGCGTTCAAAGACAACAGTTGTCCCCAAAAGATACTATCTCAGGGGCAGAGGTCTGACCTGCAGCCTTCCCACACCATCACAGGTAGCCTCATCCTACATCCACTGCAACCAGCACTAGAATTTTTTGCTGCCATCAAAGCAGAATATCCAACCTCTGGCTGCAAGTTGGCTTGGCTTTCTTCTTCTCTCCCTGGGGTAACTCACAGGACAAAGGGTTTAAAATCTTCCATGGCCTCAAATGAGCTGTATAAAACAACAAGTGGTGGCAACAGCGTGCAGGGAAGGAGGAGAGTTTGGGAAAGCAGAGGGACTGTTGCAGGCTCTTGAATGTGGAATGGCACAGGTTGTGTTACAGCCCTTGAATTTTAGGGATTTTTGGCATCGGCTATTTAATGTCAGAGAACAAAGTGAGAAATGGAAAACCACAGAAAACTCAACTTCGTCTGCAGTGCATGTGAGTAGCCAAAAATAGCTGCATGAGTTGACTAGTGGGGCTGGGTGAGTTTTCCAAAGTTCTTCAGGATCTCCAAGGAATTTTTGGCCCACATTATGAGAGAATAAATCATGTTAGTCTCTCTGAGCCAGTTCACTCATACATGCTCAGCTAACCCAGGCACCTGGGACTGAACTCAGCTCCTTCTGAAGTCAGTGGGAAAGCTCCTACTGGCTTTGGTTGGAGGCAGGATTCATCCCTTCCTGAGACAATCATATTTATATTCAATACCCTGCAACTTAAAATGAGGATTAGCAGAATTAAACTCTCCTAATTTGTATATCTCAGACTGCCAAACTGCAATTAACTTTTGTGTGTTTGAATTAACGGGGAAAATGATTCACCACCCTTTCCTCACGCAATTATCATTTTACACTTCTGGAAAAATTTCTGCTCAATATGAAAAGAAGCCTGCACCCCTGTGACCATATCCTTCCTAATATCCTTTAGCTGGTAGAGTAGGGATAAGATTTCACTCTGTTGCTTCCATATGCCAGTGATATTTGCCCAACACCAGTGCCAGATTGTGTAACCTCATGTTGGCCACTCCTCGTGGGACTCAGAGCTTTGAATTCCCCCCCAGATAACCCCTCTGGGGGTAACCCTGAGCAAATATTACATCCAGCTCTTGTTTTGTGTTGGTTTTAACCATGCTTCAAAACCAGGGAGGACACTCTGGTTCTCCCTGGGCACAGAGCTCCAGGTTGGCACGGTGGGGTGAAGGCAGCACGAAGCAGAGTTTTCCTCCTGATTTTCTGCCCTTCCCTTGCATGTGCTGCCTGAGCTGGTTAAACCTTGGGGCTCAAAACGCCAAGCTCAGGGGTTCAATCCCCTCTATGGGCCATGCTCTCAGGAGTTGGACTCGATGACCCTTGTGGGTCCCTTCCAACTCAGACTGTTCTGTGATTCTTTAACTCTGCCCTCAATAGGGAGGTCCACTTGGTGCCAAAAGCTGGCAGAGCAATTTCTGCAGGGCAGCTTTCCCTGTGCTGCAGCACATCCTCTTTACTCTAGGAACTGATGGGCACTTTCTCTTAACACTTCAGAGCTTCAGTTTCCTGGGAAAAGTACAAGCTTAAGGTGGTTTTATTTGTTTGCTTGGTGTGGTTTTGGTTTGTTTGTGTGTTTTGAAAATTGGTATGGGGTGATATGCAAAGCCAGCTAACTGTGGCTTGTATCCCCCTTTTGTAATACGTGTGTTTGTAACAACATAATGAAATTGTTGAACAAAAGCTCATTTCCAGAAGAACAATCTTTAACTGGGGCGAAATGCCTCACTGGGATTTTGTCAGGTTTTAATTTCAGTTTGAATAAATAGCATGAGACACCAGGCTGGGGAAGATAAAGGTGAATTTCATCTGCTTGCAGCTTGTCATAATGGAAATAATAACTACTTTAGCTAAAAACAAGTTTCCAATTAGTTTCTCTAAAATAATACTATCCCCCTTTTTTTAATAGACACTGCAGCTCATTTTGGAGCCTAATTTTGGTAATACATAAACATTTCTAAACCAGCTATTTCCACCCAAAAAATGACAAGCACAGATTTTGGCAGCATGTGTGGGGAGCCTGTCTATACTGAAAAGCAATCTTTGCCTTTTTTTTTGAGCTGAATCTTAAACAATGGAAAGTAGAAAAATCAGGTTTAAATCTTCTTTAGGATGAAGACATCTTTCCTGAAAGACTTTATTTTAAATGGCTAGATAATGATCATTAAACAAGACATTCTGAAATTATAAAAAAACCCATTTATTCTGGAAAACAGATAGGCTATTTTTTATTATTGTTTTAAGAAAAATCAGTGTGTTTTATGGGTGGGTTTCAAGACACAGGAAAAGTGAAACAGTGCTGGCTCTTTAATGCAGCTGAAATTGGCTAATTTATGTATCACATTAAATTCAGGAATCAACAGTAACGTGGGACAGAAAAAACCAATCTCAAGACCAGGGTAATGTATTTGAAAGGATCCTTTGAAGGGATGTAACAGGACTGTGTTGTGTTCAGTCCCATCCTGTGCTCTCCTGTCTGACAACTCTCACCTCATATGCCAGTAGAGTGTAAATATATGGACTTCTACTATTTAGGAGAGTGCTTTTTTTGCACAGAAGAAAACAACCCCCACGCTCTGCACAATGTACAATCCAGTCCTTACTGAAATAATGTTCATGTAATGGTGCCACTGGTTTCGGATCTCACCTGGCCCTCTCTCCAAGCTCCTCTGGAGTCTCCAGCTGGTCCTTTGGCTGCTCAGACACATCCCTGCAAAGGCCAGGGCAATGCTGAGCAGAGCTCCAGGGTTTGGTTTGGATCCACCTGGCTGGACCTTTCCCCCAGGCCATCCCACACCTCTGACCTGCTGCTCTCCGTGCTGCAACTGCATTTTGCTCGAGCCAAGCTCCCCACTAGGATGAGTTTTAAAAACCCCAAAAAGATGAGCAGTTTGGTCAAACCCACAGCAGTTGTGGGGCTCACCAAGGGCTTTCAGCTGCTTAAGGCCATGGGGCTGAGGCACATGCCATGACTTCAGCTATTTCAATGAACACACAGCACAGCATTACTGCACTGGTTGTTCTGGTGGTTGGGTCTGCCCCCACAGTGCTTGCCAACAACACTTACGGTCTCAGCATGGCCTGAGATCTGACCTTGTGTCAAGAGGAAGCCAAGATGTGTGGCCTTGTTGCTTTATTAATCCCTGCCTAGGAAAGATAAAGAATTTCACAGAATTACACGAAATTTCGAAGACTCAGTACAACAAGATGTTGTGAAGTAAAACAGTTAGGTTAACCCCCCCACATTTAATATAAAACCTGAATTTCATAATGTATAAACCTCTCATCATCACATGTACATGTGTGTGCAGAACTATGGAGGAACAGGTCTGGGAGACACGGATGGTTCCAGTGATGTTTTTCTAAGTGTTGGCATTCTACAGTGTGCTCTAGCTGTAATTACAGAGCTACGTGGAGACTGATGGAAAATTATCTCATGATGAAGGACAGGACAAATAGCCAGGATCTGTTTTTGATGAATTGGATCATGCCATACTGCCCTGGATGTGGGGTCCTCCTACCCAGTGTGTTGTGTCTGCCAGCAGCTGACATGAAATCCTGTGGATGAGAGGGGAAAGATCCTGCAGGAAGCCATTGTCAAATGATTCACCCCTCACATGAGGATTCAGTCTTCCTTTTCGTTTGGAAATTCTTCCTACCCGTGTTTTCTATTGCTAAATGATTACAGCAAGTAAACCTCAGGCTTCTGCTATGACATGGTGTTAACAAGAGACTCTTTCAACTTTTGTGATGATACAAAAAGTGTCTGTCATAAACTGCCATCAAAGAACTTCTTGTCAACACCCAGCCTGGCGTTTGCCCATGAAGTCTTTCAGACAGTTCTGAAATGATGCAAACATCATGTGCTGTTTGCAGATGCAGATCTCTGACAAAACCTCACTTACACGCAAATTTTAATAAGTAATTAAACCAGCACGGGTATTTTTTCATGAAAAGAAAATTAGGAAACAAAAGCAAGGCCTGGCAGAAGTTGGAGGCAGCAGTTGCTCTTTGTATAACATGCAAAATATACCAGTTCACCTGGAGAAAAAAAGGTGTTTTCGTTTGCTTCATCCTCTGTTGTAAAAGGAAAAGATATTCTTTGATTTCCAGAAGTATGGGTTTACACCAATGAAAATACACTACTGAAATGGCACTAATTTGGCCAATCTGAACATGGTAATTTTTGCAGATGATTTTGTGACATCTCCTCTAAGATGCCCAGTCATTCACAGCTCAGCCATGCACTGGCCTTTTGTAGCTGGTTTGATTTTTACTACCCGGGTAAATGGACATTATCAGGGAATTCTATAGTGCAGTTAGCAGAAACTGTGGTAAAATGGCATTGCAAGGGATGGACAGGACTGTATGGAGGCTTTGGACACATCATCAGCTCCTTAATCACAGACCTGAACTTCTCTGCAAATACAGTGGGACCAAACTTGGCAAGAGCAGCAGCATTCCCAGATGGGATTAGGTGTGGAATGTTGAAATCTCACCTTGCCCAGCAGAAAAAGTTGATTTGTTTGTTTGTTTGTTTTACAGACCTGTATATTAGTCAGTGGAAGGAAAAAGAAATCCTTACTTGAGAGCTGGAATGTGGAGTTTATATTCCATGAAAACTGTCTCATGAAACTGCATTAAATAGATTCTTAGAAATGTGCAGCCCGATAAATAAACGTGGTACTTCTACCCCTACAATAAAGAAATGAGTCAGTGATGGTGTGTGAAAATGAAGGGCTGCCAGGGAAGCTCCATCACTGGAACACCGAGGGTCGTTCCCACTTTGGGCACGGAAGGGAGCTGTCGTTTTGTCAAGCTTGCAAGTAGAACTCATTGGCTGGAGACACAGCAAAACTTATGCTTGATGAAATGGAAACTTAATACCAGCATAAACAGAACCACTCAAAAATAATGAAATGAAGTTTTAAAAGGTTTTATTGCACTCCAGGTTCAGCACCAGCAGCTGGATTTACATACTGCAGAAAAGCACCTCAGAGGTGGAAGGAAATGTTGTTGGAGATGGGAGTGCAGAGCCAAGGGGTCCCAGGAGAGTGATAGCAAATTCAGAGTTGCTGAATGTTTCAGGATAATCCTTGAGGATTTTGAGTTTCTCACAGTCCCTTCCATGCAGAAGGAAAAGAGTTAATAAATATTGTCAGTGCCTGGGGAATTGTTCACAAGGGATCTTTTGGAAGAGTAATCTTCATATTTAGAAGTATTTTCTCATTATGGGTAATAGGATGATGAACTGAGAAATGATCTCAGCCACTTATGATTCTAAAAGCCCCTAGCCTGAATAATCTATGCTGATTTAGAGATAATAGCATCAAAGGCATAACTCATTTAGCACAATGTCCATTTACTTACTCTGAAGACTTTTACTATCCTGCACCTATTTTATAGACGCTTATAAAAAGTTGATAATGATATTAAAAAAAAAAAAAAGGTGATCAAACCAAAAATGACAGGCTGCATTGAGAACTACTCTATCCCAGCCTGTTCTCCAGACATACCAAAACTGCTCCTCGGGAAGAGCAGTGCACGTGCTGAGAGAGGGGAAAACCAGGGAGTGCTCCCTTTGTGGTGGGTCACAGCCAGCCCTGCTGGGCTTGGCCTTGGACAGGGGTGGGTCTGTCTTGGCTGGAATTGGCTCTGTCCCACTCAGGAGAAGCTTCTGCCCTCCTCCCCCGGCACCCCGTGCTGCCAAAACTGTGCCACACAAACCCAAGGCACCCATTCTGCGCTCATTAAAGGGGCACAAACTGACAGAGAGGGTGGTTTGGTGTGTGAGGTGGGGCACAGAAGTTAGAACTGAGAGTCGCTCACACCCTTTGCCAATGAGAGCTCTTGCTGCTTCACTGCTGGGGTTCCCTTAGGTCAGGAGGTGATGCTGAGCCTTGATTTCACTGCTGAACCTGCTCAGAAACCTTTTATCTCAGCTCTGTGCAGGTTCCAGCACGGCATCTCTGCATCAGGCTGTTCATTCTCCTCCAGCACACATCAGCCCACTAGCAGAGGCAGCTGTCCCTAATTGCTCAGGATCACAGCCAACACTTTCCCCATTTTGCTTCCAAGTCCTCCTGACTGTAACATCTTATTTTCACTGAAAGTGTTTTCCCACGCACGGGACAGCAAATGTCAGGCTGACCCGAGGAGCTCTTTTTTTTCCTACATTTTCTTGGGTTCTCTCCTCTTCAAAAGGTGATGATGAGCTCTTTCAAATGCCAACCAGATCATCATAAGTAATATTTTTTTATTATTTTTTTCACATCACAGGGATTGTGCTTCCACATGTCCCTTTGGCTTTAGGCAGTTTTTGTGTCTCCTGAGGTGATCACCTGAAGGGAAGGGGTTACTGAGAAACTGCATCATCTTTGGTCATGTGGGTTCAGGCACATATGGGCAGTGGAGTCAACACTTGCTGCACTGCAGTAACAAAGGACAGATGCTGGACAAGCGTTTGGCTTAAGAGAAGAATATTAAGAAAGGAGACTGATTTATGTCTCTGCATTTTTAGGACAGAGCTGATGATGCAGCTGAGCCAGGACAATTCTGGTTGCCTGGTGCTAAATTTTTACATCACACTTGAAAAAGGATGTTTTCCTTTCTAACTGGTTCTTTCAATGAGGATTTTTGACATCTTTCTTTCCTCTAGCCAAGTCTAATGTCGTATAAACGCAGCCTGACCCTTGCAGGTCAGAGGTGGAGCAGGCTGGTGCTGCAGGGTGTGTAGGAGCAGCTGTCAGTCTCCCCATCACCTCATAGCCTGAGGTTTTCCATTCTTCCACTTCATTCTTTCCTCTGCTGTTTCCTCCTGTGCTGAGGCCTTATGCAGTTAGATTCCTCTTTGATTGTGTAATAAACCCATGAATTATTAACAGTGTATAAAATATTGACAAAGTGTTCTCTGAGATAGGAGAGCTTGAAAGTATTGATTATGAATCCAGAGAATTATAATTAGTTTCTGCTTAAGAGATTATTAAGTTATTATTGTTTCTCTTTTCTCTAATATAGTGATGGATAGAAGGTATTTATACCAAACTGTATGTAATCTTATTAAAATTAAGGCAATAGGTTCATGAGTGCTCAAGATAATGGGAAAATAAAACATGATTGGGAAGTGCTTACAGTTCCAAAGGGCTCAGCTGGCAACATCCCCTTATTGTGGAAAAAAATAATTTCAGGTTTGCTCTGAGGAAACTCCTGGGCACAGAGATGGGATTGACTTCAGCCAAGTCAGAATCTTGTTTCAGCTTGGTTTTAGCAGAAATCAAACCAACAGCACTGTGCTTTGTGTACTTGTGCACATTTTGAACCCACGGGCTGACTTTGGTCAAATTTGGCTGAGGGGAACAATCTCAGATATGTTTTGTTTCTCCAGGTTTTGGACAGGCTTGCTGGCACAGCCTGCAATGTTAGTTTAGCTCTCATTAGGCATCAGAAAACTCACACCAGAGTTCAATTTCCAGCCAGCATGACCCTGGTAACAAGTTTATATGGATTCCTCTGCTCCAGAGTGATTTGTGCATCTTTTGGGTTGGGTGTTTATGCCACGAGGCTGTGCCTTGTGAAAACCTAACTTTATTCAGTGGGGCTTACAGCCCAGGCAGAGTGTTCCCAGGCACAAAGGGGCAGCAGGGGCACACCCTGCCTTAGTGTGTCTTCCAGTGCCCTGCTGGGGAGCCCTTGGCTGTGCTCCCTCCACAGTAAACCAGGAGAAGGCTTTTCTTCCAAAGTATAATTCATCTGAGCAAGCTGGGGAAGGGAAAAATCACTGTAGGCATGTAAGACTAGGCAAGGTGAATCCTGCTCTCAGAGTGTGGTGTTGCAGTGGAGCCAGTGTAAGCACCAGCTGTGAGAAGGTGCAGGATCTGCCAGGGGAGTGTGGCCTCTCCGTGCATCCCTCCCTGCTTCTACTCTCTCTGCCTTCTCCTCTGTTTGCAAGGAAAGAACAAGCTCCAGTTGTGTTAAGTTCCTGGGATATATTCTCTTTACTGAAGCTCTCCTCGTGCTCCGTAAATACATACAGCCTATTCCTGGGAAGTCCCCTCTCAGGCTGGTGTGTGGTTGGTCACTGAAAGAAAATAAGGTAGAAAGAGAATTCAAGATGATGATCCTCCACCCCTGTGCACCAGGAAACTATCAGTGATGTCAGAAACCTCCCCATTATACCATTTGTTCCTGACCCTCTCTGAGGTGGAGGTTCACCACCTCCTCTAAATAATGAATTTCATTAATTATCCTTATGGTTACACTTCCTAATGTGTAACATTTTACAGTCAGGAACCTGAAGCAAAATGAAATTTAGGACAAGTTAAATTTGTGGGGTGAATTAGTGCTCATGAGGAAGCACAAAAAATAGTGTAACATAGCAGGATAGCTGCTGCTCCACTTTGGACAACACTTGCAAATGCCCAGAATGACAAAATACTCTGAATTGGAAAGGACCCACAAGCATCATCCAGTCCAACTCTTAAGTGAATGGCCCGTACAGAGATCCATGGGTGTGTCATGATGGAAATTTAATCCAAAGAAATACGGTATTAAAGAAGCTGTGAATAGAAGAACACAAGGAATTTTTTTTGCAGATCTCAAGAAATACCTGAAGTTTATGAGTGAACGTGCTGTGCTGTTAGGATCTCCACCAGGTCTGTAGGAACAAACCCTTAAATCCCACCTTCTAGGCCAAATCCACTCTAAATCTCTGCAAACCACACACTGATGGCAAGCAAGCCTTGGATCCAGCATTGCTAATGTGGGAGGAGTCTGGGGGGACGGCTGAGCCACACACACAGTGAACATCTCCCGAATTGTGGAGTGAAGTTGAAAGCGCAGCAATCTGTCGGGAAAGTGCCCACAACAGCGCTCTGTCGGACACTACAGGCATGTGTGGCTGCTTTCATTATTCCACATCTGTTTGATAGTCCCCCTCTCTTTCCCTTTCGTTTGGAGACAGGAGCATCCTCGCAGAGGGCGCTGGTCCTGCGCAATCGCTGCCTGCCTACGAACACATCAAAATGTGAACAGAACAGGGCACCTAATTGAAAGCCACGCCACGAGTGCTCCTCCATCCCCCTCCCTCCCCACACTACCTCTTCACCGCATCTTTTGTCTGCTCTACATCAGATGCACCTTTCTCGCTTGATCCGAATGAAAACAAACCCTGCTTCCCCGCAGTGAGGATGAAATCCTCTCCGCCGAGCGTGAGCGCTAAATGAGAGCTGCACTCGCTCTGTGGACTTTGGGAGGCAGGAATATTTTGAGCTACTAAATTAATCCCTCACGTTTGCACAGTGCTTGGAACAGTTTTGAGCTTCAGCTCCCGCAGTGGTTAAAGCAAGGGAGACGAGATGGGGTCCCCTGGGATTCATTCCCCCTGAGCCCCGGCACAGCTCAGCTGCATTCAGCACCCTCAGCAGGGATGGCAGATGTCCATCCCATGGGATGTGTCCTCCTGCTTTCACTTTAGGCAAAGGGTTTTTTTCCCAATCCCCCAGCTGAAACATCTAAGCTGTTGGGAAAAGGGTTACAGGGGGAAAAAACCCCATGTGACAATTTGGGAGTACATGGTCCCTCCTGCTCCTCCAAAACGTGTTGTGTAGGCAAGGCACGCAGCTGTGTGGTGTTGAGTTGCCCCTCGGTGCTCTTGCCTTCCAGCCAGCAGCATTTATGGGCTCAAAGGACAGCAGAGGCAGGGGCTGCCTTGGCCAAGAGAGAGAGACATGACTGCAGAAAGCAGCTGTGTCCCCGCTCTGCCAGGCAGGAGGTGCCCTTGTGGAGGCCAGGAGCGAGCTGGAAAGGCACCCATTCGGGGAGCAGGGCTTGCCAGGATGCCTCTTATGCAGGTGCTGTTTGCAGGTGTGCCAGCCTGGCTCTCCCACTGCCGGCCAGGAGCAGAGCCAGCAGCCCTCACCCACGGCTTGCTGCCATCTGGGGCTGTGTGGTCACTGCTCACGGTGCCCAGCTCGAACACGCAGACCCAAGGAGAATTTGGGTTTGGGGTTTTTCTTTGGCTTTGCTTTCCCTGGCAGGTTTTGCTTATGTGATATTCCCTGCCCTTTCTTTCACAGCAAAGAAGTGTCAAAGTTTGAGCCGTGTAATTAGACTGAGAAGTTCCAGTTCCCCACTCCCAAACGGGAGTGAATCTACTGAAAATCAATGTCCCTTATCAGCTGCAAAATTGTTGTTACCGAGAGAAAGTCACACAGAGCTGCTGGTTTTGATGAGTCCCTCTTACCTGGCTGTTCACCTGCCGAGCTCAGCTTCACACAAAGAGGGAACAGTTTAATCCAAAACAGAGGTGGTTCAGAGGTTACCTTGGAAAAGAGAGGGAGGGAGAACCTTCTTCTCCAAAGACAAAGCGGGAGTTTTTGATCCGACACAAACTTCCCCCTGGGCTGTCACAACAAGCAGCTTCTAATGGAGGTTGTGCTCGCAGAGTGCAATGTCTCCTGACAGCAAAAAGGCAGAGATGTGCTGCTTCAGAACAGCTGTTGTTTGAAGGCAGCAAGTAACTGCATGTCTTGCTGCGTTTTTCCCAGTTTGGATAGGAGCAGTGTATCTCCCGTGTCTCCAGGCAGAGGACACACTTGAACAGAAACCCTTGCATCCCACAGTGCTGCATGATGTACTTCAGATCATTAGAGAGCCCCCCAGCTCTCATACTAATTGCACTTGTCTCTCTGGGTGTGAATGATGAAGATGGGATCAGCAAACATACACATCACTGGTATTTTCCAAAGGCTACAATGTGCAAGTGAGGGGTACATGTGCTCACTTTAATTTCAGAATTGAAATTCACCCTTTTAGACCAGATACAAAATGTCCCTATTGTGGAGGGGATGGACATTGGCATAAACAAGGTTTTGGCCACACTTCTTTCAGTCACATTGTGGAAATTAATGTCTTCCCTATCTTCCCTTCCTTGTCAAAGATACACAGATGCATTTGTCTTGGTGCCATAAAGCCAAAGCCCAGTTAATCACTGTGCCTAACACAGCATGCATTTTTGATGGGCTGATTTTTATCAGATTACTCACCTTGTAGAGCTTCACCATGTCTAAATTCCTAAAAAAATCCCTCCTGTACTCTTCCTTAAAGCAGGATGCAACAGCAACAGTTACCACCTGCCTTTTACCATGTGTTCTTTTTCCTCTCTTCTTTTCAAATGTTTGACACAACTGGGCAGAGTCAACTTTCCATTTTCTCCATGTGTGACACTGCTCAGTGGCAGCTGCTGAAAGCAAAGCCCCATCATAATCAGCGTGTTTTGCCTGTAGCATAAGGCATTTCAGAAACATTGAAAAGCTGAAAGGAAACAGAAGATAAGTTGGAAATCATGAGCTGAAATGTGCACTTCCATTTTAGAGATTAAATTAGAAAAATATATTATCGTAAATTTAAAACAGTATCATCAGCCAGCTTGACAGCTCATCTGGGCTCATGCTGGGTTGTTAGGGAGGGAACTCAGGCTGGGATCCAGCCTCAGGATCCTGATATCTCTGGTGTTCAAAGGCTGGATGGAGCTCTGGGGCGGTGCTGCTTGGTGGGGAGCAGAAGAGGTTTCTGCTGGAGCAACGTGCTGACTGAAGCACTTTGGGAACTCAATGACATGCCAGCAGTACCGTGTTAGAGCGCTGCTGACCCACCAGGGTGAGGAGGAAAAGCAACATAATGGCAAAAAAATTTGCACAGCTGGAAAAACTGAGATCAGATAAAACAGTCCCGTTGAGAAAGTAACAGGCAGGTAAATGAAGAGCCATTTGCTGGCCACCAGGAGCACTGCAGTGCCACTGCTCAGGTGACCCAGTTGCAGTTTCATGGGTTTAGATGACATTCAGACAATTCCCAAGTGACAGGAATTCAAGAAGAAAATGGGAGGGTGTTTTAGATATCTCAGCTGATGTATCCATAGAATTAAACCAGGATCAAAGGCAAGGCTCCCTGTGGAATATGTGCCCCTTTGCAGCAGGGATCTCTGACCTGTGGCTCCTAGCTTTGCTCCTTCAGTGACCCCAAGGCAGGGACTCTCAAAACAGTACTGCAGAAAAGGTGGTAGCATTTGGGACACATTCAGTGTTCCCTCCTGCCAGTGGTAAAGACGAGGAGGGAATCTGCTCCTTGTTGTCACTGTAGGCTGTTCCACTGCCCATATTCCCGCCCAGCAGGAATTCCTCCATGGGTTATCTTTCCTCTGCTTTCCCCCTTTGTGACCATTTTCTCCATGTAGACAATGAAATAGGTGAATAGACTGCAGTGTCATATCAAGCTCGACCCCTCTTTTGGGTGAAAGCAGGAGAAAACAGATGCAGAACATCTCTTTTATGAACCATATTAGAGGTGTGTTCATTTCATCGTCTCTAAAATGTGGGAAAGAGCCTGGCCTTGACTGATAGAGCATCTCCTCTATGCATGGCTGTTTCACTGGACCTTTTGAGATGCTCAGTGTTCTTGTGGGGAGTTGAAAGTCCTCAGGAAAAGTTCAGTTCTACATTAATGAGGCAATCAAGCTGCAAGGCTGTGTAATGAAGAAAGAAGGTACCTTCAAAGGCAGTTGAAACCTCAGACTGAGAGTCTAGAAATACTATTTACCATGGTTTAACAGGTTTCTACATACCTACCATACTCTTTGGCTACTATATGTGTAAGGTAAAAGATGTGAACTTAAAACCTCTCATTTCTCAGAGTTTTTTCCCTCCAAGTAGAGAATTAACGCTTGCAGGATTTCAAAATAACTTCTCCAACTTGAGCCAGAACAAAGAAGTGTTACCCAGGGAAGTGGCTGCTTCACAGCTTTTTTGGAATGAGATATGCTGTTCAAGATGGTTTAATGAAGAGAAAAAGAGGAGATGTCAGCAGGCTGTGCATATGGAATAGGGTTAGTTGTCTTGAGAGAAATTAAAAATAGATTGATGATTTTGCCAGTTTTTCCTGTCTTCTATCATAAATGGTCTCAATATCTAGCTGGGAAACCACTGGGAAGATGCACAAACCAGAGGAGCAAAGTAGCACAGAATGTGCAACAGGGTCACTGTGTGAAGGCCACGCTGAAAATCTGAACCTTTGACCACTGGTAGGAACCAGAGCCTGGGAAAAGAACAGGCAGGGCTCAGACTTTTTTTTCTTTATTCAAGCACAGCTGAAGAAAATCCTTTCTCCTTTAGCAGTATCATTTTAGGCTCCACGGTACAAAACCATGAGAGATGCCCTTCCTGCCCCAGCAGGTGTGCAGGGGTGGTGGTACCCGGGTCAGCATCCCTGGCTACAGTGACAGGTCACACCAGGAGCTTGGCATCTGCAAGTTGTATAATGCTGAAAGAGGTGCCAGCGCAGAGGGATTCGGTGTGGGCAGGATTCAGGCTCACACCCCAGCTCCTACACAATAAATTAAGGTTCAGCTCTCACAGATGAGTTGAGCAGAGTGTGAGATTCATGTGTGGTGTGAAGAAAGAGATGCTTCTGCCTGAATGACAGTCTGCAGTGCTGTAAGGTCATTGCCATAGCCAGAGAGGGAAATGCATTCCCACAGACTTACCTGCTGAGAGTTCATTCTATTTTTATTTCTATTGATCCCCCCAAAGCCAGTGTCAAGACTTTCTATGATGACAGTTTTAAAAGAAGATGTGATGCCATATTAGCACAAACTGTTGAATTCTGGCTTTTCACAACCAGTAGGAAAAGTCACTGAAGATCTTTCCTCATCAAGAAAATACATGGAAAGTCCAGAGAATGTTTAATCAGTAGCAAAACCAACAGAAAGAATCCTATAGGAGAAGGCTCTGAACTTGCCAGCCTTTTGGTTGAGAGCCTGTGCTGGCCTGCTCGATCACCAGGAGTGGTGACAGACTGAAGGGGACTGTGAGTTTACATCTGGAAAATACCACCAATTCTTGCCCAGGTACACTCTGTCAAGGACAAGTGTTTGTGGGCACAGTTAGAATCAAGAATACAGGGGAGATGGAGCTTAGATGAACCATCCTCCTGTATCAGAATAGTTTGCATTAATATGTGCTGAGCTCTGCATGTCTCCAATATATGATTGTATGCATCTATAATTATTTCCTATATAAATGACTGAGGGGACATTTTTCTCAGAATTGCAGATTGCTTGCCATCAAGATGAGCTTGGCTGGAACCACCCACACAGCCCAGAAATGAAGCATTTTCTCCTGTCAGCTGTCTTCTAAGTAAAACCAAACCAACATCTTTGGACGTGCTGATCCAAGCTGGAGGGCTGGCCTTCAAAGGAGAGAACACTAAAGCAAGGGGCTGGTGTCTGGGCTTGATTTCACCAATTCTATTGCTCCAGATCAAGGAGTCAGGTCCCTGCCATCCTCTCTGACGGGCTGCAGAGCGAGGCAGTGCCAGGAGAGTGGTGAGGTCTGGCACCAGCTCAGTACCATGGACACCCAGTGTCCAGCATGGTCCTTCTCGCAAGGAGCTCACACAGACTAATTACAGCTGCCATCTGATTGATTCTTTTCTTTGGCTGGTTCATATTTTTCTAGTAGTGCTTTTAAGCAAAGCCCTCCCCAGCTTTGATTTTCCTGTCTCAGATGCATCCTGGGCTCTATTCAAAATGATGATACAATCCCCAAAACTTGAACGTCAGCCAGACTCTCTCTCCCCCAAACTGGCAGGCTGCAGGGAAAGCAATGAACACATTTTTCACAGTTATGCATCTTGCATCCGACTCAGGTTGTTGTTATTGTGCAGTAAGTGTTTCAGTCTGAACATTAAAGAAAAGAAAAAGTGTTCAGGTCCTAAGGGGGAAACAAAATCCGCTAATCCAACATAGGCTTTATTTGCTTGTTGACTACCAACTGGTGTTGAGAACGGCGGGACTCCCAGAGCTTCAAACAAGATTAGAGGGTAGGAAATAAGACATTTATTTCAACTCAGATTCTTATTTAAGTCTTCATTCTAGCTACACGGCTAGGTATTTGGACATCTGGCAAAAAGTCTTGGCTGTACACAAGTTCTAGAAATGTTGTTAATCTTTAAAATCAATATTGCATTTAGGAAATTGCTCACCTACCTGCAGGTTTGTGAGTGCTAATTCATCCACATGCCATTTCTGAAGTCATTAACTATGTAGGAAAAGGCATTACTTTCTCTTTATCACTCTTGGACAACCCATACCCTCCCATATTCATTAATGTGTAAAATACATTATCACTATTTATTCATATCAACTGGAAGATTTTAAAAAGTTTTGTGATTTCCATATCTGGGACCCAAGTGCTGGTTAAAAAGCACAAATTCATTATGTGAGAGCATTCTGGGCATTGAGGAGTTGCACTGGGGTCCCTCCAACCTCAAAAGACAAGCTGTCCCACCTGTAAGTAATGCTCTGAATCTCCTACTATTAAAATACTGAGCTGAATCTATCTTTTCTTGAGAAACAGAAGGCTTGAAATAGAGACTGTGGAAGTCAAACAATGGGGTGGTGGTTGTAATTTTCTGGAGCTGCTGTATTTGATTTGCCTTTAACTCAGTTAAGTATCTTGGCAAACCTTTGCTTTGAAATCTGTAGAGGATGAGCATCACACCCTGCTAGGCCTATCAACAGATGGAGGAATTACTGGAGGCAAAATGTATATCTTTATGCTACTTTTTTTTATTTTTTTCCCCATCATTATACTAATCATGCACTGAAATGATCAGTAACCCCAGAGAGCGACAGATTTGTTTGCAGCAGAGGGTGACCCTGGAAAAGCGTGGGACTGACAGACACACAGGTGGCAGGGGTTTTCCCAACATGGGCTGACTTTTGTTGTGGCAAACTTGGAAGCTGATGGTAAACAAGGAAATCAGGTTTGCATCCCAGGGAGGTTGGAA
>JAWWEE010000018.1:16301012-16311250 GCA_035221455.1 Xenops minutus
ACTTTCCCCTCTCCCCCCCCCCCCCCCCCATCATTATACTAATTATGCATTGAAATGATTAGTAACCTCCGAGACAGACAGATTTGTTTGCAGCACAGGGTGACCCTGGGAAAGCGTGGGACTGTCAGATACAGGTGGTAGGGGTTTTCCCAGCACGGGCTGACTTCTGTTGTGGGAACCTTGGAAGCTGATGGTAAACAGGGAAATCAGGTTTCTGGAGGAGACGAAACCCAGTGCTGTCCTTGTGATGCTCTGACACTCCAAGCCTGGCCCCCCATGTCAGCCCTTCTCATTCTCATTCCCACACTTGGATCTTAAAGGAGATCCTGAAAACACCAGGTTCAATTAAGGTTTGGCAAAGACACAGGGGAAAAAACCCTTAAATACAGTCACTTTGCCTCCAGCATGCATATACTGCCCCAACAAACTGGAAGGAAATGGAATAAAGAAGTCTATGAATTTTCTCTTTACTGAGCTTGCTAACCTTTTCTTCATTAACCATTAATCATTAATCATGGAGTGAACTATGTTACTGTGGAATGAGCTTCTATTATCAACTCCCCCAGCCCAGATAATGCTGTTTTGTGCAGGTGCCCACACATTTCTGGAGTACCCAGTGACAGCACTAACTGAGGTTTGCTCCTGCACCCTCAGGGAAGCTGTCAGGATTGCAAACACTCACATCCCACAGCAAGCTCCTCTGGCTTCCCTCTCACATAGTGCAATTCAGCCGTCCTCCCCAAAAGGACAATTCTATTTGCAAGCAAAGCTCTTCAACAGGAGGCACATCCTAGAGAACTATTTGCTCCAGTTGCCCTCTGTGTGATACATTTTATCTAAAAAAACCCCCACATATAAATTTTTCAAAGTAGTCTGTGGACTGAAAAAAAATATACAGGTTCAGGTGAACCTTAATATACAACCTAGGGATGAAATGAAATTCAATCATGCAGAAATTGCCAACAACTTATTAGAGATGAATGGGATGGGAAGTACATTTTGTCTAATCCCAAGGCATTTTAAAATAACTATTCAGCATCTTCTCACCTGAAATGTATCATCTTATTGATTTTGAGCTGACTTTTGCAGATTGACTCCGTCTGCCTATTTGGCTTTCATGCTTTCAAGTCCTCAACTGCCCAGAAAATGGTGCCACTGCCACTCTCGAAAATGTTTTTCTTGTAACTGGTTTAAGGTGAACGAGAACAGTAGCCTGGAATGAGAGCAGCTGAATAATGACACCAGCCAGCTGGGAACAATGAGCACACAGCTGAGCTCCTCTGCTATGGGGTGGAAAACCTGGGTATCTTTAGGGATTAAGCACAACCAGGAGAAAATATTTTCAGTTGGAACACGATTTTGTCAGTTTTTGTTGTGCAACATGGTCAAATGTGAAAGAAATGTCAGGTCACTTATTACAACAATTTATCTGCCAGCTAAATTGTTCCTTCTCGGTCCTTCTGGCAACATTCAAGACCCCCCAAGATATCTTTCATGCTGCCCCCAGATTTTCTTTTATCAAGTGTATAACTCTTTGCAATGGAGAACAAGCCCAATCAGGGCATAAACAGCAGTGCAGAAAATAAAAGATAACAAAAAAAGAAAACTGCAGATATGGGAGTGAAATGAAAGCCTATCTCACCTTCAGGGTTGGATTACATTTCAGGACTGGTTCACTCCATCAGGAATTTGGCCTGAAAGGGTTCCTGGTCTGAGCATTTTACGAGTCCATTTGAGTGTGAGTGGAGGAGGGAAGGCTGGTGGTGAGACTTCCCTCTGCCAGTCTATGGTTAATATAATCTTCAGTCCTGACAAATTTATGCAGAGT
Organism: Xenops minutus; assembly: GCA_035221455.1. Lineage (NCBI taxonomy): Eukaryota > Metazoa > Chordata > Aves > Passeriformes > Furnariidae > Xenops > Xenops minutus. Next base: position 16,302,841 of record JAWWEE010000018.1, read on the forward strand.
GGGAACATTTCAAACACAGCAAACTGAAATGCTATCCAAATACCTTGCTGCTCAACAAATACCATGGACAGAGTTCAAATATATCTTGGAGAAGCAGAGAAGTGTGAGTGAGCATCACACACCTGAGCTTGCCCGGCAGGTCCCTGGTGCACCTGACACTGGTGTGGGTGGATCCTGCTTGGGATGGCCATGAAAACGTGGTTGAAGAGTGGCATGGGGAAGCTCACACTCCTTCCAGTACCCCCCTTTGCTGTGCCAGCCCTCAGCCACCTCCTGCTCGATGGTTTGATGGGTAGAGGGAATAAGACGGGTCCAGCAACGTGTTAGGACAGGTCAGGGCTTGAGGTGACTGTGTGGGTAAACTGATTTTGGCTGACCTGGCCATTCCTTCCCATCTGTAAGCTCTCAGCAAATACCTTCACAAGAGAGCATGAGGCAAAAGTGATTTTAGCACCTGGCAAAACAAAGCAGGTGACTATGAGAGCTCAAGCAGCAAAATCTCAAGCACAGAGTCCCCAGTTGTAGTTTGACTATCCTACCTTTCATCCTTGTTGGAGGGAATCCAGCGCTGCCCAGCAGCTCCTGGAGCTCAGCAAAATGACAGACCAGCACGCCAGTAATTGTGCCATAACAAGAGTGACACATTAATCTCACAGCTGGGCATCACCAGCAGTGGCCAAAACTCTGTGCAGACAGAAATCAAAGGAGAGTTGCAGCGTTTATGGGTCACAGCATTCAGGGGAGCCCAGGGGACGGGTGGGGAACAGTGCTTTTGAGCACAATGTGGTTCAGGAGATGCAGAGATTAAAAATGGAGCATTTCTTTAGTCTAAATTGTAGCTTTGGTTTTCGACAATTAATCACAGCAGGTTAGAGGGCCCAACACATTTTCAGACAGATACAAAAGCATGATAATCTTTGTGAAAAAAAAAATTAAAATGAAAGCAACATATCCTGTTGTAACAGCAACAGTGCCAGCATTACATCTAATGTGGAACAACAGGGACTCTGCTAAGCAGACATCACTTCACCTTAAGCTTTCAGCTAATTCCCCTGTACCATCAGGAGACAGCTTTCCTGTCAATCACTTCTGGGTGCATGACAGCTTATGGCTTAACTGCTCCTATCTTGTATCATTTAACCAGAGACTATCTGTTTTGACATTCATGACTGAGATACTTGGCTTGTAATTGGGAATAAGTACAACAGAGCAGAACAGAGTGATTTCCTTCCCCAAGGATGGTTGTTAGGGTGATGTGGCACTCCCTGCTAAACTCGCTGCACTGTGGAAACCCTTCCACAGCTCACAGGTGATTGAAACCTCATTGGGAAAAAAGGGACTTGCCCTGGAGCTCCACAAGCAAGGTGACACTGCTCAGGTGCCAGTGGATTCCCCCATACTCGTGTGCTGGGCTCTGCATCAACAGGATCCACATGGGTGTGGTGAGGCAGCCCTGAGCATCAGCACACCATGGGCTCCGCTGCATTCTCTGCTTGAACAGTGTGTTATTTGGGTTTGCTTTGTACATTTAGGAGAATTTCTGGATTATGAAAGTATGTTATCTCTGCCTTGGATGTTATTCGACCTTCCCTGTTCACTTAATGCAGATGCCAGGATGAAAAAACTGCTGGTGAATTCTGCTTCTGTCTGAAGGGGGAACATGTCTGCTGCCTGAGCAAGGGGACTTAGCTTGACACCCACCAGACATCTGGGGTTTTCCCTAATTCAAATAAGTCAACAAAAAACCTGGTGCTCAACATTTGATTACCACTTAGATCAGAACCAAGATGCAAAAAGAAAAGTTTTTGTCTTGCATGTCCAGGACAACACATTATTCTTTTGGAATATGCATGATAGAAGAAAACTGATAAAGCTATTGACAGCATGAACCACAAAGAATTATGAGAGCAGAGGAGGAGATTGAATTCCTTGAGCTGTTTGATGTAACCATTACTGTCAGGTGAGTATCCTAATTAATGCAGGTATCTCATTCTAATTGCATGGATCAGGCTGCTTTGTCTGTTCAATAATCTATAGAGCTGTAGTTGGCATTAATCTTATTAATGGCACTATTACACTGCTTACAAATTAATTTCCAAGTTGAGATTATCTCCTGGATGTGCTTGCGTGCAGAGGGATTTCTTTCCTCTGAACTGTAAGAATAGGAATCCCCCCAAAGTTCCCTGAATGTCAAGATTGACACTTTCAAAGTTGACTCTTGATGTTGTGACTTCAAATGTAGATTTTGAATTTCCAGATACAGGAAATGTAGTCTTTCATTTCTGCTCTTTGAAACAGTGCTGCTGCTTGTTTCACATGGTGTGCTGTATGGGAAACAATCCTCTACAGTGTGGTGATTTCAGATTAAATTTTAATAATGCTGCTGGGTGGAAAGGTTTTGTGGTGTGGTGTCTCCGAGAAGGTGAAAACAGCCTGTGATGACCATCCTTTGAAGCCAAAAAAGAGTTTTGGGTTTTAGTCCAAGAAAAGGGAGTCCAAATGGGAAGGACTTCCAACCTCCATTTAGTCACCTCCCTCAAATGAAGTCCCCAGTTGTCAAAATTGTTACTTTTAATGAAGTTTTCCCCCTTCTTGAAAGAAGAGTCTTGAAGTGCAAGGTGCCAGGAGGCTGCAGAAACCTCTCTGGAGCTGAATGTCACAGCCAGGAAGGAAAGGACATTGAAAATGAAATAAGGGTATGAAGGAAAACTCATGTAAATGACTGATGATGTCTTCTGAGCATGTTTGAATGCATGCACCCAGGTATCTTCTTTTGAAAAAAACAAACAGAAAATAATAAATAGAGTTCTACTATGCATTTATTATTGAAGAGGAAAAAAGCCCTGCAGCTGTCAAGTACATTCCTGCATTTTTGCAAGTCTGTGTTTAGATAGACCATACATTTTTCAGGATTTATTAATATTTTTTCCATATATATGGAAGAAATGATTCTCCTGGAGGTGATTACACCTCAGATGCTGTTTTGCTGTGCAGATACCCCTGTGTCTTGCACACTTGGTGGCACTGTGTTCCTGCAGGGGTGAAACAGCCCAGGCAGATACAAGGTTCTCCCCTCTGTCTCCCCTCTGCCTGGAAATCAAGACTGCAATGGGCTCTCCCCCAAGTGCCTTGGGAGGTTGAGTTTAAGAAGACTCTCTTCTCGTAGATTCTGTGCTCAGAAGTCTGCAAGATGAGTAGCAAAGGAAACTCACTCAGAGGCAAGCTCACAGCTTAGCCTCGCTGGCAGCAGTGGTGTTGGCAGGGATGCACAAGGGCACAGAGGTGCAGTGCTGCCACAAGGCATATATTCCCCCCAAAACAAAATAATAATCCATCTTTCTCTCTCTGTGGATAATCAGCCCAGTGAATAGAGGCCCCTCCCACAGAGAGAGACAAATAAAGTGGTTTAACCCAACAGCTGAGAGAAAATCCCCTCTTGAAAAGTGCCATTTCCAGAGTGCTAGTCCTGTAGCTGTGTTTTTTCTGCCCCCCATTGATGGAGCGTGAAAGTTAAACACCTAATCATTTAGACTCCTATTAGAAACACAAGCAAAAATTGAAGTGACAGTAATATAATAATACTATGTTTTAGCCACTGTTACCACTGATGTTTAAAGCTTAAAGCTGTCAGGAACTCCAGTTAAATGAAATTGAAGTGACAGAAAGAAGCAATCCCTTGTTTAAAGTTTTAATTTCTGCACACCTCCTTGGCTGCAGCTGCCAAAATGAGCAGAGATAGGGAATGCACCACCCCAGCCGTGCTGAGACCTTGTGCCTGGGGCAACCCCTGCCCCTGGTGTGGCCAAAGGATGCTGGACAACCCCATGTGTCTCCATGCCATCAGGGGGAGGTGGATACAACCTGAGGAAGGGAAGGCACTTAATTCCAGCCTCAAAGTCACCGTGCATTGAAGACATGTATTGATCTCTGGACTGTGCTAGGACTTTATGAGTGATTTCTTATGTAAGTGTCAGGTGAGAGGCATGAATAGAGACCTAATTAAAGTGTATACAAAGTACACGCAGTAAATCTCTTTGGCAATGTCAGCCTGCCTTGGAGCAGCCCGGGAGAACAAACAAGATGACATAAAGGAAAGATAAAGAAATACTAATAGTCTGCAGTGTTCCCAGAACAACAGCTAGGCTTGTGAGACACTAACGTGAAGCAGCTGGGGATATTGAAGGAGAAAAAGAGCCATTCCTGGGACGTGTTCCACAGCTTTAAAACAAAAAAGAATGGGAATTTTGCTCTTAACTTAAATAACAGCCCTGTGTTTCTCCCCTGTGTCATAGCCATTATTCCATCACTGTCTTAAATTAATGCTCTCTCTCTATCTACGATCCATCCCAATAGACTTTTATACCCACAAGAACATTGCAGATACAAAGAGAGTGCAGAAATACTAGGGAAGTGGAAAAATGATTATTATTTTAGTATTAGAGAACCATCAGCAGCATTAGGACGATGAGCTATTGGGTTTTTATGGAGTGTTGCTATCCTTTGAAAAGGAAGCAGGACCTGCTCACTGTGGCCTGGGTAAGATACAGGATCCTCACATTCAGCTTTTGGCTGGGCTGAAGCGCTCACAGCTACAATGAATTAACAACTTTATGGCAACGTTTTCAAAAGCAAAATTATTTTGGATGTGTCTATCAGGATGGATGAAAAAAGATGGAAGGTTTTTTTTGCCTTCAGTCCTGGCTAGTTGGAAATTCTGGTGTGGAAGTTATACACAGCTGCTTTCTGCTTTTGGGAAATACCACAGCCAAGGTTATAAATACTGGTGGAAATAAATACCACAATATATTGGCTTGGGTGTAGCACAGCACTAACTTATCTCTACAGCTTTTTGGACTGGAGCTGGCTTGTGTTTCTGCACAAAGGAGCTAAGGTCCAGGTCAAGGTATTAAAAACCCAGCTCCCCCAGATGACTACCCAGAGCTGAATTACAGCTAGTTTGGATTTGGGGTTTTGGGTTGTTGTTTTCCTTAGCTTCTTCTGAAAATGGGACTTGAGATTTTTTCCAAATGGTAACAGTTTTTTCTTATAAAAGCCTGATCCAGAATCTGCAGTGTATTCCCTCTAAACTTACCACAGTGGTCCTTGGACAAGGAGAAAGCTATTCCCAGCCTTTTATCTTGGCTGCGTGGCCTGGGACCTATTTAAATTTTACTCATCTGTTCTCTTCATTAACTCTCACTGAGGTGAGAGTCTTCTCTTTTACCTCTGGGTTTCCTTACCTTGTGCCTGTGCCCCTCCTGGATAATGTGATGGAGCAGGACACACTGAGGAAATCTGCTCGTTTGTGAAGACCCTCATTAATAAGAATCAAGATGGCTTTACCACAGGGGTGCCAGCATCTCTTGGCTGACAGTGTCCCGTACAATCCTGGAGAGATTTTAATGGCTTGAACAGGTTGATGTTGTCATTTTCAATTTGCTGAACCATCTGACAGTGTTCCCAACAATTAGCATGTACAAAATAGGAAATATGTTATCTTTTACATTAAAAAAGGAAGATGGGAAGCTGCCTGGTCTCTGGAGTTGTATAACAACTCGTTCTGCTGAAGTGCTTGCTTTGCCTTTAAATAGATGTCGGTACAGCAGAGTCACCCTAACCTTGGGATAAATTTAGCTGTCGCCTGAGTCAGTAGCGGGGTTTGGGATCATTAAAAGCCGATCAGGAATTAACATGCACTTCCCATGGCTGGGGCTGTGGGATGTGGCAGTTCCACAGAGGGGAGACACGAGGGGACAGCGTCACTTCTGAGCCCCCCATGCACAGTGCCCACCATTCCACCTCCTCCAGCTGTGACTCCCACCCCACCACTGCACAGCAAAGCGTGGAAGGCAGAGATCCCACGCACAGGGATGGCCCCAAGTTCCAGTCCCCCTGTCCCCTGGGTCCTGCAGTGTGGCTGAGAGAGAAGATGCAAACCAGGGCAAACTGACACTCCTGAATCAGGAGGTGCTTCAAAGGAGGACATCCACCCTTGGCTGTTGGGATGAAAAGGTTCCTTTTGTTTCTGGAGTGGCCACGAGACCATGAAATGCAGCTGTCAGCTAAGGAGAGACTGAAAGGAGCACCTGCCATCAAAACCCTGAAGGCAGCAGACATATATTTTTTAGAGCAATGGCAGTTGCAGTTGGTTTAGACCCACCATACCTTGTTTTAAAAAGAAATACATCTTCTGGCCCCTGACAGTGGGGCTGTTGCTTGCACTGCCTGTGACATGGGGTGACCTTCCCTGAGAGCAGGGCAGGTTGAGGAGCTGTCTGAGCTCTCCAACAGGATGAGGGTTTCACATTGAATTCCTGGTCCAAAATGGGTTCTACTTAGGATAGGCAGGGTTCATCCCCAGGTTTTCTCTTCCCCATCCTCAGTGAGCATCTTGTGCAGCTGTATGTTGGGATGTGCCTGTGATTTTGGACACATCCTTTCCTTCCACCCTGTTGGGTTTTTTGCCACACCAGCTGAGAAGGAGAAGGGATTTGGGGAGCAACAGGAGACTCATTCAAAGTGCATATGGCTTTTGTGGGAACCACAGAGAAAATCTTCCTTTAAATAAAGCAGCCAGACCAGGCTCAGTGATGTGTCCCCACCTAGGACAAGGGCAGGAGTGAGACCTTCTCCCACAAACCCCTGTCAGCAGGAAAGTGACCCTTATTTTTCACTGTATGGCAACAGATGATGAATAATGGCTCAGGTTTTGCTACCTGTGGTAAGGCAGGTCCTGTAACCCAGGAGGTGAAAGCTGTGCTTGGTAGGCTGCATCCATCTCAAGCTGAGAGCAGCCCTTGGAAACAAACAGCCAAATACCTCACCTCCTGAATGTGCAACCAGGATAAGGGGACAGAAAGGGGAGAGGGGAGTCCCAAAATTGGTACCTCCCCTTCATGTGTGGATTCAGCAATGTTCGGGTGCCTGCAGATTTCCATCCTTCAGATTTCTGTATTTTTAACCCCTGGGGACTTTGCATGGCTTGTAGGAAAAGCAACAACCAAGCATTTGAGCCTCTGAGCATCAGCCTCATATGCATGAAGGAAATAAAAGTCTCCTCCTCAACCATCCAAACCCTGAGCCAGAAGTGTAGGAAGATTTTTGTTTCTTTGCAGGTTTTCATGCTGCTTTTCCTAGAGACAGTTTTGAGAAAGACTGTCAGAATATCTTCAACAAAATACTAAAGAAACGCACTGGGAACTGTGAAAGCTCAGGACTGAATATAAATATGAACTGACAAGCTGCTTCATTTGGTATCATTAAACTTCACAGTTAGACTTTTTTTTTGAAAACCAAATTATCATGAAAAAATATGCCTGTAGTGTTAAACTTGAGATGAAAACTGCTTATTTTTGTGTTTAGTGTAATAACTAGTAGAAGGAAAAGTTTCTGCGGTCTGATGTTTCACAGGGTTTTGATTTTTTACATTTATAACAGCTTAATTATGAATAATATTCATGTGCTGCAAACACATGGGGGTTATAAAAGTGAAGAAAGCCAGGGTGATTTCAGGATGATTTGGTACTCTGAGGTTTAAACCACAAGTTGAAGGCACAGACTAACGTAGCTGAGCAACCCGAGCGGGGGGAAGAGCTCACTCCCAGCTCAGCTCCGCCGATGCGTAAATAACCCGATTTTTAGACAAGGGAAGGGGCTTCGCGAGGTTTCGCGGGCAGGGCGGTGTCGGAGGGCCCCGGGTGACCGCTGGATGTCACTGTTAAGTCACAGAAGCGCCCCGGGCACCCCGAGCGCTGCCCCGTGCCCGGCGCTCCATCCCCGCATCCCGGGATGCAGGCTCAGCATCGCGGACCGCGCTGGGCACGGTCAGGGAAAAGGCGCTTCTGGGGTCCCCCCCTTGTTTTCAAGAGCTGTGCAAAGTCCAGGGTGCTGAGGCAAAGCTGTTCAAAGGCGAGGGGAGATTTAGGGCAGCGAGAAAACCGAGGGAGATTTGGCTTATCCTTCCTTTCAAGCAAATCTCTGTGCCCAGACCAGCATAACCGAGCACTGCCTGGGACGTGGGTTTGTTTGGAGATTCAAGGTGTGGGGATTTGGAGGCGACTTGATTTTCCTGCTGTTAATGCTGCAGGAGTGAGGAAGAAAAGCGCTGTAATTCATTGGCACAAACAAACAGGCTTGATATTAAATCAGAGCAATGAATCCTGCTGCGACCTGGGTGTAGTCCTCAGGTCTTCTCTTCCAGTACATGGATATGTGGACAATTCCTTCTTCATCTAAACACCTGCTCAGTATTAGAATCATAAAATCATAGAGCCATAGAATGATCTGGGTTGGAAGGGACTTTAAAGCTCATCTAGTTCCAATTCCTGGCCATAGGCAGGGACACCTCCCACTAGCCCAGGTTGCTCCAAGCCCCATCCAACCTGGCCTTGGACACTTCCAGGGATCCAGG
>JAWWEE010000018.1:16311350-16358359 GCA_035221455.1 Xenops minutus
CCCAGGTTGCTCCAAGCCCCATCCAACCTGGCCTTGGACACTTCCAGGGATCCAGGGGCAGCCACAGCTTCTCTGGGTACCTGTGCCAGGTCCTCCCCAGGGATCCAGGGGCAGCCACAGCTTCTCTGGGCACCTGTGCCAGGTCCTCCCCAGGGATCCAGGGGCAGCCACAGCTTCTCTGGGTACCTGTGCCAAGTCCTCCCCATACTCACAGGGAAGAATTTCTTCCTAATATTCAATCCAAACCTACTTTCAGTCAGTTTGAAGCTGTTCCTCCTTGTCCTGGCACTCCAGGCCCTTGTAAACAGTCCCTCCCCAGCTCTCTTGGAGCTCCCTTCAGGTACTGGAAGGCTGCAGTTAAGTCCCCCCCAGAGTTTCCTCTTCTCCACACTGAACAATCCCAGTTCTCTCAGCCTTTCCTCACAGGAGAGATGTTCAGTGGATGTTTAGGTATTGTCCCCCAAAAGGATGCTAGAAATGCTTTTCTCCAGGTGTCTCCTGTTTCCTTCAGTCACAGCTCTGCCAACATGTCTGTTTTCTGGACCAACTGTGTCCAGAGTGCCCTTCTCTGTGTTTTTCATGCCAAAGCCATGGAAAATGAACCCATATTATCAAAGCCTCGCTCAGGACCAGGCCTGCCTGATGGTCATTTTTGCTAGAAAGTCGTCTGTTTTTTCTTAATATGCCATCACAGAAATTTCCTTTGAAAGAAGAACTGTTCTTGAATTCAAAATGGGCTGTGACCAACTGTGAATTTCAAACAGTTCTGCATTTTGTTGCAAAAATTTGTCACCTTTTTTCGTATGAACAAGTCAGTGTAGATGTTTGCTTCGGGCCATTCTAACTCCTCATGGGTCCCGTGGGGGAATCTTTTTGGGACCAGACTCATAAGTGCTCAATCTTTCATGATGGACAAGGTCATAGTTTCTGTTTCTTCTTTTCCCCCTAACACCAGTTTCCCATGACCTTGGCTGTGTCAAGAAATCCCAGGGATGGAGATGGTACCAAGCACTCATCCTGCCAGAGCAGCTTTGCAGAGGCTGCAGAGTACCTTGTAGAACAGCCCATTCCTCCTAAAGCCTGAGCTGTTGATAAGATAAACCTTTTCCTAAGACTTCCTTACCCCTTTCTTTGAACTGTGAGTCCAGATTCACTTCACTTACTCCCCTCCTTTCATGGATCCCAAATCAAAATTCTCACTTTGTCTATTTGCCTTGATTGGTGTCAGCTGCAATAAAACACTGCTGTGCCTCAGCCAAGGTGTTTGATTCTCCCCAATGGCTGTCAGCTAAAGTAAGGACAGAATAATTCTCCAGAAAGGAGAAAACAATCTCAAGCCCTGACACATGTTTTGAGTGTATGTGTAAAAACACAAGGTATGAGGAGGGCTTAGATCACAGCTCATCTCGCTGTCATCTCACCAATTTCTTTTATCACCAGCTTCCTCCCTGCTCCCCTGGCTCTACTCTCCTGGCTTCAGCCTTGTCCTTCTCCTTCTGATCTCTGACATTGCCATGAATAGTTCAGTCCATCATGCTGAGACAAAACAATAGCAATCTCCTGCTATTTGGGCAGCAGTTACTACTGCACTGAGAAATGGTTGATTTTACGTGTAGAATACAAGTAACCTGATCCGAACGGTTTCCAGGTTTGTGTGAGAAACTGGGCAGTTTCACCCCATTAAACCACACTGAATGTGAGGTGAACTGGAGAGGGAGCTGATTTAATGGCACTGGTTGGACTGCCTTGAAACTGGGACAGGTGGGAAAGCAGGGCTTGCTTGGGAGACACGGGGACAGCCAAGTGGAAGGAGCAGTTTGCTGGTAAAAGAGCAGGAGTTCATGGTAATCGAGGGTGTCAAAGCTCCCCAGCAGATGAAGAGGAGATGGAGGACAGAAATAGCATCGTGTGTGTAAATCACTGAGGCTGCATTGTGATGAGAAAGGATCTCACAGGAGATATTCCAGGGGAAGGCCAGGTCCCCTCAGATGGAGACAATAATAAAGGAACAGAAAAGGAGCATCATGTGAACCAGGCACAGAACTGGAGATATCCAGGACAGCCCAGTGGTGGTGAAACATAAGCAAATGAAACTGAGAAAGGGTGGAGTCACAGGAGTAGGAGTGATCCGAGCAATCCCCCAGTCCAGTTTGCTACCACTACAGATGATCAGGGAATGCTGCCGGGCTGGTCTGTGTGTAGTACCCTTGGGGAATGGAGGGAAGAGCTGTGGATCCTTTAAGCACTCAAATGCTTTCAGCCATATAATATTTGGATTAGGATCCACTCGAAGGTGCAGAGAGCACGCTTGCTTGAGTTGAACACCAGCAGAGATGTGCTGGTGGAAGCAGCTTAATTATTACAAGGTAAGAAGGAAAGAGGGAGTGTCCTTATCACTCAATCAGTTACCCGCAGATAGACGAAAAGAGGAGGTTCTGAATGGGGAAATGAAAATTGTTATTATTATCTGTACAAAGCCATTCTTCCCCAAATGATACCAAGGGGGATAAGATATTTAGGGCTTGCAGCAGGAGGAAAGCAGACCTTGATTTTGCATTCGGAGGTGCCAGGGGGGCAGGTGGGGGCAGCACAGGGTTGGGTGTTGAGCATCCCAGGGCAGGGTGCTGAGCATCCCAGGGCAGGGTGCTGCTCCACCCTGAGGCTCCGGCACTTGGTCCTGCTCATCAGTGACACACAGACGGGAGGGAGCTCCCGGCAGAGCCGCTGATTAGGGGCAGGAGAGATTGATTTGTGATGAATGAATAAAGAGGTGAGATTAAAGCACGGCTAAATGGCAAGGAAGAGGGAAGGGTCTGTAAGTATTTGAAGGGCGTTAGCAGAGAGAAGGGAGAAATTAAGGGGGAACAAGGGTTTTTAGTTGTGAGCAACAGCATGGAATCAAAAAATTTTAGGTCCCTAAATAAGGGAGCAGCCCAGAAGGGGTCCTTGCTCCCTCCCGGGAGGATACCCTGTGCTGCACAACCACTGCTTTGAGCCCTCTGGATGTGACGGGAGCCATGTGAAATAAGAGGCATTTCTGCACAATTGACAGTGCCCTTCGCACTCACTTCCATTTATTTCTCACCAGCCTCCCTGTGCAGACAACAAGTATTATCAGTGTAACTTTCTTTTTTTAGGAGTGAGATTTAAGCCTGCAAAATAATCCCCTCACTGGATATGCAGAATGAGCTGCAATACTTGGCAGATGTGGGAAAAAAACTGGATGACAGAGAAAGGGATTTCAGCAAGAGATCCTAAGGAAGGTCAGCTCCTGGAGTGGATTTACCACCAGATTTACCACCCTGGAGCAAAGTGTCCACCCAAGCAGCCTCGTGGCTGGCCATGTGTGGGCACTGCCTACACAACTCCCTGCCAGGCTGGGCAGCTGCCCAGGAGGAGTTCATGGAATTTCCCCCAGCATCTTTCCACCTGCGTGAGGTTTTCCCTTCAGGGGGCTATACACTTTCAGAGGAGTCACAGAGAACAGTCTCGTTAGGAATACATAGACTTAACTACAACTCATCCATCTTAATAGGACTTATATTATTTTCCTTGATGGTTCTGATTTTCTATCCCATTAATAATAAAAAAGCTTCTCTGCTTATATATAATGCAATTCAACAATAAGTCTCAAAGGAGGATCAAGATCACTTTGGCTTTCCATCAATTTGATACTGACGCCTCTCCAGTTAAATAACTCGAGTGTGAGAAGAGCAAAAGGGACCAGAGATTCATCCCAGCACACACAGCTTTGAACCTGAATTTCTCTGGAAGCAACAGGAATCTTCAGTGGATGTCAGTAGACTTTGCCTCACCTCCCAAAGGGCATATCTGTACAGCCTCTGTTTTCACCCACTGTAAATCAGGTGCCACTCTGACTTTGGGGAGTGAGGTTGATCTCGACTACCTGAGAACTGGGCCAGAAGGCACCATGTGAAGGGTCTGTGATTGTTTTTCTGTTGCAAATGTTTCAGATTGGTGTCTTGAAAAGGGCTTGTTAGTCAGTGTTTGCTGAATGGAATACTTCATGACAGCGCTAATTAAAATAAATGAAACTTGACTTTTCAAGATGATGCTTTTTTATAGCAAAGTACAGTAGTTTGGAAACATCTTTAATTTAATTGCAAACTACTTTCTCTGGTTATTTACTTAAAATTGTCTCCCATTGCAGAGCTGCACTAAGATTTCTGGATGCACACTCTTGATTTCGACATTTTACATTACATTATCGAGTTAATCTCCCCAAATCATTAACCCCCAGCAGGAAAGATTTTTAATTATGTAGATTCACCAAGTGTTTTTCAAGAACTGTTTTATTTCCATGAGTTCAACCCTAGCATACTGTGGGGAGAGGGAGGGCACTGTCCTACACTTGATTTCATGAAACATCATGTTGAAAGAGACCTCTGAATATGCAGCAGGTTTCAGCAAATATATCTTATCCACAAGAGAAAACAGCTAATGTCCTGGAGAATCCCTTCCTTCCTGGGAAGGAGCACTGGTGTGCACTTCAGCAAGCAAGAGGGTAATTTAGACCAAGCTGAGCCTGTTTTTTCCCCTCTAACACAAACCAGCTTTATTCCAGTGTATCTCAGTTCTGATTTACATCTCAGGATGTGGTATCTGAATCAGGCTGGAACCAAACAAAAAAGTGCTCATGAGCTTGTAGCCATGGTTAGTCCTGCTCTTAAGCAGGTTAGAAAACATCAAAATCAAAAGCAACATTGAATCCCATTTCCTAACATCACAGGGAGCCAAAGATTTGGGAAGATGATGGAGAGAGGACACTGGTTTTAATAATTAGCACTATTAATAAATGTTGGTTTGAGCCCTTACCCAGAGCCTTCCCTCTCTTGCACAGCTCCCCTGGTGGGCATGGTGGTGTGGGGAGCCTTGCTCAGAGTCTCAGCAGGGACTCAGCACTCTCTCTGGGTTGGAGTGATGCGTGGAAAGGCTTCTCCCTGGGAGACACAAACATCGGTATCCAAAGTGCTGGAAAAACCGGTGAGTCACAACTGGCAGAACACCATAAAACTGTTCTGATTTACTCATCCTAATCCCTATTAAAAGCTGAGAAGCAGCTGAGAGGAAACAATTGCACGAAAGTGTGGCGTTCTCTCCATTGATGTCATTGGTGGGGTCAGGAGCAAGGATTCATACCACATACTGCATATACAGGATGATAAATGATGACAATAATCCTACAGGAGGGGAAACATTTGAAGTGCCAGGGCTTGTCCTCCAAAACAGATGACACCAAATTCTTCTGACTTGTGCAGTCAAGCCTCGAACACAAAAGAGAAATGAAGCAGTTTGGAAAACTGAGTGCATTTTAATTCAAGCTGGGAGACAAGTCCTGGACCTGGAAACTCAGAACAATGAAACCACCAGGGCATGAGTGGGGGCAGAGAAGCATTCTGTGGGCAGCTGGCTTTAACCTTCCAGAGAGCCCAGAGGACTGGAGTGGTTCCCTCTATGGGAGAGCACTATGTGGAAGTCCCAAAAATGTATTGACAGGTGTCTTAGTATTTTATACAGTGTATTATGTCAAGGAAACTCCTCTAGTTTTCTGGTACCTGCCTCATGTCTCTCTCCTCCTTCTTTCCTTGCTTCCTGGGAAGTGAGATGAGAAACAACTGGAGCTGACTTAACAAGTCTGAAACTTTTTGCAGGCACGTGTTGTCAGTATAGCACAATATAGATCACAAGTTGTGCCTCTGAATGCAGTAAGTGAGTGCAAACCCAACAATTAGGCACTTTGCCTCTGAAACAGCTTTCATGCTCTATATTCTGTAGTGTTCCAGATCCATAAAACCCCAAGTTTATAAAAATTTTATAGCAGAACTACAGCTCAATTGCTACAGTTCATATTTCTGTGTTGAAGTATTGGGTGCAGCCACCAGTGGGAACCACATAGTGGCTTTTACAGGTGTTTGAAAGCCTCTTCCTTAACTACTTTTATCACAGAAAGTTCAGTTCAAGTTTTATTTCCTTTTTTCTTGTACCTGAAGCCTATGAAATCTCTAATCTGTCAGCCTGTGTGATGTTTCACCCAGTGTTTCACACTGCTGTATCAAAGTTAGTAACAGCATCTCTATCTACTGCTACAGGCATCATTATTTATTTGCCCTGTGCTGCACTCAGAAGTCCCAGGTGCAATCAGAGTTATCACTGAGCCTGTTCCCAATTGAAACCTCAGTCTAATATCAGACAAGCCACAGTGCTGCCCATATAAAAATGTGCTCCCTGATCACGGGAATGGAGTTAAACCCAGCAGCCCTTCAACGCATTCCTTTCTTGCTTCACATCCTTCTTGCATTTTAAACTCGCCAGGATCTTCCCAAAGACAACTCTGACACCACTGAGGAGAAACATGCTGTGTCTCTGCTCTTCATGTTCCTTGCCTGCCTGTTGCTCTCCCCAGGACTGTGGAGGCTGGTCACACAGATGACTGTGGAACATGGGAATGGAAGAAGAGAGAGGGAAGACCCAAACACAACTCCTTCACTGCAGGACCTGCTCAGTGCGATGGTTGAGGACGTGTTGTTGCTGCTGGGTTGTGGCAGAGATGTGCTGAACCACCCATAAGCTTCCTCCTGGGAGGTCTTTGGGGACAGCAAAATCTAGCCATGACAATATGTCTGCGTGTGGGAAGACAGCAGCTAATCTAGAGAGCACCACAAAATGCAATATATGTATAAAGTGTGAGGAAACTTTCCCTGATAGTTTGGCTGATCCTCCGGAGTGCCTTTAGGGAGATTGGGGGATGTTTTCAGGAGCTGCTGGGTATGCAAGCTTTATGACAGGGTCAGCAAGAATGGAGAGGGTTTGAGAGATCAGGAAAAAGCATTTGCTTGGTACTTTGTGTACTGTTTGACATAAATGAGGAAAAGAGTGGATATCTAATGGCAAAAAAAAAAAAAAAAAAAGCTTGAACCCATTATCCTTTTGAACTGGCATAAATCAGGAATAGCTTGGAAATCAGCAGCCCAAATCTTCAGCTATTACCAGTCTTCCTGGGGTTTAAATGGAGTTGAAAATGCTCTGCCAGTTTACAGGAGCTGAGGATATGTCCTGATGGAACTACACAAGCATGAATATACTGTAAGCCAAAAGAGAATTAGGCCCATTATTTTGAAAAAAGCACAACTTGATTAAGGATGTTCAGTATAGGTTTAGAAAAAAGAGCACTGTCACGCCTCACTAACTTTGCTGTTCTGTTGAAACATGACTACCAGGGAGGTATTACAATGCCCTGGGATTTTTATAAAACCAATCAAAGGAGCGTGGTTTTGGGGAAGGGAGGGGGAAACAGCACTTTTGTCAGTGCTAATTGCAGGCATTAATAGGAACCATAGCACAGAGAACTGCCTGGTACACTGAGGAAGTTGGAAATACAAGTGCACTTCACTTTATGGGTGCAGATATACAGAGATAATTCCACTTGCAGAGTGGAGAGGCAGGGTCTGAGCTGGAGAGGAGATGTGCTGATCACTCCCAATAAGATCAGTCAGAGGTTCAAGAACTGCAAAGAGTCAGGGGGGAAGCTCAGAGGGCATTTCTTGAGATTGAAACATAATTAATGCGAATGCCTCCGAGGCTTGGTTCTCACATTTGTGAAATGCAGAGCACAAGCTTTATTATTTTTAAATGAATTGGATAAAACTTGAAGACTTAAGTTCTCAGCAGAGTTGCATCAGCAGATATTTAACAGTAAAACACGATGTTAGCATTGCAAATTGAGCATGTGTTGGGAAAAAAGTTGGGTCTGGCCCCATAAAAAGAGAAAAAAGCACATTAGGAGCTGTGGAAGAGGCAGCCTGCTGGGACTGGGGCTGGACCTGACAGCAGCACCACTACCCATGCAGGGACCCTTACAGGAGAGTCACTGGGGTGGGCTGGGTCACAGAAATTCAGTGCAGGGTCACTGTTAGCTCTTCTGTCTCTGTCAGAGAGGAGGCACCAAACATGTCCTCTACCAGCACTTCACTTCAAAAGTCTTTGAGTCCTTTTCTTACGTCCCTCATCGGAGAACTTCACAGATCAACTTTGCACCATCCAAAGTACCGTGGTGCTATCAGAGATGTTCAAGCAGTTGAAGTTGATTCCTCTTTTTGTTTCTTTGATTCTTTTTGTCTTTCTTTTGAGTGAAAGTTCCCACATAAAGCCCTATAAAAACGAGACCAACATAGAATTTGACCACTGACATTAGCAGGACCTCTATTTGAATTGCCCCTTTTTAGCAGTATGGTGCAAGGACATCAAACAGCCTTTTAGATGTGGTATTTTACATTACTTACCACGTCTCCTCTTAGTCTTGTTTCTATCAGATCATCTTTAATATGAGAAGATTCTCCTACAGTAGAAAAGTTTATTAGAGGCCAATGCCTCATTGCACCCTTACATCCAGCTTTCCCCCTCTTCTGACGCAGCTCCTCAGGCTACCACATACCCTGTCTCCCTTCATCATTTTGAGATAGAGAAAACACAGTTGGAATATCACAGGGCCCTGTCTCCGGGAAACCAGGCACTGCAGCTGCCAGGGATTTCAGCTAACACCACAGAGCTCCTGAAAAGTCAAGTGTCTTCAGGAGGGGCAGACATCTGCTGCCATCCCCATAGCTCTGCTCTCTGTTCAGATTAACTGTCTCTGTCCCGCTGCACAGTTCTCTTGCTGGAGAGCAAACAGGAATTAAAGGTGTTTATACATTTCCACTCTTTCAAAGGGGGGGGAAAAAAAGGGGGCTTAATATAGCCTGAGAAACAAAGACAACAGCATGGGTAAGAAAGAAAGCCCAGGTGTAATTTCTGGGCACAGTGAGGAGCCTTTTAAAAGCCCCTAAATGGGAAGTGTGTACATGTTTACCACCACTGCAGCTGCCATATAGCCACAGGAGCACTGCTCTGCAGGGATCAAATGAGAACTTGTGGAGGGCTATTGAACACTGGGAATTTTCACAGTAAGGCAGAACAAAATTATTCAGCACTAGGGGGTTCTCTAATTTTGGTACACTTGGAAAAGAAAGCAGTGCCTTTGTCCAGGACTAATATTTGCTCACCAATGGCCAAATCCATCTGTTGCTTTTCTTAGCTGTGACCTGGGATATGTAGGCTAGCCTTTGACATTTGGGCTGTTCAAGGAAATATGCAGAAATACTCACTCAAGACTTGGGAAAGGAGGTTTTTATTCCATTTTGGTTGCTTTGCGTACCTAACTTCTCTGAATTGTCCCAGGGCTTCCACTTTGGCATATATTTAAAACTGTAAATATATTTTCAAGGCTATCACTGAGCCTCAGGGAGTCTCCAGTGTGATAAACAACTGAGCTGGTGGAACACTTGAAACGTTTGCTGTGAGAGCAGAGGAAAACCCTCCTGAGATTCCATCAGCGCTGGCCATGAATGCAAGGCCATCCTGCCTCAGATTTCACTGTGCTTGCTTGCAAAAGGTGTCATACCATGACTTTGCAGCCCAGCACGGATTTCATGGAGGAAAAGCCCCAGTCCCTCATCCAGGTGGTGCATCATGTGCATTTTGCAGTGGGTTGGGACTCTTGCCTGACACCTTGTAGGGCTTCATCCTGTAACCACCAAGGCTGCTGCCAGCTGTGCCATCGATTGGAAGGGCTGCAGCAAGAGGCCTCACAAGATGATCCCATTTTTATGGCTGAAATTACACTATCTACAGCCATTAAGTACCTTTCTCTCCTCATTAAATTTTGATCGTTTCCTCTGATAAAATATGGCTTTGGAAGATTGCTGTTCCAGGTTCCAGCTTTTGCCTTGCTCCTGAGGCGAAGGTTTTAAAGGTGCAATCCTGCAAATTACTCCCCGAGTAAGGGTTTTTATGCAAATCGTCCTGTTAACTTTACACAAGAAAGAGTTTGCTGGATCATGCCATTATCCCTAGGCTTACAATGGAAACACAACTGACCTTTAGCTGTAATGAGCACCAGTAAAAAAAAAAAAAAAGTGACAAAATTGCCTGGATCTTGGCAAGCTGATACAAGCTGTGCTGTGTGTTCCCAGGGACAGATCTCCAAACAGGCTGAAGGAGTTAAGTCATTTCACGGTGCTAGATAACAGCTAATTGACAGCAGATATAATGCATGTTGATAACCAAATGTAATTCAGCAGCTAAGAATGAAAGAGCCCAAATATCTGCTGGATGGGAGTTATTATAGGAATGTTCCCAAGGCTTTTGCAGCTGCAGCAGAAAAACCCAAAGAGTGTGATATAATACAAAAGAAAGTGGAACCAAAGCAGATGGTGCAGTTGGTTTTGGAAGGTGCCAGTGTGAGGGCACCTAAAGTGTGGCATGTTGAGTGCTGTGGTGGGTGTGCAGTGTCACCATGCAGCTGAGCACAGGCGGTGTGACACTGGGCACATGAGATTAGAGGCAGGAGGAACTCCTTGGGTGAACCTGTGTCCGTGAGAGCAGGGCAGAAAGAGCTCTGATATTATATCAATTGATGTTCAGCTCTCCAAGCCCAATGTCCTCTGGCAGGTGGGCAGGTTAGCAACCCCGGAGGGTGGAAAATGCAATCTGCAAGTGGGTTATCAGACCAATGGGTCTCAGCCCAGACCTTGACATCATCTACCTCACAGTGTGTTCTCTCCCCTTTTAGCTCAAGGAGGCTGTGAAAAAGGCCCAGCATCTCTCAGCCCACAGCACTGAAGGAGCCTGAGAGCACTGCCATGGCTCCCTCTCCCCTCAGGTAACCAGCATTAACATCACTAATGCAAACACTTGCCATCTCTCCCAGCTCTAAGGAAAACAGATCAGCAGCACCATGGCCACTCCACACTTTGCTTCCTTTCCCCTCCCTTTCTGCTCCTTGCTTGTGCCTGCCCATGACTCTGCTCCATCCCTCACCCAGGGCCTCTTCTTCATTTCTCTTGCACTGCTCTTGCCCTGCCTTCCCTCATCTCCTCCTTGTCCTTTGCCACCCCATTATACAAGTGGCTTTTTTTCTTCATTTGCTTGCTTTTACCTTTTCTCTCAGTCTTCTTTCTTTCCTTCCACTCTCTGATGGTACTTTTGATGCCTTCCCCTTGCCCCTCTTTTTATTGCCCAGCTGCATTGTCTATTGTATTACCTGCCATTATCTCCAAATATATTTTGATATATTTCCCCCCATTTTCCAGTCCAGCTTTTTGTTCTCTTAGAGGCACCAGAAAGCTCTAAAGGTTAGAGAGGGAAACTGAAAAGCATTCCAGTAGTTTTCCATCAGCCTGTGTATAAAGCACTTCTTTTTCCACTTGATGAGAAAGCAGTAATCAGGTTCCCCCTGCATCAAGCTCTTTTACACAAAGAGGTTGCTGCAAAAAGAAACCAAATAGATTTCTAACTGGCCTCCCCCTTATCTCTGCCTCGAAGCCTGGTGAACCCACAGCCTTTTCTCTTGCTGTGGCTGCTGCTGGCACACAGAGCAGCCACAAGGTCGAGGGGGATGAGCAGCATCCCAGCTCACTGGTGCAGGTGACAGCTGCTCTTGGCAGGGCTTGTGGGTTGGGCCCCACCATTTATCTCCCACCCAGAAAATTTAAAGCCTTGGTGAGATAGCAGGGAGAGGAGATCTGTCACTTTGCAACACCTGGAATAGTGGCAGAATGGAAGGCAAAGGAAGAAATGCTGCAGTGCTACAGTTATCTTCAGACTGAACATCACCCAGTCCCTCGGGTACCACCCTCCTACTTGTAACCACGGGGGTCCATAATGCCAATCCTGTGCAGAGAAGGGTTCCACTCTAAGGTACCATGGGCTGTAATGCAGTTTGCAGGCTGTTAAACACAATGTGCTCCCTCCTCAGGGTTGCCTCTACCAGAAGAAACCAGAGCAGCTCCTGGAGTCACTGGCAGCTCCCAACAGGAGTGCTCTCAGCTCCCTTCTCCTTCTGCAGCAGAACCCAGCCGGGCCAGGCTGCTCCCAGCAGAGCCCTTCCCTGCACCACAGAGCTCCTGATCTGGGGCACTCGGTCTGGCACAGCTCACCAGATTTGCCCCAGACCAGCTTATCCCACAGGTTAAGGACAGAGCCTGCCCTTGTACAGGTCTTTCTAGTCCCCATAACCGAGGGCTCAGAGCCCCAGGGCTGGCCAGGCACCTTTCCCCATAAGCCACCCCACATGGAGAGGGGACATGGGGGCTGCAGGGGCTCTGGGGAGCCTGGCAATGCATCAGTGCCCTAAGCTTTTCTGCAAGCTCAGGAGAAGATGAAACAAAACACAATCCCAAAATTATGCCTAATAAAGCGAAGGGGAAATGAGAACACAGAGCCAGAAGGTGAAAGGCCCATTATGACAAATTTGGTCTCCTGTTTTTCTTTAAAATATAATTTCAGTCAAATGGATCTTATTTGCACAGTTGCAATTGTCATTCCATCTCTTTTCTGCAGCCACACAATACTTTTATCTCTGATGAGGAAGTTCTCTAACTGCCTTCGTCTCATTCCCTACCTTTGCTACGGTTCTTTGCTTCCTTCCCCAGCACAAAAAAAATAAATATATATATATATAAATATGAGCCCCTCATCTAAGGCACAGTACCAGAGGTCTAACGTTGACAATGTGCTCTGTCACTTTGGCTCTGGAAAAAGGCTTACAAAAGCTTTATTAACAGGCTCATTAGCACGGCCTGATTTACTTCTGCAGACTTTACTCTTTTACTAGTTTCCAGGAGCATCAGCATCAGTTGCAGGGCTAATGAATTCACTCAGATTTGCATGCTAATGAAACTCCCATGACTCTCTGTGCTCTCGACTTCAAATCGATCTTTGCTGTTGCTTGAGGAATATTAATAGAAATAAAAGTAAAGGGGAGCACGAGGCATTTCGGTTGGGCTTGCTGTAATCCAAGGCTGCTGTGCAATTCATATTTCAAACATTACACTGTTTCAGATCTTATTTCTTTCATGCCTTATTGACTCTGGCTGTACAGGAGACAGCACCTTTAGGAAATTCCTAGTATAGCAGCTGGCCAGGGACTCAAGGGACTACTTACCTAAAATCGTAGTTGAGCTCTCAATAAATAGGTCAGTCCCCTAGAATTGCTGCCATGCACCAGTGCAGTTCCAGGTATTCCTCCCCAAATATATGAATTTATTTTCCTTTTGATAGAAATAGAAAACCTTCTGACTATGTTGCCTTCACTGTCTGGCTGTGCAGTGCATCACACAAAAATGGGGTGATGGAGCTCCCCTTAACCTGACCTTAACTCAGCTGGGTGAGGGACCCAATGCAGCACAGGGAGCAGAGACATATCCAGGACAGGAAACACACTTCTCTGCTTGGAGCAATGAGGGTGCCAGGTTTATCCCTCACCTTCTGAAAACCTTTCGGAGCCATCTTCCCTGAGCTATCAATGCATTGTGCTGCAGCTACCAATATAGAAAGTAATGTATTTCTCTCATCCTGGAGCATAACAATTGCCATTTCATCGGCTGAGAAGTCAGTTTGTGCCTGAACGCCTTGTGAACAGGAACTGCTTTGTTTTGGGCTGTTGCAGGAAAAGCAAAAGGGATTTGGAATTGCAAGGAAGGATTCAGAGCCCCAAATCCTCTGCTCTGGTAGGTCTGTAGGAAGTCTACCCCATAGGATCTCACTGACAGACCCAACCAAAACAAACAGCTCAGCCATGCATCTCTGTTAATTGGAGATGTTACTCTCTCACTCCCTCTTCAATTTTAGCAATGATGAATGCTGGTAGTTGACTGAAGCCCTAGAAAGAAATCCCATTGTGCAATCATGTTTTTACAAGAATATTTTTGGCTTCTGAAAGTGCACTTAACACATCCAAATTAATGGAGAAGAGGATTCTTCACTGAGCAGCCTCCCGTGCCTGCTCTTCTTAATTTGATACAATAGCAGAGCGTACATTGAGATTAAAATGCTCTTTTGGATGCTCAATGGCAAGAAATTATTCAGCAAAAAACAGGGCACCATTTTCGTGATATCTCTTGTGAGTGAGGATAATCAAACAGCTCCATTTTGCTTGCTGCAAAAATAACACAATTCTTACATGCCTTTTTTTTTTTTAGTTTTTCCCTTTTTTTTTTTTTTTCCTAAACAGAAGTAAAGAAAATTAAATAAAATGAAAAGCAAGCTGTGGACTAATTATCCTTTTCTAAATGACTTCATATAGTAAAATAGCCTATTGAATGCATAATGAGCATCATTATCACCAATGGCTTGCAAGTGGAGGGAAGCAGAGCGGTCATCCCATCATTATCAGTGCTTATTTCGGGAGCAGTGCAGGGTGCCAAGGTGAAGCGGATGCTTGGTGCCCTGGCCACCAAAAACACCAGCCAAGCTGACAGCCTCAAACTTCTATTTACATTCAGGAGCACCTCACCCTGCCTCCAGCTCCAGTGCCTCGCTGTCCTCTGAGCATGAAGGGCCTCTGATGCTGGTTGCAGCATGGACATGTGTGCTTGGGACTGGCAGCTCTTCCACCAGCCTCCCAGCTGGAAACAAAGGGCTGGGCTCTGCCTTCTGCTGTGGGAGGTTTGAAGGGGTAATGTGGGTCAAGGCACTCAGCAGGGTGGAGAGGAGGGTTGGTGTCCATGACCCGGTGAACATTTTTTCATATTTATAGCAGCATTCCCTGCAAAGTGGAATGATTTCCTGGGAGAGGCTCAGCCTGGAGCCCCCTTCTCCTCCCAGGCTCCAAACTGGGCAGCATCCCCAGGCTGTCAGTGAGTTCCTCACCTTTCAGCAAGACCCCCCTTCTGCCCAACACAAACACACTGCAGCCCCTGATCTTGCTGCAGACCTGGAGAGGTTGCAGGCAAAATTCCTGTTTCCCTGCCCTTCCCATCTTTCCATCCAAATGGAAACAAATGGCAAGTACAAAGCCCATGGATTACACTTTCATAAAGATTAAAATACTCAGAGAGTTTAAAATGCTCCTCCTAAGTTAGGAATGTTCCTAAATGGTGTGCACTGGGTAGTTTTCCTGCTTCCAAGTGCAGATGGGACTGGTACCACCGAGGTGCAAGGCCACTCCTCGTGTTCTTTCCACTTTCACCCTCGATTTAGTAAATCTATTTTATGCTCTAAGCCTAAGAGGTCATTTTTAACAGTCTGGCCTGGATGAACCTGAATGAAAACATCCAATCAATCCCTAATTGTGACAAATTATATTAGTCTCTGTAGCTGTGCAACTTGCATTGCTGCAACTTCATTCAGGCTGTGCTTAGGTCGTGGAAACCAGGAGAGGCTGAAGAGGTCCCTTCCACACACAGGGAGGTGTGTGTAGGAGGTCTGAGCTTCCCCACTCCATCCCTGCTCCATCCTGCTCCCCTTCCCTTGAGCATACTTTCATCCCAAAGTGCTTATGTACTGTCATCCAAACACTGCCCAAGGTATTTGAAAAATGAAGCAGGTTAGTCCCACTCCATGGAATTAACAGTTCATTGCTGGCTGAAAGTCCTGAGGAGAAAGAACCTCTGGCCTGTGGCACAGCAAAATGTTAAAACGAGGTGCAAGAAGGAGAAATGTGGTGGGAGTGTCTATCACTGCCCTCCTATTCCCCATTCCTACAAGGAAGGTTCACTGGACCTTCAGATGCTTTTCTTTAGCCCAAGATGTGGCAGTGAAGCAAAAAAAAAAAAAAAAAAGAAAAAAATCAGGAAAGAAATCCTAAAATTAATTTTCCTACATGACATATTTTAAAGGGCACTGTCAATTTGCTTTATAATTACATTTCTAAATCACTGGAAGATTACACTGAAAGGTGAACTTTACAGAACCTGAATATTTTTATTTTTTTAAAATTAAAAACCTTTTTTGGGATTTAAATACAGTCCTCTGATGCTGTAAGTCCATGTAACAGCAGCAGCAAGGAAATGGAGAGGATATGCTACCCTTGTTCCTGCTCATTTGTACCTCTTATTTCCCACTAAGGCTACTAAACCTCGGGGGATTTAGCAGCTCCTTCTCTAAGGATGAACAGCATGGTTAAGCACAAGTACTCCCCAAAATTTTGACACTGCCCTCATTCCTCAGGATCGTGAGAAAAGGCTTCAAGTGTTAATATTTGAGGCAAGAGGTTTATTTTGCTATCCAGCTTCTGAGCCTTCCAGATATCCCCATTTCATGCCTCCAGGCTTTTCTCTTCAATGAGGAAAGCTCAAGGTATCTTAACTGAGAGCTGAGCTTCTCACCTTATCAAATTGCTCCAGGTCTGAGAGAGAAACCAGGCATCAAGAGAATCAGCACAGGGATCTCCAGCTCTGCCTTTGGGGAAAAATTTGTTCTGGAAGCATTGAAATGAGCCAAAGGGCTGAGATCCTGCATGGGTGGGCACCATCCCAGTACCCCCAGCCTAAATTCCCCCTTGTTTCTTTTCCCACACTGTGAAAAGAAAGCAAATCTTGGCTAAATGTGTGCTGGAGCTGCTCAGGGGAGCCTCAGGAAAGGTATCTGGGCTAACCAGGGATGTGATTCAAAAGAGCGCCGGCTAAACCACGTTAAATTTTAACATTGCTGCTCTGCATTGACACCAGGCTGTTTTCCCCCGAGCTCCCTGTGCTGAGGGGTGAAATGCAGCTGAACCAGTCACCTCTCCCACCTGAGCTAACTCACTGCCTAGTCTTAACAAGGCACAAAAGAGGAGCACGAAGCAGCTCGACGTTGTAGTTGTTGTAGGAAATGATGGAGCTCCCGGTGCTCATCCACTAGAGGAATCTATATTAGGTTTTCCAAAGTCTTACAAACACAATAAGCTAATGCCTTCTCTCAGTGTGGGTAAGATTTATTTCTCTCTTTCTCTAATATATATATGGCCCCAGATTCTCTGCTTGTATAATCCATTGGCTTACATGGATTTACAGTAGATATTGGCATTTGATCTATGACGGGGCTTGGTCTTTTGGCTGCAGCTTGAGCGAAGGAATAAAGTTCAGGGGACAAATTAATAGAGAAAAAACTAGCTTTTCATGTATCAAAGACAACAAAATTGCAGTCTGCTATCAAATAATCATCTAAATAAATAACCTGGAGAAAACCAATTACTTACATAGGATGAAGCTATTGGCAGAGGTGTGAGTATGCTCCCTCTGCACCAGACCGAAAAGCCAATATTTATGTATAAAATGGATATCTGGTTACTGAAACACTATTGCAATTCACCCATTGTAATTAAAAAAAATAACAATCACAATTCAGGATAATCCTTCAGGTAATCACAAGCTGGATCAGCAGCAGGTGCTGGTACTGAGCCGTGCCCTGGCTGGCTGGCCCCCAACACAGATGATAAGACAAAGCTCTGGCTGCCAAAGATGGGAGGTGACAGGGTAGTTTAGCCTGAAGGGGCATGAGGCAATAACCTGGAGAATTCGGGGAATAAAAGAAAAAAATCAACCCTTTACCTACAGCAGAGCACCTCACATAAACTACTGAAATATATCTGTGTGTACAGGACATTTAAATGGGTTACACTGGAAATACAGGCATTACAGCTCTGAAAAGACAAAGAGCATCAAATGATTCTGCTTCTAATATGAGCACGTTGGTGATTTTAACAGCATTTGGTCTCCTGAAACAAGATAAGGCCCGGAATAATAAGCAGCAGTTCAAAGATTTATCTAAATATGTTTGGCAGTTCCCCCGCCCTTTGCCTCGCAATATGTACATACCACAATTGAGACTATGCCCTGTAAATTACCACCCTCCGTGGGCTCCTCACGTTAAGTTATTCCAAATAAGCAAGGCCAAATGCTCTCAACTTAGCCAGAGATAATCAACTCATGTAAAGCAATTTCCAACAGTTATATTTTTCTGCTTCAGGCTCTTAAAAAGACAAAAAAAAAAAAAAATATAGAAATTGGCGTGGAAAGGAATAAGAACTGTCATGTTTGTTTGTTGGTGCTGGACCAGGTATCAAGGTTAGCAG
Organism: Xenops minutus; assembly: GCA_035221455.1. Classification (NCBI taxonomy): domain Eukaryota; kingdom Metazoa; phylum Chordata; class Aves; order Passeriformes; family Furnariidae; genus Xenops; species Xenops minutus. Next base: position 16,329,244 of record JAWWEE010000018.1, read on the forward strand.
TGCTGGATACCCAGTCCAAGCCACCTCTGTGATGGGACTCAAATCTCCCTGTACTTGACATTGCTATGGAGACTGTGGGGATGAGATCTCTCTCATTAGTTGGAGGATCCATCTCCCAGTATAAAGCTGCAGGAATTACTTTCACTTCCAGTGCTTTTTAATTATGCTCAAGTACAAGTGCACCAGTCAGACAAAGAAGTTGCATTGCCTCCTGAAATTTCAGGTCATGGCACTCTCTCCTTAAGGCATTGTGTTTGCTGTCTGCATCAACTTTGAATTTACAGTTGCCATTTCTTGTAGCATAACACAAAATTCACTGTATAGTCACAAACTTGGTGCAATAGAGATGAAATTTCATCATTTACATAATCAAGTTCTGAGCTGAAAGTTCTGGTTCTAGATGTATCCCTGAAATAGAACAGGCTTGGCTTTTTCCTTGTGTTTTGGAAGATATGACCCATCATTTTGTAAAAAATTATATAATTCTGCCTTGCTATTTCCAGTATACCCCATTATCAGTCAAACTAATAGGCCTGGAGAATGAAACCCCAAAAGAAATCCTCCACATTAGTGAAATAAATACAGTTAATGATGATAATTAAGTCACTGGGGATAATTGAGAGATTATCCAATTACTATCTATAATTCTTTGGCTTACAAATAAGATAGGAGTGTGTAGAGCTAATCTGTTCTAATAATAATAATTAAAAAAATTAGGGGAGAAAAAGCACAAAAAAGCCCCCAACTCAGGAATTATTAGATTTCTTCACAACTGGGGGTATTTTGTCAATTTAATTACCTAATTGAAGGGGTTTTCTAGCCTGCACTAATTTTTTAGGCAGCTGTTGCCACACGGGGCTCTTGAGGAGAGGGAGATATTCTGGGCCAGGACTGAATTCTCTGCTGCAGGTCCTGGGGAACCCCTGCTGTCCCCTGGGCCCAGACTAAGATGGGCACATGTACTCCTAGCAAAGCTCTTACAGTAACTACAGGTGAGCTACTTAAAAATCAGCACAGATGGGCTCGGTCTAGAACTGTGCTCTGAGTTCTCATTATAAATATAGGACAGGAGCATTATGCCAGCAGGCTCTGCTGTACTCAGAGCCCCCCAGATCCCCCGTGGGCTGCAGTGCCACTCGCTTGTGGTCGATTTTGCAGACATCCATGGCCATGCAGTCATGTTGTCACAGTGCTAAGGAGAGGTGGTTGACCTCCCATGACCAGGTCTCCGTCTCAGACAGCCTCTGTCACGGTGGTTGGAGTTTTCTAATTTAGCAAGAGACAAGAGCCAAACCCCAGGAAAACAGTGATGCTTTGGGTAAGTTTATACATTCAGGGACAGGCACCATGTTTTGGGAGGTAACTACATTTTTGCTCTCATTTTTTAGTATTTGTAGGGCCCTGCTTGGCACAGGTAATTTAAGGAGACCTAAATATGGCCCCCTGCAAGTCAATTAAGGATATATTTAATTTGACCGTGTGCAGAGTTCCTTTGGAGCTCATCCATGGAAATCAATGGCAAGGCTGCTGGTGGTTTGATTGGCTTCAGATCAGAGCCAACAATTTTGATTGTAGAGATCGAATGCTTGAAATTAATTATATGACTAATGCTTCACTGGATTAGGGAATCAATTAATGGAAGGGGGGTTCTTGTTAGAAGATTTCTATTAACTTTCATGTAGATTTTTTTCCTAAACACAAACTGCATATTCATTGCCCTTGAATGCATTCAGGTAACTTGGGAAAAAAGTAGGACAGTTGAAATAACCAGAATTTTCGAATGAAACTATTGAAAGGAGGATTTGATTCTGTACTGGAAATTAAATCCTCATGCCAACTCCTCGTACCAAATAGGCAAGTTCCAGAAAGCCTTTCCAGTCTTATTTATGCCCAAAGCTCTGCAGTCTGGGATTGACAGAGCTGGAAGACGATCATCCTCACAAGCAAATCAAAAGGATCACAAATGATGTAGCAAAGTACAACCTTTTCTCCACACATCTTTTCTCATCTTTGAGTAGCTGCTGGAGGGGAAAGAATCCTTCAGCAGTTCAACTCTTCCCTATCACAGGCAACACTAACCAACTACAAGAGCATCCCTGCTCCCACCCCCTGTCAGTCCTACCACCTCATTTAATTCTCAAAGCTCCCTATGGACTCAGAAAAACATCCCCAAAATCAGGTTCTGGCAGGTGTAAACACCTTCTGCTGAGGCCCAGAAGCTGGTGTAGAAAGGGATGGCTCCTCTGGAAGGTCTCAGCCTGCTCAGGTAGCACAGGCTTCGATGGGCTGCACTTTATAGGAGGGTGTTGTTATTCCATGGCCACAAATTAAGAGTCAGCTCTGGGGAAATTCCCCTCCCCAGAGCTCCCCCAGTGCCCATGGCTGGAGCCCTGGGGTGGGAGATGCCTTTGGCCAACAGGGCTGGTCCCTATGTGCACAGACAGTGGTATCCTCAGAGCAGTGTATTAAGCCACAAAATGTTTCTGTAAATATTGTTTCACACTTGGGTGAACAAAGCATGCTTTTATCCGAGGGAGAGCACAGGGTGTAAATTACATTTTAATTGAGAAATTGAAAATACCAGCTTTTGCATTTCTGGTTTGTTTTTCTTCTTTTTTATTTTTTTGTTTTTCTTTTAAATACTAAAAAAGTCCTGATTGTCAGTGGGGATAGCTCTGAGTGAGGCTCCCTGAAATGAGCCCACTCACATTTCTGCAGACTTTCCTTCATTCCTTCTGGCTTTGCTGGTCTGCATTCTCCTCCTCATTCTTAATAAAGATGTCTCCAGGCCCGTGAGCATTCCCAAATCTTGCTCACTCACAGCTTGGCAATCTGCCCCTGCAACGTTTGGTGCTGAGAGTGGGTGGTCTGGCACCGCCTTTGCCCTGTTTCCCTTCCCTGCTCACTGTTAGGAAGGTACAAGTGATGCTGACAGTCTGCTGAGACCCAGTCTTATTGCTCTTGGTCGGAAATCCGAAATAAAAACTCAGTTGAGAGGCTCAGCATGAAGGGTTTTGTGCTGTGCAGTCTGTGAGTGTGATTTCCCCCTCCCCAGAGGTGCTGGCAGCATTTGCACCCACGGAGGAGCCTCTCTGAGGCTCGACACCCCCCTGCTGCCATCCATGTGGGCCGTGGCGTGGTGCAGATGTTCTTCCTCCCCCACACTGAAATACCATTCCCAAAGAGCTGTAGTTGCAGCTGGGAGCATGAGGAACATGGAATCGTGGAATCATTTAGGTTGGAAAAGACCATCAGGTCCACAGCACTGCCAAGCCCACCATTAAACCAGGTCCCCAAGTGTCACATCTACAGAACTTTTAAATCCCTGCAGGGGTGTTGACTCCACCACTCCCCTGGGAGCCTGTGCCAAGGCTTGATCACCCTTTCAATAAAGAAATTTTTCCTAGTATCCAATCTAAACCTCTTCTAGTGCAACCTGAGGCCATTAACTCTCATCCTATCACATGTTAAATCCTAGATGCCAGCCCTCACCTTGCTACAACCTCCTTTTATGGAGTTGTAGAGAGCAATAAGGTCTTCCCTAAGTCTTCTTTTCTCCAGGCTAAGCATCCCAGCTCCCTCAGCTGCTCCTCACAGGACTTGTGCTCCAGATCCTTCAGCAGCTTCACTGCCCTTCTTGCCCTTCTCTGCCTATTTTAAGACTTTGTGCATCTTCAGAGGTCTTTGCATTACCCTCATTTCTTACATGTCACTGCTGCGCCTCAAAGGATCACCATTCAAATAAGACTTAGCAGGACTGTGAGATCCTGTAGGATGTGTTTTCTTCTGATGGAAGCAGCCAACTGCTTGTAGCTCAAGCAGAAAGCATCCTGGTTTCTGGAGTCTCAGACATCCCCACGTGCTGGGAAGCTTCCCCTTAGGAAGGGGAGTGGAACACAAGCTCATTCCTCAGGGAAGCTGATGAGACATCACGCACAGGAGTTGGACGGGCTGGGCAGGAGGTGAGGGCAGGAAAGGGAGCGCAGGACAGAGCCAGCCATACTAAATCACTGCTCCTGGTGGGCAGCTCTTCTGGCAGGGCTCCAAGAGAGCCCAGGCTGGAGGCAAGAGCTGCATCCCCTGCAGGGAGGTGGAATGGGAGCATGAAGCACTTCCAGCTGGGAGCTCAAAACCACAATTGCAAATTGCACCCTCGGTGCTCAGGGGGGTGAGTCAAGCCCATTAGCCAGCTAATCCTCACAACAGGCTTTTGTGAGGCTACTATTTTGTTCTGGGGAAATGTATGATCTACTGATTACACAGCATCCCAACATGCCAAATATATGCTTGAAACCAGTAAACAATAAATATTTAATTAGCCGGTCATTTTGACAATAACAACAGGCAACAATTAAACTGGCTTTTGATTTCCCTTTCATTTAGTTGTCAGTCTTGTATAGTCACAGTTAAATGCCAACTCCTGCCTTGACCACAACCTTTAATAAGACTGTGAAGAGAAGATTTAGGTTTGATCTGAGCTTTTGATCTGTGTCTCTGATTTCTCCTGCCTTTGCGCCGATCAGAGGCATGACTCAAATACACATTAATATACTGTGCGTTGAATTTGAAAATCAGAAGCTTATTCTTTTTAGCCTAAGAATGCCAACCAAGACTTCAGAGAGAAGTCACACCTGGAAATACAATTATGGTTCAACCTGAAACTGCTGAGCCCCTCCACTCCCATCAGGACTTTGCCCACCTCACCCGTCCACGTACACTCAAGGTTTCCACATTGAGACCTTCATCCATCGTCATCTCTCTGTGTATTCTTCTTTACTCCTCCACTCCTGTTTGTCTGCAGACCTTCTGCTCCATCCCAAAGATCCTTGCCAATGGGGCCTCGAATTTCTAAATGGAAAAGGGAAGAAGAAAACTATTTTCCAGCACAAAATTAAATTTTCACACCACCTACATGTGCATCCTCTTTACAGCCTCTAGGTTCCAATTCATCTCCCCATTCTTTGTCTTTGTGTGACTCTCCAAATTTTTCAGGTGGACTGCCACTTTGGCAGGCTTACTGGAGAAACCTTGGTCTGGAAACCAAACTATCCTTGCATATCAAACATATCCCATCCCACGTTAAACACCTACCTCCAGAGAAGATGCTCAGCAGTGTGGCAGGAGGTTTAGGTGGGACCTTCTCCCACTGCAGATGATGCATCTACTCTTAGAAGTTAAGCAGGGCTTCTCTTACACAGCTGCCAGCCAGGATGTGCTGTTATGATGAGGAAAAGAACGGGGATTTCAGCTGGTAGAATTGAGAGCAGCAGACTGGAAATGAGGAGACCTGGTTGTAATCACAGTTCTGCTGCTGAATGGCTGTCTCACTGCACACAAGTCGTTTTGCATCTGTTTCCCTTTCCATCCTTTCTGTGTTCTCTAAATGAATGTGAGATCTCTACAGCACATGAATGTCACCCCACAGTGCAATATCCTGCCCAAAGTCTTTATCTAATGGAAAACTTTTGATTCAACAGTTTTACCAAGTCTCTGTAGATTTTGGTGAATGCCAAAGTTGGTTCCAATTTAATTTTGCCTTTGATGAGAAATGAGAACAGAGCCCTAAATACCCCCACACAATACAGGTAACATCCTGCAAAATAAATGGATTTAATTGTAAAAGCCAGTTTTGAATCAAGCCTGCTGTGTTTAGACCTACTAATCAGAGGGCATTTACAGAGTCACGAGGACCTGATAAAACGTGTACACAGTTTTAAATATTCCATTGTAATGCATTGTAAACCTTAATTTAAAACAAGACAGCTTAAAAGCTTTATGGATTTGACTGATGATACACACTCTATACTGATGGCTGAACCCAGCATACTGTTATTTCTGCTTTCTCTCGCTAACAACAAAGTTCAGAATGATAATATATTTTAAAAAAAAGCTTTATTATTATGCTGCTGCAAAAGTGACTTTAAATAATGATAATAGGCCTGAACCACAACTTCATGTAGAAACAGTTCTGGGGAAGATGAATTTCCATACAGCAGGCACAGAGGCTGCTGGCAGCACAGGGATAATGCACCAGCTCCCCCCAAAATATTAGCATGCTAGCATCCCACCAAGCAAGAGATGAAAGCATTTTGGAAGTTGAAAGGAACAAACCCTCTTCTCCAGCAGTGCTGCAGGGCTGGAGGAGGGGAGCTTGAAGGTGTGTGTCTGTCCAGCCAGGCTGGCAGAGGCCACATCCCAAGAGACCCAGTGGTCCATGGCTCACCTCTGAAAACCCTGCTAGAAACACCGAGCCTTCTCCCCAGGAGGAATTCCACTTCTACAGGGGGAATGGCAAACCCAGCAGCCTGCTTTGATATTGCAGAATTAGTGGTTCATTTTCCTCTGCTAAACCCAGCATTGTGTGGGGACAGAACAGAGCCAGCAGCTGGCAGGGCAGAGCATTGCTGAGCAGCAGCTTATCCACACGAGCTGCTCTATTCCTGTCCAGGGGAAGGAATCTGGCTCTAAAAAAGCACCTTCAGAGCCTTTGTTCCTCCTGCTCTCAGGGTCGTGCTCGTGGTGTCACACGAATGTGATGTGGTTGAACTTGGAGCTGACCCTTGAGCAGCCCGAGCAGCTCGGTGGCAGTGCCTGTGCAGGGCTGCAGAGCCCCACTGTTCCATGGGCTGTGCTCATCCCTGCACAACTGGAGGCACCTCAACTGCTTTGGGATCGCGTGGAGAAAGGTTTTCAAACCAAGAAATTATTAATTTGTAGCAACAAACTCTGTCCAGCTCCCACAAATACACAAAACACGCACAAAGAAGAGCAGAGAACTCACAACTTCCAAAGGCAGGAGCTTTCCCTGCCCATGGGTCTGAGCCCAGCCATGGGGAAGACTGAGGGGTGTGCTTTAGCAAGGTAAGCATAGGGACATTCTCCTTCCCACATCTGAGCTGCTCCTCTGCAAGACACAGGGGCAGCTAATCACATTCAATTAGAAATAATTATATCCGGAGCAAAAAATCCACCCTGAGAAATAACGGGGTGAAACAAAAAGCTGCAGTGGAGCACTGACAGCAAAAAAGCATTTTTTACATTTAAAAAGCTGCATGATTTATTCAAGCAGACAGGAATGGTGAATTGCAGGTTTGGAAATGACACAGGTTTACAGTTTGTATAAATTAATATCATGATTCCACAAGGCAATATAGTTGAAGAGTTGACAATGATTCTTAAAATAGCATTCAAAGACTTAAATTAAGCAAAAACCCATCTACAGTCGAAAAGACTTGTTCTAAGCTTTACGTGAAATAATGCCCAACAATAAAATATTGTGTGCAGACTCCTGAACAGCCAACAATTTCAAATTCTATCTTCAGTCTTACATTTACAACGGATCAAATTTATGCCTATTATGGTATCACCAGAAAATACAATATGCAGTGAAAAATACATATGTCAACAGCAGCTCAAATTGTTAGGCAGCCTCTGAGGGGGGACTTTCCAAAATATCCCTTAAGAAATTAATCAGTTATCTTTAAAGACCATGTAATTAACATTTCCACGCCTTTATCTTTAAAATGGAAGCAGGCATTCTTGTTCAAATTTACCTTACAAATACCATAATTACAATACTCATGTGTATGAAAGGAGTAGTTGGTAGTTTCAGTGTCTGACATGGTTTTAGAAGTCACATTTTATGATCTCATGAACTTCCCCGTTGTAGCCCAGATTCCTTGCTCAAAATGAAGTCAAAACAATTCAGCACTGTAAAATTATGCAGTTTTATGGGTGTTATTAGGGGTGTGTTTTGTGGAACTAATAACAAGATTGTGGTTGAAATGAATCTACATTTCCTATTCTACATACACACAAATACAATGACATGCTGATTTTTTAAAAGAGGTAAACACATACACATGCAAGTCTAAACAGCTGGAAGACTATCCATACCAAAAATGCATTTGTGTGCAGTGCTGTAGAAAGCTTCCATCACATGGAAACAGGGTTGACAAAGACCTCACTCTTCCCTGGAAAATAAAAGATTTAGGGTTTGGACAGTGTGGAGCAAAAATCTTACCTTTCATACAGGGAAGGTGCTGCATTAGAGAAAAGCAAGCAGAAACTCAGTGATAGAAAACACTACCAACTGCTGGGTGTTTGGATCCAAAAGGGAAGGCTCTGAGGACATTTACTGGGTCGAGTCTCAGCAGAGAAATGCCAGGTTTCTTGCTTCTGATGCAGGTTTGGTGTTGGATAATCATTGTTTGTTTCCAGGTTAAAAACTACGCCCATTGCTCCTTGTAGGGTCTTCAAGAGACCTAAAGTGTTGACTGAAGCAGTTCAGACCTACTCTAGGCACCAAAGTCATTTTACACCCAGAGAACACAGTTCAGGAGTGTGATTATTATCATTACTGTGCTAAAAATGTGCTAGGCAGTTCGTGGAACAGAAGACTTGCCTCCTGTCCCGACAAGCTTGCAATCAAAGGTGCCAATCTTGCAATTTTATGTACACAGAGATGGCAGTGGGAACACAGCGGTGCCACCAGAGCACGTGGTGGGCTGTGAGACCCCAGGAAAATGTACAGTGCAAGGGTGGGGAGAAACCCCTGGGGGTGGGAAAGGCTCAGCAGGAGCCTTGTATGGAAATAAGGCCCTTCAAAAGCCAGAAAAAATGACCACGATAGTCTCTTCTGGTATTAAAATCTATGAATTTGGGAGAGAGGAAAGATGAGGGAGATGGGAATTTATGACTTAGGTTTTTGATTTTACACATGTATGCAAACTCTGGGAAAGCTGTACTGCTGATTTTTAACTCTTCCTTAAATGGACACTAAAGATTTCAGTCCCAGCAGGTTGTTATTATTTTCCATCTTAAGAGAAATGTTCCTTACTGAGTCATGAAATGTGGGGGAGATTTTCCTTTTGTTCTTCCTCCCCTTTGGTTCTTTCTCTTAGGAATCCTGACAGTTTTGTGTTTTGCTCCATTCCCCCAAGTGTCCCTTCAGTTTGTGTGCATCTGTCATCCCAGGACACACCACATTTAGAAAATTGATCATTACCAAGGGGTTTCCCCCTTCCCTTTCCTTGTGGAGAACAGAGTAATTTTGGAGGTGGGAGGTGACAGATCTGTAGGCACCTCCAGATCACTCCATTTCGCAGGATTCAGTGGACCACTTGACAAAAGTTAATGAGCTTATTGCTGTCTGGGATGGGGAGGCCCATGGAGAGATGGTGGAAAGCATCCCTTTCTTTTCTCACAGCATTTCAGCCAGAAAGCCACCCACCGTGACTTTTATTATGAATAAACACGCCATACAATAATTATAACACACCATACAATAATTATGCCTTTCACAAGCAGCATGGATTTGAATCCCATGTTGTTAAGCCTCCTGCATCACTCTGGAAACAAGTTGTGCCATGCCCCAAATGCTCAGGCTGGAGGTGGTGTACACACAAAATTACCACCAGTGTCAATAATAATGGCAGCAATAAATAAAGATGTGAGTCCAGTGCAAAAAGTCCCTCATGCTGGGGCAGCCTGGTGTGCTCCTACAGGCTCAGCTTCATAACACATCAGCTGCTTAATTTGCTAAGCAAAGAGGACTGTGAGAAGCAACAGGACTGGCTCCCCATCTCACACATTTTGTGGATTTTCCTGTATTTACTCCGTTCCTACCCACTGTTCAGACTGACCTACGAGCCAATCGATCAGAACGACAGGGAAATAAACTACAGCTGAAAAATTTTAACAAAACGACATGGGAAAAACTCAGATCTGGCCAAATAAATAAACCACTAACTCTGGCGCATGTTGAGTGATTGTCTTCCCTGGGGACTGGCTTTTGGGTAACGGGACACAGCTCCATCTCCCAAGCTGGCCCCACAAGCCACTGAACAAAGGAAACCCATCCTGACACCAAGTTCCTGATAAACAACTTATATTTTTTTGCTAAATAGATGCATCTTATTAAGTATGGTTAGTAATCCATTGAGGTGAGGAGCAGTGGGCTGGATTACACAGGTTAGGTTTTATGAATGTCACTGCTCTGACTTCACTAAAGCTCCAGCACCTCATTTGCAGCTCCCACGGGACACCGAAGCTTGATCAGGATTTGCAGCCTCAGGGCTTTGCCATGCATGGGGGAAAGATGGGGTAGAGCTGCAGTGTCTTCAGTGCAAATGATCTTCACCCTTGGCATGCCCTGGCTCCAGCTCTCTGCTCCTTGGCTATGCAAGAGGTCTCCATGCTTCCAGCTGTACCTTCAGATGACACAGGAGAAGCCTGACTTAGCATCTTGCACAGGTGAAATATGTGCCCTTCATGGTCCCTGTCGTTCAGAGGAACAGTATTTGCCTCCCAAAACCGGCAGTCTGCTCAGTTGTAGAGTTCAACAGAAACAGGAATGGGGCCTCAGTCCAAAGGAGAATATTTTGCAGAAGCAGCTAAAATTAGGAGCTGGCCCTGGGAGTGTGTTTGCAGACATCTGGATATGATGCACAGCAGCGACGCTTCTGTGGATCACCAGCATAATTGCAATAAATAATTCAAGAAACAGCAAATGATGCTAAAAGTGAAGCCTCCAGCTTTGCAAGCAGCTGACAGAGGGCATGCCTGCCAGGGTGGGCAAGGGGGCTGGGGGTCACAGCAGGTCCCCATGTGACTGACAGTGATCAAATGGGGCTGCAGATACACAGCCAGTCCCTCTGAGGGCTTGGGTTTAGCCCTTAATTTTGTGACTGTAATCCTTGGGTCCCAGCTGGGCTCTCTGACTCTGTTTACATGCACAGTTTTCCCCTAAACTAAGGAACATGTGGGAAGAGTAAGGTGGCTCCATGCAGAGTTGCAACCCCATGGGATTAAGAGGTGAATTTCTGTAGCAGATGGAGCCCCGTGTGCAGCTCTCTTGTGCACAGCCTGGGTGGGTGTTTGGAAATAACCACCCTCCAGATTCCAGGGCGAAGCCAGACAGGAAGTTTCCCTTACTCCCATTATTCTTTTCTCAGGCAATCAAGACCTTGGCCAGGGAGATATGCCATAACTCACAGATCCAAGGTATAAATACAGAGGGAGTGGAGAGGATAATTCCTCTCTGTACAGGTGACACTCTGCTATACATCACAAACCCTGACACTTCAGCACCAGCAGCCTCTGCTCTAGCCGAGCAACTTGTCTGCACTTCTGGTTAAAAAGGAAATCTGAACACAGGGCTGTGAGGAAGAGACTCCCTTTGGGAATATAAGACCTTTGGTCGTGTAAGTGGAGCAGCAATATCTCTTGCTTGCTTAGAATTCAAACAGAAAGATTTTCTTTATTTAATCAACCAAGGGAAAAAAAAGAGACATATAAGCAGATCAGATGGCACTACCTCAAGCACAGCAGGCAGAGGTGGCACTACCAGAATAAACATCCAGTAAAGCTCCTCTGATGTCCCCTCAGCCAACACGGCCACCCTTCCATATGGGAGGGCTTAGAAAAAGAGGGACCTTGGGGACCCCCCTTTTCCATCTCCATACCTGTGGCAGAGCAGAGCTCACCTTTGTGACAATGAGTGAGCTGAATCTGACACCCCAAACTCTGCCCTTTTTAGAAGAGTAACAGATTAGCATAGAGTTATTTGTGCCACTGATGCCTTACGATCTTAGTTTCATAAAGGTCTGTAATTGTGGTTCATTCCTCGGAGCACTCAAAAATCTGACTCATATTTGAATTACGGTTTTGCAAAGACTCTTCATACAGATAACAGGCAGAACCAAATCTGCCTCCTTCCTCCCCCGCCTCACAACCTAGACCATTAAAAATCTATATACAAAATGTGGCAGGTGAAGCCCATTTGCAGTGAAGTGTAATTATATCCAGAATAATGAGCATATGCAAAAGATCCCTCCTTGATCCAGTGCCTGCCTTTTGTGAGGCTCTGAGTCATGCTGGCCTCACTTTCTACACAGTGGATTTTTTTAAAAAATATTGCTATTACTGTTAGGCAACACAGCTGTGAAAAGGTTAGGTTTTCCTTTGCATCCCCTGTTTGTGACCTCATGTGCAACTCTGCTCTTGATAGTGACCTATTTCAAGATGCAACAGGATTACCAGCTGTTCCCACATCCTGAGCTGAGTTGGAAATCTCCTATTTGCCTTGTAAGGAGATATAATTCCACCCACAAACCACTGAGAGACAGTGGAAATGGGAGCTCATAGAGTTTGTAGAATTCCTTCTTCGTGCCTTGAAGAGAAAGGAAGCTGAGACAGCTCAAAAGAGCAGAAATGGTGATTAAATGTAATTTCTTCCCCTATCTAGAAAAAAATACTACAGTACAAATATGTAAAACATCCAGTAAATTTACTGCTAGTGTCCTAACCTTTCTCCTCAAACTCTTTACTCATGCCAACAACTATGATCTTCCTCTGAAAAGCTCCCCATGTTATGACACTCCCTCCACAAAAACACAGAGGGCATGTAATGATAATTTCAGCAAAGGAATCGCAGAGAAGCAGCAGACAGGAATATTACTGATCAATGGCAAAAAGATTAAAGGTAGCAACATCCTTATGGCACTGTGCTGAGCAATGAGGGAAGAAGATCAAAGGGATTATCAAGTGCAAAGAGAGAGCTTGTGGCTATTAAGCTGACAGAACAAGAAATCCTGTGGGAAATAGGAACAAAACTCTTAGCAAAAGATAAGAATGAGATTTTCTTGTTTCACAAAAGTGAAGATGTTGGAGGGACAGGTGTCAGGAACTGCTGGAGCTGATCCTTGAAGGGCAAAGAGAAAGAGATGAAAACCAAGGAGGAGACATCCCAGGGAATGGGCAGAAGTTGTGCAGAGCCTGCAGCCAGGGATCTCCAGGAGCTGCACAGCCCAGGTGGGGCAGAGAGGGGCACAGCAGCCACAATGCACACACATTTTAATGCTGGAGTTGGATTTTATGCCTGCAGACCTGACCTGGCTAAGATTGGGCATAACACCACCTTACCTAAATGTAAGGTCTTTTTGCTGAAGAGGATTGAGCAGGTTTAAAGTTCAACATATTTTAAGTGTTTTCATGGGTAATTTGAAGCAGGAAGAACGGGTGAGCTGGATTATGAATCTTCTTAGACTCTTTTACACATTTATAATTAACTCTAAGTCTATTTTTTTTTTTTTTTTTTGCTACTGGGAAGCAGTCATGCTGTAATCTTCTAATTAATAAATGCCTCTATAAATCACGAGATCTTTTGTCCATGGAGAAACTTACACGTACTGTCAGAAATATTACACTCTAAAATGGGTTGTAGGCAACCAACCACATTTTTTTAATACTTCTTTACTTTTTTTTTTTAATTTATGTTTAATTTGAAAATGTTAAATGACTAAATTACTCAAAGAAATTATCCGGTGAGGTCTGGCTGTTGTGCCAGTTATAATCTCTGTGAAAACTCATTTTTGCCAGAGAGCTTTAGTGAGCCAAAGTCCAGCTGAACCAAAGCTGACAAGGGCCATCACACACCACGTCTCTGGCCATCATTTCATTCACACAGGGTGCTTTTCCACCTCTTATTTGGATAAACTGAACTCTCTCCCAAACACTCCCTGGAGGAGATGCACTCCAGGAGCTCACTGGGGGCTCTTGGCTTCATCTGGTGATGGCCACTGCCAGAGCAGGTTTGCTGAACCTCAAACTCTCCCCACGTGGTGTTACCTTCTATTATTATTATATTATCATCATCCACAAAAGAGAAGTGTTTATTATGAACTGTGTAGGCTGAGTGCTCTGTATCCCAGCAGGGTCTGAGAGCTGCAGCCGACTGTGAGTCCTGAGGGAAGGTGGTTACAGTGCTTGTGGAGATGTCACAGTGCACAAGGCAAAACAAAATAACCCATTTTTGCTGTGTAAAATAAAAAGTCTCTCTGAAAACTTGCTATACTGAGGGAATGATAGCACTGCATTAAAGACAGCCCTAAATGTCAAGGGAGCATCAGTCATGCTCTTTATTTACAATAGTAGAAGACACAACCTCCTACATGTGTGCTGATAGAAAAATACAGGGGGATGTGCAACTGCTTTTGTTTGAAATCTTAATTATTCCAGTAATCTTTCAAATGCAGCTCATCGGCTGGATATAAACACTATCCTAACTGCAAGCACAGGTGTGAAAAGGGAAAAATTCCCATTATCAAAGTAATCTTCAGCTCTGAACACTCCAGTTTCCTGCACCAGCAAATTTCTAACAGTTCCCCGTGACTGGGGCTGGCAATAGTTTAGGAAAGTAAATGAGTTCCTAATGCAGGATGTAAGATATTCATTAAAGGCTGGGTAGAAGAACATTAATTTACCTTTTAAAACATATCAGGAGACAAATAAGGCAATGAATTCATTAGTATGCGTGCATTGCTTCAGCTGCATCAGGTCAGACAAGCTCAGCTGTGCCTCCTAATGCCTGCACTGCAAACCACTGCTGATAGCATTAACATTTTAATAATAATAGTAATAATATTTACTGATAGGCAAAGGCAGGATGTGATTTACTGTAAGCAGAAATCTTGAGTTTTCTATCTAGCTTGCACACAGGTTCACACTAACTCTCTGAATAATACACTTAACTTGTTTTGCCAGCTATGGCCCCCAGCAAAACAGGTAAAACAACAACAACCTGTTTAAAAAACAGCCTAAAAACATCCTGAAAACAACCCAGGGAGCCTTAACAAGTCAATATTGCAAACTTCCTGCACTAACCAGGAAAGCAGCCGAAGAGAGGTGAAGAAAAAAAGGGAACAAAGTGTTTAGTTTGGTATATATAAGAAGTAAATAAAATCTATTCTGCCCCAAATAAAAATGAATACACTTGCTATCATTGGCATACAATCCTCCCTTCTAAGCTCCAGCTGAGATTCCTGCTTAGAGACCTTTCCCTTGGCCACAGAGTCACCCGTGGGAAGTGACAAATCACTACTTGAAAATCTGAATTCTGCTCTGCTTTGTGGTCTCCAAATGCTGGTGAGATCCTCCTTCACGAGCTGGCCCAAAGCAGTGTTAGTGCAGAGGATAAAACAACACTTGAGCACTCTTTGATCTGGCTATTGTCACTCAGAAGTGTCCTGTGGCAGAAAAGCTGCTGTGGGAAGGGCTGGGTAGTAATTGCCTGAAGATACTTTAAAGTGAAGTTGCCTGCTGAGATTAAGCACGAAAATGCAACAATATCTGCATATATTTATTCTGAAAAGCATAATCAGGAGAGACGAGGAGTTGAAGAAGTGTGATCCCAGTCCACCTAGCTTAAGCACACAGAATTATGAGTTTTCAAAGAATCTACTTCAAAGCTAAAATGAGAAGGTAGAGGCATCAGTGTGAGCCAGATAACACAGGAGAACCTGGGTTTAACAGCTAATTCATTCAGTGCATTTTTCCACGGTCTTTCTGACACAGCAGCTCACGATGACCAGGGCAGCTGCTGCAAGGCAGAGGATGGAGTTCTCTCCATGGCTGGCTGCTCTCAAGCCTCTCCCTGATCCAGCAGCCACTCTTACACATCATTAAGAGACAAGCTCCCCACAGGGACCACCACGGGTCTCATCAACATGGAGAGCAGCCCTCTTGCTTTGCATCACTGAAGTCTGGAATATTCCCACATAGCCTCCCTCTGAAACACCACGGCTTTTTAAGGCAGCTCTGGGATTTTCCTGACCAAAATAATACATCCAGAGAGGGTCAAATCAAGGATTCCTGATGCTCAGAGCAGCCTGGAAACCAGGTGAAAGCACAGTCCAGTCCATTCAGCACTGGTTCATCAGGGATTTATCACAGAGGTTTGTGGGGTGCTCAGAGGGAGCCCTTTAGATATGAGTTTTAATTGAAAAGGGATTGCAGGGGATATAAACCAATCTAAATGTCAGGGCACCGTTTCTTCCCCTAAAGGTCAGAATGAGCATACTGAAACCACAAGTCTGAAAATGATACCTCTGACAGTGCTGTTCCAGCCATCCGTGGTTATGGAGCAACACTCATCTATTCCAGCCTGGAAACTGGCAGGGAAGGGTGGGAAAACAGCCTCACACAGGGCTGGGAACTGGATAGAGCTGTTTGGGTATGGCTGCAATAAAAGAGCCTTCTGATGCCTTCCAAAGGCACAGCCCAACTTATTACTACAGCATTAATTTACCATTAAAGCTTGCTGGAATCAGAGGGGAAGATTTTGATTTTTAAAAGCAGAGTCAAAGGAAGGCATGAGTGAAAAAAAAAAAAAAGTATTCAGTCCTTTTAAAGTCTGACCTAAAAACCCTTGCAGTGTAAAATAGGCACTAAAAAATTGATGTCAGGTTTCTATGGTTATACGTGTGTACGTATGTGATACAGAGCAAGCTCGACCTTGCTCCTGCTGGCCTTACACACCATGAAACCCAAAGAGCTCTTCCCAGTGGAAGGGCAAGGCCTGGCTGAGGGCAGAACACACAGCCTGTTGAATGTACAGAAGAGCTGAACACTGCCAGGTCAGTGCCCTCTGCCTCAGCAGGACTTTACTGCCGTGGAGAAGGGGGCTCGGGGCAGGTCAATGCACTCCCTTCTCCCACAACAGCCCACGTTCCTGGAGGTCCATGCTAACCCCATGAACCTGGTGGTGTGGGCTTAACTCCAAAACAGATACAGAGGTCACTTGTCCCAGGTCCTCACAAAGGTAGTCCCATGGATCTCCATGAGCAGCCCTTTTTCCTGAGCCTGAAGGGCCCCGTGCACAGCAGCTCAAAGGATGGATTTATGGCAAGAAAGTTTCTTTTCTTTATGCCAGGAGAAAATACCAGCCCCTCCATCCCAGAGAAAGGATTCAGTTCTCCAGAAGAACAACAAATGCTTGTTGTATGTGGAGAAAAAGGTCCAGATTCAGACCCCACCCGTGCAAAAAAACAACCAAACCCAAAAATAAATCCAGAGTAAAGCCTCAATGTTAATGAGTTGATTCACATTTCAGGCAGTGTAAGGGAGCTGAGCCTCTACATGAGTGTGTCTCCTGGTTTCTAAGGAGCCAGCTGTTATTTATGCAGTCTATTTACACGTTCTCTTGGCTCTTTATGCAGAGGAAACATTTTATAGTTCAAGCTCCCTGTCTTTATTTTCCCCTTAGATGTACACACACACATGCACTACAGAAAGAGAAGGTAGGACAAAGATGTTGAAAAGAACCACATGTAGGTTTTAAAGACAAGATATTTCAGGTTGTTGGTATGAAATTGTCAGAGAACTTAAATTACTACTGTCTGTGCATTCTTCCCTCCTAAGAGGATTGTGCTAATTAAACAAGAAGAGATTATCAAACTTTGTCTACAGCTGATAAAATCCAACTACAAATTAAAATGCATGTTAAAGCTAATCCAAACTGAAAAATTAAGCTAGTGCATTTGTAATGTTTTCAGCATCCTTTGTCCTTCAGACATTGCCCAAATACTGGAATTTGGTTGAGTTTAATGCTTTGCCCTTTTGTAGAGATTTAGAATTGTACATTCCACAGTTTCTAAATGTTCTTCTCCCTTGCATGTTTAAGATTATGACAGTAATTTGCATTCCCTTTTACAAATGGAATTGTAAAAGAAAAGGGAAAATGTAAGCAAGCTGGATTAAAATAAACATTTGCCTCCTTCCAGTGCCAATAAGTTTGACAAAGTTTCCTCTCGCTGTTGCATACCTCTGATGAGTCACAGCAGCAGAAATGCCAGAATGCCACCAAAGAAAGGCTTCCCCCTTTTTATTATTGGAACAAGCAAGAACAAAAAGTTCTAGAAATTCCGAGGGAGACACATACCCCTGGGATCCCAGCCTTGTTTGCATGTATGTGCCTGAGTCACCGTAGCTGTGATTAACCACATCAAAATGAGGGAGCTGCTCCAAAGGGGCACACCCAAACCCAGGCACTGCTGCCATCAGGATTTAAAGCTTGAGGGTACTAAACCAAGGCACCCAGTCTTCAGATATCCGTCTGATCCTTGATAACTAAAGGGCACTTTCCTCTTGGAACAAGTCCACTGCAGTCCAAAACAGAGAGAGTGACAATAGCCAAAGGGTGAAGCAATGGATCTGAGTGGAAAAGATAAGGGAGAGGCCATGCAACCTCAAAGGAACATTCCAGCTCTCAGCCACAGGACCCCAGCTCTGTTCCTTGCTCTGCTGCCTGCTCGTAGCAAGACCCTGGCACAAATCATGTTGTGTTTTTCCTTCTAGTTTTTTCTTGTTCTCATCACTTGACATTTCAGACCCCTCTGGAGAAGGGTCTTTGTTTCAGTTTGGTGATACTGTATATTAATTGTAGTAGTGACCTTTAGGACCTATGATGATTCAAGTAATAGTAGTATAGTGAAGCAAAAATAAAAGATATGTGATGTCTTTCAACATAATAATCTTGCACCTTTTAAAGTAACTTTAAATATCTTACTCATTGCTAAAGTATTTATTATGCCAATTTTTTTGTTCTAGTTTTGAAGGTTATCACGATTCTGTTGGAGTCAAAATTCTGAAAAGCACAGGTTCCTCCTCCTAAACAAAGGACACACAAAGCAAACTCCTTGAAAAATCCAAGCTTGAGAGAAAAGAAGGAGGATGTGGGTGAAATATTTTTGCCCACAAGTCACTGCTTTTCATTTGCCAGGTGACATTTGAGCACTGCTTTTCTATTTGCCCACCTTCCATCTCCTTGACTGAACGTGCACACTGTGGTCATGTCCTCCCCAGCAGCTGAGAAACCAGCCTGAGAGGTGTTTCTATTCCTCAGCTCCCCTCCTGGTGTTCCCTCACCTGTGTCTCTGAGAGCTCAGACACTCGCACAGCTTCCCAAAACCACCAACAAATCCACTCATCCAACAAACCTGCCCATGCCCTGAGAGCTTGGGCTGGGTTTAAGCTCCTCTTCCACGGAAACCTTCACACACCCCACTGTCCATCTGATGTCCTGGGGAGCTGCCCCAGCAGCCCTGCAAAGGGAATGAGGCTCTCCAGCCTCCCTGTGCTGGTTGTGCTCTCACATGGACCTGTGGTGACCCAGCACAGCCAAGACGTGGGTTAGCACTGCCTGTGAGTTGTCTTCCCTCAAACTCACGTCTTCAGGTCGGCTGATTTGTTCAGACCTGCTCCAGCCTCCTGTGCCATGTTCCTGCAGGCAGAAATTAAGATCCTGCTCTTCGGGGAAAAGAATAATTGCAGGTCTCTGGCTTTTCTCCAGTTTAAAGTGGAGCTAATTCCTCATAGTTCTAGGAATTGGAATAACAAATTCCACGTGTCCTTGCAATTGCTTTGACTTTGCACTGTGATTTGTGCTGGAGTAAGGTCCATTTAGACTAGAAAACACAAGGGTAGTATTTATTTAACTGATTATGCTGCATTCTTGTCTTATGAATCACTCTCCACAGATGGTACTTATGCCATGTCCTACTTTCTCATTTGACAAATGACTGCTCTAAGACACTCTTATATTGGCTCTTGCACAAACGTAACTGCATTGAATGCGATGGAATTATTTTTTATTTATATTGGTGACAACAGAGCTGGACATGAGGCCCGTAAAAGTAAAAAAGTGCCCCAAATACCTGTAGAATTCAATATGGCCCATTCATTATTTATAAAATGATTGTTTCTGTTGCAGAACATTATTGATATTGTTATTTTGTGAGCTTTCCACATTGTACAACTGATACGTACAACTGTACATAGTCAATACTACTTGAGATTATTAAGACTGGTAGAAGGTTTTTCAATCAATATATTCTCTCCAAAGAGTATGTAACAGTGGGGGAATTGATTCTGTTTTCATAGAGGTGTAAATAAAAACAATTCTTACAAGCAAAAGGAATTGTAAAAGCAGGAAACGAGAAGGCCATATGTGATGCAAAGATTAACATACATTTTAAATACAACTTTGTGGCACTTTGGAGTCCATTTTGGGATTACAGTAATTTTATATTCAGTAGAAGGCAGCTTTCAAATATAGAGCCACAAATTACTTCTAGAGAGGAAAGAAAGAGAAAAAGCTCTCTCTCTCTCTTTTTTTCCCCCCTTCCCTCCCACCAAAAGGTTTGTCAGCTTACTCTTGCAAATCCCTGCTAAAGAGAGTCTGGTTGCATGAACAGTACTGCCAGAAGTAGAAATTAGTGAGAACAAGCTGTCTAAAGACTCATATATGAAAACCAGCTCACAAAGTTCAAGGAAGCATTTCCTGTTGCAGGAGCCCTTCCATTCTCTGAGAGAGAAAAGAAGGAGCAACTGCCCTGCAACCCAGGGAGAGATGAGAAGGGCTTTGGACCTACTGTGGGCTATGCTTGCAGGCTCTGTATGATGAAAGGAGTGGGAAATGGCTGTAAAAACCTGAAATCCACTACCTTCGGGTTTTTTTTCCTCTCCACCTTGGTGATTTCCATCACTCAGTCTGCTCTGGTTACAGTTCATGGCTTCAGGATGGGTTCTTTGACTTTATAAGCCCCAAATAGATAATGAGTTCCTCTGTCCCAGCACATCTAGGGGGAGAGGGAAATGTAGGCACTGCCTGGGAGGCACTTCTTAAAATTAATCCATGCACATCACTACCAATCACCTGTCTTGACTAATCCACCCAGGGAGCATTTTTCCACCCCATGGAACTGGAGTGGATTTAAACCCCGTATGTGTTACATGAATTTAAGGATGTCCTAGATCCCTCCCTGCAGCCACACAGCTTTGGGCAGCTTTTGCAAGCTAATAGGTTTGGCTTTAGACAGCTTGGGAAAAGGAGGCTGTTAAGCAAAACAGAAAGTGTTGCACAAAACAGGCTGAGCAATTGAGGTGATTGTACTTGTCCTTTGATGGAGGATTATCCATGCTGGGGGAGGTGCCATCCCTGGAGGTGCTGTTAAATGCTTGTGCTGGACACTGAAAAGAATCAACAACCTCATGGCATCTCATTCTGGCTATTTTTGGTGTCCTGGCCAAACCACAATTTGGGTAATTACATCCTGTCCACCTCTGCTGCTGTTATACTTTCAATCAGATGTAATATTCTTCATATCCTGTCCAAAACAACTGTGTGCTGTAAAAATAGCTATTTCACTTTTGCACAGAAGTGACTGGTTTTCAGCTGTGGTTAGGGTTCCTTGCAGGAAATAGGAACTTCTGAATAGAAAAATTCAGTGCAGGCTGTATTCTCTTTTCACATCAACTCTAGTGCCTGATCTTCATACATTAACCCCAGACCTTATAGCTATTTTCTACCAAGTGCCCAGAAATGCAGAATCACTCAGGACCTCTCCTGCCTGGCATGGTGTGAATCCACAGTGACAGTCCCAGCTGGGAAGAGTTTGCAGCCTGAATACCTAAGACAGTTCAGGTAAAACATAAACCCTTCTAAAACAAAGAGCCTTGGCCAAGGTCACTCACGTCTCTGTCTCTGTGGCATCCTGGAGACCTCACCTGCTGGTCAGATTCCTGACACTTTTAAACAAAGTCTCCTTTCAGGGTCTCTCTTCCATTCCCTTTCCCTCTCAATCAGTTTATATCTTTATAAGCTTGAATTTGGTTTTGCTTTTTCATTATTTTTAACTCCCTCTTGCCTTCGTCAGGCAAAACCATGGAGTCACTGAAGTCTATTTTTTACCTATTTGCCGCATTTTTAAAGTGCACATTGCTCATGTGGATACAGAGAGCAGCTGCTTTAACAGCACTGCCATTTAAAGCTGGATTGCTCCTAGTCTTCTCCCAAGGAGCAAGGAGCCCCCTTGCCAGGGGCTAAGGCTGGAGCTTGTTCAGCAACCAACCAAGAAGCCTTGGAAGTGCCTCTGGAGGCAGGATGCCATCTGGAATTTGCACTGCTCCTCGCTGTTGGCATGCCTGGTGGGATGGACTGGGTAGTGAGACCCGAGTCCCTGTTCAAAGCATCTTCAGCACAAACCAGAGGCCAAATGTCCCAGGGCTCCCAAAGATGCCGGGATACATATCTGTGCCTTGTCTCTTTTGCTTCTGCTCTCTCTTTTCCCCTCTCAGTCTGAACGGGTGGGTTAGAGCTGATGAGCTTCCCAGACTGATCTGAGGATGGGTGGTGAGGATGGGGTGGATGGTGAACTCACTGAGATGGTGCCTTACAGTGGGTGGGTGAGAAGGAGAGAAAAGGAAAATCCATATGAGCAAGATCCTGAGGATTTGACAAAGCTTCTTCAGAGCTCAGGAATAGCTTTGCCTGACTCAAGACTAAACAAGGAACTCAACATCTGACTCACTAAGGGCAGCAAAAGGTTCAGATTGAGCTTTGGTTCTGTTAAAGCCTTTTGTTACACGCCTCAGACACCAGCATTCAGGCTGGGATCAGATATGGCAACAAAGCATAAGCTTCACTTTTAGGCCTGACAGTATGTTTAAAAATTATTATTATTATAATCATCATCCCCATCAAAGCGTTATTATAATTATTATCATTGTTATAATTGTTGTTATTATTATATTTCAGTGGAAATAGTCACACAGTTGAATTCAAATGTATGCTAATACCTTGCTGAATCAGAACCTGTAAAAACAAAGGAGAGAAACCCAATGGACTGTCAGGTTTCACAATTTAACACTGAACTGGTTCCTGATAGCAAATGGGAGAGCACAGCTTGTTGTAGCTGCTCCACATGGGAACACTGCTGGGTTGGAGGGAAGGTATTCAGGCTGGAGGACCTGTCCCAGAAACTGTCCTAAGGCCATTTTTTTGGTACAGATGCATTTCAAAAATCTACAGATGATCCCTAGGCAAGCAGAGAGGCAAAATTGCCACTCTAAAACCTGCTGGCTGCAGCACAGCCACAGACTCTGCTATAACCATGCTGCAACGACTGGTGTTCAAAATAAATTGTCATCCCCTTTCTCCAGCCACTATTACTATTTCTGGGCATGAGAAGTAAATGGATATTTTATTTCATCTGCTACTCATGGAAGTGAAATGCTCTTCGATGTGCCATACTCCCATCCTGAGGAGTAATGGGAAAACACAACTTGCATTCTTAAGCTCAGTCTATATTTGAATTTTTGCTAGCCCAGCTCTGACACACAGGAGCGTGAAAAAAAGAAAATTTAAAAAAAATCACACCCTCCAACTAACGTAATAGCAACGTACAAAAATCCTTGTATATCTTTTGCCAAAATCACTTTGAAATCTGGTTTAATTTATCAGTAAAGAACTTTAATTTTTTTTTTTGTGGAATGTATTTCTGGCTAGGGAAGATCGCTAGGTCGGCGCTGGCTCTCTCGGTGTGGCTCAGAAGGCAAGCTTAAATCCTGAAGTAGTCAGCAGCTCTTAGACTTTTTGGACTGGGAATGTTCTAAATGACAGCCTGGTTTTCACCTGCCCTGAGCCTGCAAAAGCCAGTGTCACATGGCAGTGCTGCCCCTGAGCTGAGGTGGGGACCCAGCCCTGCAGCACAGCCCACAGCACTGGTATCTGCCAGGCACACACATGGGAGCAGGGGGACTGCTTTCTGCTCCCCCAGCTGCCACACTGGGATGGAATGGCTCCTATTCTTTGCTATTTCTAGTTTTTCTCCTCAGCTGGTGGGCATTTCAGGAACCCACGAGCCACTCCTAGCTTTGCTACCTCCTTCTTGCTATTGCTTTCCCAAAAATTCCAGCTCACCTGCCCTAGCTGCATCCCAGCTGCAGACCCCTAAATGGTGGTTTATTGCATTTATATATAGACTTCTGACATAACCTGAGCACACATGGAGGTGCTGTGGTCTGGGTTCTCCCTGCACTCCTGCTGTGGCTCCCTGGGCTGTTCCTGCCTTGGGAAAAATTCAAGTTGCTCCATCTGGGCTGTGCTGGGAGAAGCATCTTGTCATCCTCTGTGTCACAGTCCCTGGAGCAGACCTGTGCCAGCGCCTGGCACTGCTGCTGGGGGAATGCTGGCAAACAGTGAGTCAAAAAACAATGCAACTGGAAAAATTAGCATGATCACCAGACAGGAGAACAGCCCCATATGCTTTCTTCAGAAAGCCCACAGTTTCTTCAGCACCATGCATGGTTTGTAAGCAGAAGAGATGTGCTCACTGCTGCCTGCCTCCAGCTGCAGAGGCTTTGGCTGGGCAGAGGCTCAGCAAGGACATGTTCATCTGCCCTTCCCAGGGAAAGGGCTCTCCAAAACACACACTCAGTCCACTGGTGCTGTGCTGCTAAAGGTTGTACTTTCTGGGTAAAACTTCTAAAAATAACCTCCTCTTTAGTATTACCCCCAGAGCATGGATATTGCTTTTGGCATTTTGCTCTCTCTGCTCCAGCTGGGAGAACACGACCAAGGAAAAGTTTCCCACGGGCTGTTCTTCCGATTTGCTTTACACACAACACAACAGTGACACTGGAACACTCTAAAACAAGAGACAGGGAAACGTTTAAATTCTGCAGGGTTGGGTTTTTTTTTTCTCAGCTGATTTTCTTGGGCTTAGATGTTACACTTCATGTGGTACCACATGTCAGACAGACTCTTCTTACAGAGGCTGATAACAGCCCAATATCTGCTGTGAAGGAGAAGGGGAAGGTTGCAATGAAATGTTCTTCTAGCTGTATGTTGTAGATAGAAGCTGATCATTTAAGTTAAAAGTAAAGTTTGTCTTAAGTTCCTGTCTCAGGTTGGACTGTCACGTGGTCATCAATGCCAGAAAGTCTCAGACACAGAAACAGTATTTCAAGTGGGACAACAGAGGAAAAACTGGAAGAATCTGCCCTTATTTTAAAAAAACTGCAGCTCTCCAAGGCCACACAATTTAAATCTTGGATACACAAATCCAGCAGAAGTGATCAATGATGGATGGATATCTGTGGCTGTAGTTATCTTTCTTTATGGCAAGGGAAGCAAACACTTTTAGCCATTCATTTATTGCTGCTATGATTAAATGAAAGAGGACGGACCATGGATCTGGTGTGCCCTTGTAGTTTAACCATTCCCACTGTTCACCCACTTCCACTCACTGCAGACACTCCTTCCAGGGGTGGAACTTGCAGTGGGGCAGTTGGGTTGCCCAAGAAAGGTGAAACAGGCAGGAGCAAGACTGGAGGGGCAAGAACTGATGCCCACCTTCACCTCACACAGAAGTTCACTTCACTGAAGTTCAGTGGTCTAGAGGGCAAATCTCCTGGTCTTGCTTTCTCTGCACCAATTATCTTAATAAATAAGTTCTCCTGCACAGGTTCATAAAACTGATAAAACAATTTGCGTGGTGAACAGATAAAATCACAGTCAAAGTAAGGAAATAACAACAAGAGAGCCACACGAGCAACACAAACATTATCAGGGAGAAAATGACCAAGCAAGGTTCCCAGGGGATTTTCAATGCCGTGCTCTGCTTTGAATGCACACATTTCACCAATAAAATGCTAACATGCTCCTTTTTCACAGCACGAAGAAGCCAAAGGTCTAGTTAAATTTCTGCTCAAATAGGAATTTTAAAGATGAAGACCTACCCCTATTAAATACCCACATAAACACACTCACATGCATGCACACACTGAATGGTCTCTGGCCTTTCTAGAGCTTTCCATTACTTTTAGGATAACAAAACACTAATTGAAGACTTGACTCATAACTAGACTTTGATGAATTTTGATCCCCTCACCACTAAAAATGTGACTTCAAATCAGACAAATCTGCCTCTGCAAATAGTTTCTAGCTTTTTATATGTAAAAAGAGTTGAGCTTATTTGAACTAGTGTCTTTCACGATGCGTTTTATTTAAAGATGCTTTTAAGATCTTGAGAAATTTTCTTCCTTGTGGCTAAGGGAATAATTCTTCTGGGTTTGTTGCTTTTTCTTTTTATCAGCTGAAATGATTTTTTTAACCTTTTTGCTCACAAAGCAAAACAAATATTGTAATTTTGCTTGGCCTATTTAAGAGCCAGAACTGCCAGAAAATCGATAAGAAATGTGGTTTTATTTTATTAATGACATGTCATCTCTAAGATCACTTCTAGCAAGGTACTAGATATTCCTTCCTGCCAAGTTTCCTTTCTACCCTTTCCCTCCAGCATTTAAATAAAGAAACTGGCTTTTCCCAGTGCTCTGGTGAATTATTCCTCTGTCCTACCCCATGTGTCATCACATACAGGACGGTACCAGGAAGGACTTTAATTGCAGGTGTCAGATTTGTTCCCATTAGTGGTGTTTGCTGGTACACTGTGATGCACAACAGACAATTACCTTCGAGAAGAAGAACACAAAGGCAAAACTTGAGCTCTATAACATCCAGGTTTCAGTGTAGTCAACAATAAAATTAAATTTTCCACTTTGGCAAACCACCTTAGCCCTGCCTGATTTACTGAAAATGTTCTGGGTGGTGGTGTGATGTCACAAGGCTCAGAAGTGGCACATCCATCGATGCCATCACCTTAGCAAGAGAGGTGTTTGGGATATCACCCATGAAGCAGGATGGACAAGGGTAGAAAACCAGTGTAAACTCCAGCTAGCTAGGATTTATTTTCTGTATTAAATACTTTCAAGCCCAAGACACTGCACAAGGAGTCTGCAGAGGACTGATTTACCACCTTGCCACAGGGCAGGGAGAAGCAACAACCCTCTCTGGAGCATCTTCTGCTCCCCTGGCTTTGGCCAGCCAGTAAAACAAGCAACACTGTTCTCTGTTACTTCTGCACTTTTTACACCAGGCCATTCATTTCGAGCCCCCAGAAATCAAGACAATTGTAACTTGCCTTGGCTCCAGGTCTGCCAGGCTGTGAGTGTGAGCCAAGAGGGCTCGTGAAGACTTTCCTGGGGAGAAAGTCCTCCCCTCCCCTGCTGCCTGCCATTTCCTTGCAGAGAGAACTGCAGAGCTGAAGGCAGAGGGAGCCTTTGCTACAACAATTAATTAAGTTTGAGTGACTCCCTTTTTCGGTGCTGCCAAAAATGAAACAACCACAGGTCTGTGCTGGTCTTGCAGAGCAGCATGAATTGCACTGAGAGTGGGGCAACCTGGGGCACCTGCACACTTGGCTCTGCACAGCTCAGTCATCCTAAAACAGGGCAAGGAGCTGCTGGAGCAGACAGAGGAATAGTCTGATCACAGAGAAGGTGCCAGTGCTGATGAAGTTACACTACATGCACAAGTTGGAGAGGGTCTCTTTACCTTTATGCATGTGGAAGGACCTGAACCTACAGTTCTGACATTGCCTGTTTACCTGCACAGGTCCAGTGTGGGCAGTGCCTTGATTTGAGTATTTAAACAAAAAGCAAGAATGGCTTTTTTGGTGGAGAAAACCCCCCCAAAAGCAACCAACAACCAAAGAAACCCAACCAACCAGGAAAGTTCTGTACAAGCACTGCTGGAGGTTCACAGGTGTCAGCCCAAAGCCAAGCACATGGAGAAGGCAGGACACTTGCTGGCTCCACTGCTGACAGCTGTGGACAGCTGCAGGATGACCAGGGCTAACCCCAGTGGGGTCTGGGCCAGGTTACCCTTTCCATGGAAGCCACTGCTCACTCTCACCTTTATCCACAGGCTACTTGGGTGGAGCAGCTGAGGTGGTGGGGACAGCAGTGCAGAAAACCCCCACTCAGTGGCAGTTCATGGTGCCCCTGCCTGCGGGTGGTTCCACTGCACACCTCCCCAGCTGCTCTGTTCAGATCCCAGCACGTTTATGTGTCTGCTGCTTGGCTTAGGCTAAGGGTATAACCAATGCAGCACACACCCATTCCAGATTCCTCATCTCCAAGGCATTAAAGCACTTGGGTTGTTGTCTTTAAGTATAATTGACAAGGCACAAATTGCATGGACATTGATGGCAAAGTGCTGTATGTGTTTTAAAGGCAGACTGAGCGCTTGGAGCAACTTTTTCCCACGGTAAAATACTTGGTCAGTTGATAATCCATGAGTGTGCATCAAATGTAGCAACTATTTAAAATTAATACACCAAAAAATAACTCTATCTAAAAAAAGCCACGACTCTTAAAAAAATATTTTCAGTGACACTTAGTAAAAAATGAAAGGATGTTTCTAATTATATCTGCTTTTATACTTTCTTGAAGCTCAAAAATAGCAAAACCAGCCAAAGCCTAAACAATACAACAATTTTTGCTTTCAGATGACTGAAAACCTGAATGTTCTCCAAAATGATTATGACCAATCTTTGTGGTGTAAAAATACATATATTTTGCCTGTGTAACATGACCCACCCCCCTCCACAGTTTTAGCCTCCATCCCATTTTCCAGGTGAACCTGCACATCAGAATAAGAAAAAGGAAAAGAATCGATTCTCCAATTTTTTACCCTTCTCTAACAAGGACCAGTCTCACCTGATGAAATACCTACAGAGCGTAACTGTAAATTTTATCGTGTACCACACACACTTGGTCGATTGAGTAACAGCCATGAGCTCGTAGAAATCAATCTGTATTTATCACGTAACCCAACCATTCCCAACACAGGTCTGGGCTCTGTGTGTGTGTCAGAGTGTATGTGTGTGTGCTGGAGAACGTTCTGACCACGAACGGAGCTGATTATCGATATAATTATGCTGCAATCACACTAGAGGAGAGGATCCAGTAAATCAAATCCAACTGTCCGCCCACTCGCAGGGAAGAGACTCAAACCTGTCAGATCAGGGAAGGAGGAACAGGTGGCCTCATTTGCAAAAAAAAGGCTGTTCCTCGCACGGCCGAGTGCTGTACATCAACACACACATTTATTAAACACACAATATCCCTGCTTTGTAGGCAGCACATTAAAGATGCTTCTGGTGCACGCACCGATATAAAATCTGACACACAGGTCTCCTCATGCACCGAGCAAATAACCTGGGATTTACTAAGTGCTGCCATAAGTTTTCACCTTTGTAATGGTTTTAATGGCTGCTGACAGCAGCGTGCAGCCCCTGTGGCAGCTCTGCCCAGCCCGTGTCCCTTCAGCTGGAGCAGCAGCTCTGGCAGCCGCTTGGAGGAGGCTCCTGCTCTGCTGACGTGGGGCATCCTCTCCTCACACCACGGGGAATGACTCCCACTGCTGAAAACTGCTGCCTACCTGGGCTTCTTACTAGCTGGATCTCAAGAAATCCTTGGTGTCCCACCCAAGTGATAATTACTGCCTCTCCAGATTTTAGAAATGGCTTTAACTTGAAAGACAGTGGCTTTAGATTAACTATTATGAGGAAATTCTGCCCTGTGAGGGTGGGCAGGCCCTGGCACAGGTTGCCCAGAGAAGCTGTGGCTGCCCCATCCCTGGAAGTGTCCAAGG
>JAWWEE010000018.1:16358459-16446268 GCA_035221455.1 Xenops minutus
CTGCCCCATCCCTGGAAGTGTCCAAGGCCAGGTTGGATGGGGCTTGGAGCAACCTGGGCTAGTGGAAGGTGCCCCTGCCCAGGCAGGGGGTTGGAACAGGATGGGCTTTAAGGTCCCTTCCAACCCAAATCATTCTGTGATTCTATGAAATTTTGAATACTGACTGCAGAGGTTTCCTTTGTCCTCTCTGATGTTCTGACATGGTGGACATCAGTGGCCAGGGTGTGAATGGGAAGAAGTTCCAGATTTCTTTGAATAGGAGAAAAGTTAGAGGGTCTATTTTTGTCCAGTGCTGTGTCTCACTCTGTGGGCAGACCTGGAAGGGCACTGTGTGGTCTAACCATGGTTCACTGTTTGCTCATGACCCTAACACAGCCACCACAGCAAGGAAGGACTGAGAGACCTGCCAGGGTGACAAAACAGATGGCAGTAAGAAAACTAAAATCTCATGAGAGTTACCTTACATAGTTCCCTTATGTTGGAAGGAACAGGCATAGGCATAAAGGACACATGTCAATCAACCTATTTGGGCAGCCACTGGCAGCAGGTACTGGAAGGTACTGCTCTGAATTCACACACAAACAGCTGCATTCACCTGCTCACACCAGACTGATCTTTCAGCTGTGGATATTGTAATGACCAGACTATGAATCTTCAAACTCAAGGTTAATTCCAGTTTTCAGTAATGGATGGGAAAAAGCTGAAAATCCATCAAAACTACAAATAGGAAGAAAACGCCTCTGAAAGCAAATGTCTTGAGAAAGTGCTAGGTATTAAATGAAAGGCAGGTATAGCAAACACTGTGAGCTCTTGAGATTCAAGTATGTCCTCTTTCCAGAGGTACCCGAAGGAAAAGATGAAAACCAGCTGAATGTGTTAGAAGGAAGGTTACACCAGCTGCCCTCTAACAGCAGCTTCTCAAAGGCTTCAGGCTCAGGGACACCTCTATTACTTATTATCTAAAGGGAGAAAATGTACAGGATTTAAAAGTA
Organism: Xenops minutus; assembly: GCA_035221455.1. Lineage (NCBI taxonomy): Eukaryota > Metazoa > Chordata > Aves > Passeriformes > Furnariidae > Xenops > Xenops minutus. The sequence goes on from JAWWEE010000018.1 coordinate 16,359,452, forward strand.
CAAAACATACAAGGCTGTCTGGGATAGACAAGAATTGCAGTTATGAGCCCAAGTACAAAATAATAAGAAAGAACGGTGATTTGTGGAGCCATTAAGTCCTTATTTTCATAGTTGCAGATGGTCTTGCCATACAATTCCTTTCACAACATAAAACAGCTGTGTTCAAGTCTTGGTACTGAGGTTACAACCCCAGAGATCTATAGAAACATGACAAATCTAGTATGCATGCTTAGTCCTTATTCCCAGGGCTAAAAGAATACTTCTGAAGGTTGAAAACTCCAGGAGAAAATGCTCTATAAAGAGGTTTAAGGACCCATCTGAAGAGGAAAGAAGGCATTTGCCTTCACAAAGACTCACTTTTAATTGTTTTGTGTGATTTCAGTGCACACAAACTGATTTAGGAGAGAGACAGTTTGCAAAGTCCTCTTGGTCAGTAGCAGTGTATGCTTTAGAATTTCACCTGTAAACTGCTTCTCACAAGGTCCTGCAATGGTTCCCTGCTCTGATGAGCATAGCAGGCAGTTGTCCACGTAAATCCCACACGAGATAGGCGACCCCTTTATGATGCAGCACACACAGTGGATGAGAGAGATCCTGCTTCGCTCATAAAACCAATCGTTCTTCCCTAATAGGCTACGATTTGCAGCCAGCATAAAAGCTACCCTAACCATATTTAGCAGGCAGGGGGGTATTTCTGAACTTGAAGGTTAAAGACCTGCACATGTCCATGCCCATGGCTGGACTGCTAAGAGAAGTCAGGAACTCACAGCAAGCTACCACCAAACAGCAGTGAAAAACAACAAGCCCTTCTACAGGAGCAAAGGACCTCCTGGAAGCCACAGAGTGATGTGCCACTGAGCTGTACAGCACTGGGAGATGTTGATAAACTTTGCAGCCAATACACCCAGGAGCACCAGGGGGAACATTTCCTTTCCACAGTAGCCTCTGAAGTCCTTAACACAGAATATAATATTTTCAGCCTACTCAATGTCTTGCCAGCCTCCTCTCCAAGGCAAGCCACACTGATGACATCTTCCTTATCATCGATAAAAATGATGTACAGCAGACTGTGGAGTTATTCAACAAGCAATTTCCAAAGATCACCTTTACTACAGCGTATAAAACAGATCTAGGACTCCCTTTCCAGGATGTCAGAGTTTTATGAAGCCTCCACGCTACACTTGCAGCTCCCTGTTCTGAAAGGACCGGTGCTTCTCGGAGATAGGCAGTGTTTGGCTTGCCTCAGCACCTTCCCATGACCATGCAGAAAGGCTGCCTGTGAAGAGGATTGCTGTGGAAAGCGTCACAGAGGTGATGCAAGAGATGGAAAACCCTTGGCAAAGCACACCTAAAAGGAGCTGAGCAGATGTTGCTGTCTACCTGCTCATCTTGCCTGAGCCTGAAGACCACCCTCGGTGTGAATGGTCCCACCAAGCTCCGTGAACACAGATAATCTCTGCTATTGATGTGTTTTTTTTCCTAATTAACGTTGTCAGAAGTGAAGAGATGCCCCCAGGAATTGATTATGTAAATCCCTCAGAAGGAGGGACGTTTCTTTCCAACAAAACTGAGCACCACAGATGATTATTTCTGCCATCCATGTGGCAGTGAGGGCAAACCAAGAGCTAAGCACATGCTTAGAGCTAAACACAGACTCTTCCAGGAACTTCTGAATCGAGGACTGAGTCTCTTCTTGAGACTGCAGTGCTGATTTCTGACTGCAGATCAGTCATGAAGAGTCAAAAAGCAGACCAGAAACACATCTGTTGGTCTGAAGAAGAAATATTTTTCCCACCTCGGTGTTTCACACCCATCTTTACTTTTCCTATCAGCACCTCCTCTCCCATAGCTCAAATCCAGGGACATCACCACTATTCAGGAATAGGTCCTCTAGCAAAGATGAAATAAAAGTAAAATTACCATCACAGCACTGACCAAGGATGGTGACTCCTACTCTAACTGGGACAAACAACTGTCTTTTTGTCATTCCTGAAACCTGCAATTTGCATCGTGCTTGGAAAGAGTAAATACAAGAATATTAGCCCCAAAGAGTCAAAATTAGATTGAAAAGTAGGGTACCATAACAGTTATCTTCTGTGTTTTAGAGTACAGGTAGAATTTACTGCATGGAAGAAAAGGTGAATGGATTTGCATTTGAGTTTCATAATTTTTAAGGTCCCCAGTATCCAAACCTCCCTTTAAAAGAGCCCTAGTGGACAATAAACTCTTTTAGAAAATATACAGCAAAGCAGCAGTGCCCAATAAAGAGACATAAAATGAGACTGCTGTAATGTTTCAGCTGTTCACTTCCTTTGATACAGGCAGCTGGCAGCAAGACTTTTCAAAAGATGAAAGAACAAGTAACTTCTAATGGATAAATATGTTTTTTTTCCATACCATACATGTTTTAAGCATCCATAAATGCACACACTCACACACGTGTACTAATAGGATAAACTTACAGGGCAAACAGAAGTGAATAGTCACCAATACAGACAGGGAGCTACCATTAAGCATTTAAAATAATTACAGCTTTTAAACCATGGAAACAAGAATTTTAAAAGATTATTTTTGATACATTTTCCTCTAGAATGAAAATTTCTCCGTCATTTCCTCCTGAGTGAGAGCAGAACTCACCAGTGCTGATATTTTGTAAGAGCAAAAGCTTTCTGCTGGAGATTTGGGACAAAGGTGCCCCCGAACTGATCCCCCAGAAATGGCCCAAGAAAGTGATTTCTGATAATATCTCAGTGCACAATTAGATTTTTTATTTCTTGTTAATCAGTGGATGCCTTTGCACATGCTGCTTTCATGAGAAGCCATGGAAAGATGTTCTCCCTTCCATACAGACAGTCCTGACTGGCAGAGGGGAGATGGCAGCTGCACTCTCTGCTCTCTCCATTTCTTATGCAGATCTTGCTTCCAGGTCTGTCCCCATAAAACTTCCCTCTCTCAGAGGGAAACAATGGGATGTACAGCTCTTCACAATGACCTTCTCAGTAAGATACTCGCACAGGAATCAAAGGATATTCATTCTCCACAAAAGCCAGTTTCCATTGTAAGCCTTTCATTCAACACACCAAGCTGACCTGTCTTTATGTAAAGTAGCCCTCAACCTGTGAATTGCTGAAGAATTAAAAAAAACTACCAAAAAATAGTTCAAAAAAGGAATCATTGACTTATATGTATTGAAAACCCCCCACAGTATTCACCATAAGAATCTGAAAGGCCATTATGCTTTATGCAATAGATCTCTGGCCTTGCTTTCCTCCTCCTCCTTCTCCCTTCAGCTCAAGAGCCCTGGGAGGTCCATCCCATCCCCATCCCATCCCCATCCCCAACATCACTGAGTGCTGCAGGATGGGAGAGTTTTTGGACGCTCCCAGAGAGCCCATGTCATCCAGACCTTCCTGCAGAACAGAGGAAGGGTTTTTGCCTGAAGTTACTCAGCTCTGATGTGCTCCAACATATTCAGCTCTAATTTTTGCACTAGTGTCATAAAACCAAAAAAACCCAAACCTCATGTCTTTTCAGGTGTACATTCAGCAGGATGGGGTGTCACTAATCAAGAGGTGCTGCTGTCCCACTGCAGGAGGAGTTTATCCTGGTGCTTTGCTGGCAATCCCTGCCTGGACACTTCCCCCTTCCTGGAGATGCTGGGAGGCTGGAGAGGAGTTCAGAGGCTTTGAGCAGTGGTGACCAGTGAAAGCAGTGGTGACCAGTGAATTCACTGGGGCCAGCTAACAGATTCAATGTTGTTCTGAGGTCATATTTGCCTCAGCAGCTTTTAATGGCAGGGCAAGCCTAAGGCATGGACAGAATACACACAAAGCACACAAAATGGGTGCAACTCATGTTATAATAATAAAAAAAAAAAATTATAAGAGCAACGCACAGAACAAAAGCTTTTTAACCTTTGGCCATTGATTTCTGTATGAAAAAGTGTTCCCCTTGCAGTGTTTGATATCTTATGGCTTTGTACTGCCAGGAGCTGAGGTTCAGGACAGTGAGACACTAAGGGCACTGTCCTACCTTGGAGGTTCTGCTGATGTTCTGAGAGACCAGGCAGGTCCATGGGGGTCAGAGAGGGCTCTGTGGGGGCAGCAGTGACCCCCAGCCCCACGGAGAGGAGACCTGAGGACCTGGCAGGTAGACCTGGGAGTTAACCAGGACCCCAGAGGCTCTTTCACATGTTTGGGAAATGTGCAGGGCAGCATTGCTGCTTCCTACAAGGAATGTGCAGGACTCCCTATGTTCCTTCTGTGCTGCTGTAATTATTACTGCTCTCTTAATCATGTTATGCAAATAGGCTGAGAGGGAAGGAGGCAGAGGAGGCAGACAGAATAACTGAGGAGTAAAGGGTAATACTTTTGGGTGGTTACGACTTTGCTCCCTGATTAAAATTCCTGCAATTCTCAATTGTTTCTTATCAAAAGGCTTAAAAGGAAGATTTTTCTTTTAATAAAAATAAACGAAGAAAAATGGATCTCTCATTTCCAAGGGATACAATGGAGATCACCTTGTAGTCTGGCAGTGGAATTGATATGATTTGCATTACCAAGGATGACTAAATGGAGTGTTAAATTATCTCAAAAAAAAGAAAGATGTAAATTGATATTCATGACATCAACAAGGTTAGAAAGGAAAAAAAAAAAAGACAGCGAGTCTTTACATGTCTTCTTGTACTATACAAGCATTAATCTTATATTCCATGGGCACTACACTACTCCAAAAGGCATCTTCTGCTTTTGTGTGACACCTCTAGGAAGTGATTTGCAATTATATACACCAGCACTGAAATGTGATGCTGCAGCAATCAGTGCCGGCTATAAAAACACTAATTATTTCGGATAAATTCTTTCAATGGGTGCATTCTGAACACACAAAGAAAGTTTAGCAAGCTGTAAATTTGATTTTGGAATAAAGGCATTGCATGTTAAAGTTTTCTGGTGGGAAAGAGGTAGGGGAGGAGATGGAGGAGCTGCCTCTTGTACGTTAGCTGTAGAATCTCCCAAAAACATCATTGAGCAATACTTAAACTGTTTGATTCCTTTTAAAATGTTTCACTGACTGTTTGTATAGATTCCATAATCATTTATGTGTTCACCTCTACACATATGTACATACATGGGATGTTGCAGGAATGTACAGTGCAGTTCTACAAGATATGTGCAGTTCCATGAGTTTAAATCCATACTTGGCTCCAATACGGAGCACAAGTCAATGCTAAACATTCCTCAAGAACTGCAAACCCAGAAATCTATTGTGCTATTTAGACATCAACTCCTACCAAAAGAGTTATTTATTGCCATGGTGCTGACACTAAATGCTTGTGAAATCATCATGTATGTGTCATTCACCTTCTAGACCAAGGCATGGTGGTGACACAGCATTGTCACCATAGCTCTAGTGCTCTGTGGCCTGAACACAGTAAGGGTTTCATCTGGAGCACAGAAATCCCTTCCCAACAGCACAAAGAGTCCCTGTGTCAAATATATCCATGCCCTGTGCTCTGTCTTTCAGGATTCGTGAAGTATTTTTCCCTAGTTACAATTTTCACATTTCCCTATAGGTCTGCAATTCTATCAGCTTTCTGGTAATTACACACACTCATATCTGACAATTTTGGGGCTGTTTTCCTCTTCACTGTCCAATACTAAGAAAAATTAGGAAAGAACATCAGAATGAGGAAAGGATGTCAGCATTTGGTTAATATCACAGGAAGGTGAGAGGTGGAGGGAATATAACCCTGAAGTGTCAAATAAGATTGTCTAGTTCTTTTTATTCTTTATTAAAAGAAGTTGCAAGTGTTTTCTTTAGATTTAAATACAAATCTTTGAGTACTTGAGAATGGCAATACTGACTCATAGTCAGACACTTCCTTCCTCATACCCAAACTTCTGTGTCCCCATTGAAATACATCAAGCCCATTAAATTTCTTGCTCACCTCACTGCCAAGACACTGAATTATGAGAGCCTATTGAAAAATGGCTTTTTAATTCAGAATATCAGTGAAAAGATTTCAGCTCTTTATCCTCCAATGTTTCTGTATAGGTGTTTATTATTATACTTTATGTAGATGCTAACTTTAGATTTGCAGATGTGCATATATGAATAAAATATTTGGTAGATGAGATCATAGATTAGGGCTAACAAATGCAGTAGTGGTTTTTTCATTTGTAGTAACACAATGACCTTCTTTGCATTGCAAATTTCGCTATATTTGGGTTGGGGTGAGGATATGAAATATGTAATATCAAATAAGGATCTATAATAAACAAAAGCAGATAGCTGAGGAAGAAGACATCTGAAATTCCCCTTGACTTGGATGTGACAATTTTTGATGTGTCAGAGTCGCACTGCCCTAGCTTGGCTCTTGGTGACCCTCAGGATTCCCCTCTGACCTCTGCATGATGGATTTGATGGCAGCACTGGCTCACACACGTTTATAGCCCTCATCCCGTGGTGGGGAGAGCATCATTTTCTGCAGGGCCCTTTCAGACTGGAGGGCATTAGTGGCAATCAGCCCTGGAAGGTGCCCAGCAGCACAGTGTGGTTTGCAGGGAGATGGGAAATGCTGTATTTAACAAGGTGTCCATTAGTGGACCCCAGATGAAAGCTGAATTAAACACCTTCATTCAGATGCTTCTAAACAGTGTTTCCTGCTGGACTGACAAGTCACACCTAGTTATTTTCCATGATGGATATTATCTCTTTAGAGGAAATCTGTCAGAGACACATCAGTTCAATATTCTCCCTCCATGAACAGTAACAAGAAGATACCAACTGAGTGTTCTGTGCAGGCTTGAGTGTGTCTTTGCACATTCCTGTCCCCAAATGGCACCCTTTCATAAAAGAAACTGAGCCTCTAATGTCCTCTTAAACTCCTATCATGAGAGAATAACAGGAGGGATTTAGAGAGGTGCAAACACTCAGAAAGATGCAAGAAAAAGCGAAACTATTGCTTTGCATCCGGGATGAGAAATGTTTGTTGTCAACCAAAATACATTTTACCTGCTGCCCCCAAATATATATCCAATTAATTTCTATGGAATAACTGAAACCAGGAAAGGAAGGGCCCCCCTAGACAGTGCTACATTCTAATCTCATGTGCTGTGTGCACTGTATTTTAAAACCTAACACTTCTTTCTGATGAATAGTCCTTGGCTGCCCTTCATCCTGGCAAAGGACGTTGAATTTCAACCTTTATTTCACACAGTGGTTTTGCACTCCAGATGTTCCCCCTTTGGGCATTCCTGATCCACGTTTAGCACCCCAGTTTTGGGTGCTGCCCACAGATAACCAACGCTGAGGCTGTTATCGAGCCAAACATCCGCACAGCCAGCATGGAGTCAATTATTTTAATATTGTCTTCTCAATGAATCGCTCTAATCGTTCTGGCTGCCTCCCTCGGAGGCCAAATTAACTTGTCAGCATCTTTTGTATTTTAAGGGTCAATTTTAGAAAGGTCTCAGCAATGGCCCAAATCTGCTCCCATTGAAATCAATGGCAAAACTCCCGGGATCCTCACTGGAAGCAGGTTTTGGCAAGTGCAGAGCATTTATGAAAATTCCAGCCTTCAGGACAGAGTGTCCTCAGTATTTCAATGGTGCCCTTCTCTGTGGCATTAAAGAGACACGTACCCATGGCACACACACAGAGCCCTAACCCTGCTGCCTTCTCTGTGCTCCTGCTCTGCATGGCGACATCGTTCTCATTTTGCTTTCCACGGTGGCCTGAAGTCATTGCTGCTTCCTAATTCCCTTTTCCTTCCCCAGCTGATGGCCTAACTCTTAGACTATTTCTTCTGCAGTTTTTTTAACTGTATGTTACAACAGCCTGAATTTTACCATGTTGGTAAAAGTGGAAATTTTCCCCTCCTTCCCTTATTTTATTCTCCCTTCATTCATTTTTCCAAAGTGAGGCAACCCTTCCCAGTCTAGAAAAACCTTGCATTTACCTGCTGTTTCCCCCATCTTTCACTTCTTCAAATAAAACAAGGCTTAACAGCAATCCCCAAAGCACTGCTAAGGACTGTTTCTCTCCAAATTGATCCACCAATTCTTTTCCTTTGGCCAGCATGGACACCATTTAATCATGTGCACCACCAGTTTCCTTCACACTTCTCTTCCAAGTAGGATTTTGTGAGGTTCTGAAGCTGGCCTGTTCTAAAACATCGATGGATTATAAATGCTGCCTTTCCTCTAATGACCGGTTTTGCAATTTTAATAAAGAGGCAATCCAGCTAACAGTGGTTTGGAAAATACCCTCCCTGAGGGATCCAAATTTCAACCTTGGGTGCCCAAGGCTGGAAGAGCAGAGCTATTTTCTTTTTTTTTTTTTTTTTGCAGAAAGCAAAGTGTTCATTTCACCCACCTATTCCTGTTATATATTTCTAGCAGCAGTTATGATCCCCAAACTGGAATGCTGTGCTATATGCCAGGATAGAGAAGGGAGATCTTGCCCAAAGGTACTTTTGAGAGGTTACTTAAAAGTCTAAATAAAAAATAGGGATACACAAAATAAAGGCAAGGTCAGGGTTTATTTATTAAGGGAAAAAGAACTTGGAATACTTATCACACAAAACTACTTAACCTGGAAACCCTTTTAAAAAGCATTGCTGGTTTACATGGGCAGTAAATTCAGATTTTTGACTGATGCAAAGTCACAGCAGAAAAGCTGTTCCTGAGCAAATTCTCAGCTGTGGATGTTCCAAGTCTTGATTTTGTTTTTTTTTTTTTTCCCCCTAAATTAACTTCTGACTTTCTTAGTCGACTCTGGAAACAGACAAATTTAAACAAAGAGATGCTCAGTGCAGAACTGTCAGCTGATACCTCTGGAGTTGATATTGTGAGTTATTTTGGAGATGCCCAACCAGGAAAACAAGGTAAAAGGAGGCAAAAATTAGAAATTCAGGCTCTGATTCCAAGACTTGTAAAAACTATCCTAAACATGAGAGTTTAGGTCTTCCACCCTGTATTTCATCTCTATTTCTCATGTTACTTCATCAGGGCATAAAGGTGGAGGATTACTGATTACTGTAATCCCTCCTTCCCTCCAGAGCACAGCATCCCCTGGTTTCCAGTTTCCCCACAGTGGCTGCGGGCACGTCTCACCCTCGTGCTGCTGTAAACACCAGGGAAACTATGGGGCCGTGCTGCAAAATGCAGCTGACAACATTTAAATCAATATGTCAAGCCAGCCAGAAGCACTTTGCCTTTACCAAAGAGCTGGAACAGCCAGGAACCACAGGGTAGAAATATCACGTGGATTAAAAATAAATAGAAAAAAAATTCCCATAAGTTTAAATTTTTGTTATATTTAATACAGATATGGCAATCATCCATTGAATTTATTTTTCATTACTAAAAACACCTTCCCTTAGCACCACACACAGAGAGAAAAGGCAGGCGATTTATTCTAAAACATATTTCTCCTGAACTGACCATGACCTCACTAGGTGTATATTTCTCTCCACTTGACATTATCACAGAGTGAAAGAGTAGTTTTACCTTGCACATAAGACTTAAAAAGAGTAAGTCATTGATCTTGGTTTTCATTTCTGCCACAAAGGAATGCACAGGCATTTTTTCTTCCACAAATGCGGATTTGGGTAAAAGCCAGCTGTACTTCCCTGGTAATACACACCACCAGTTTGTGTGTGACTGGCAAGTGATGCTCTTGCCTCTGAAAGAGGAGAGCAGTGGCATTTGTCATGGCATACCTCTGACATTTTCCACAGCAAGGGGCAGATAATATCAAAGTCTTGCTCATCCATTCAACTTCCTGGGGAGAAACAGACTTCAAAAAATAAACCCAAGGAAAAATAGGCTGTGAGACACTTGTCCTAAATGCTGCAAGAAAAGAAAGAAGTGTTTGTAAATGTATCAAACTGCAGGAACAGAGTTTATTGTTGATTTGTCCTTGTTGGTTCTTGTCCCTCCTCTCCTAGGGCAGGGTTGGCTCCAGGGTCCTGGGGGAGCCACAGGAGGTTTGGGTTTAGTCCTGCCACAGACACCCCCAACACATTCTCCACACTGAGAGCTTTCATGTGGCACCTACTGGCAATGAAAAGAAGCATCAGCAAAAGCAAGGCTGAGCATCCCACGGGGTCCATCTATTACAAACTCCCCATGCACCAAATCCCCTGAGCAATTGGAAGCACAAGAGGCTTCACTGCAGCTTTTTTAAGCGTCCCCAAATCCATGGGGCAGCACAATGACTGCAAGCTATGCTACAGAGAGACACTGCTGAGAGAAGTACCTTGAAACAGCTTAATAGCTTCATCTTGAAGTTTAATTCCAAAAAATGCACCAATTCCCCCCAAGACGGAACGCTCAGTCTGTCTAATGCCCCACACTCAGGATGTCCAGGTGGATGAGCAGCGTTTTGTGTCAAACATTTGCAGTGTCAGCCCGTTTAACCAAGCTGGGGCTTGATTGCAATTCCCTGTAGAGCTGCAGCTCCTGCTGCTGAGGGAAGGGAGCCAAGGGCCAGGAGCAGCAGGGCCAGGGCTTGGCGTGCCTTGGGGCGAGTCCACGGCCACAGCACGAGCTGGCCGCTTCTCTCTCGACCATCCAAATGATATTTCTATCCTTTCCAAAACCATGACACTTGAAAGCAGTTGTACAGTACCGAGAGAAGTCTTTTGCAGCTAAGCCACCATGCTTTTTATTAAATCTCCCACCGTTCACTTCCTAATAAAGTACATTTTACTCTGGGTAGTTCCCATGAATTTGTGTGCTTACTTGACAATTCACAACAGTTGCAACGTGAAGCCATAATTCAGCCATATAAACTCCTATTAAAATGATAAATCCAGAGTCTCTTAAGTTTGCCCTAACCCTCTGTGTGCTCAGGATGTATTTTTTAATTCTCTCATTACGATTGCCTCCTTCTTCCATTTAGTGCCTTTAGTCTGCACACCCATAAAGGTTTTTACCAGCCATGCTAACCTTCACATCCTGGAAGCACTTTCACTGAAGTCTACAGCATGCAAAATGAAATTTCTGTGTATATGTGGCCACTGATGTCTATGAGCATGTTGCTAACCTGCAAATATATAATTATCACACAGTAATAATTCTACATAATCTGCATATTTGGTGCACGTTCACGTATAGAATATGCATGTATGATTTACTTGCAGTTTCTAAAGTGGAGAAGCCAAGATTTAAACAGGAATCTAACACTACAGATAGATGCCAAGAAATGGGAGATGCAGACAAATGACCAAGAGCTGAACCTCAATGACCTCCCATCTATCAATGTTAGAACAATAAATATTAGAACACCCAATGACAGAATTTCTGCATAACAAGCACAATAAAATGCCACAGTAACAAGAAAATAATAGAGTGCTAACTTGTGGTAAATCAAATTAAGCCTTCTCCACTTGAATGTTTTTGCATGGATGTGTGTTTTGCAGGTAGTTACTTTCCTTAGCATTACAAATTTGAGTTAGAGTATGGTGCATATAAGCACATTCATATTTCATGAGCCTCTATAGCTTCATAGTATTATCATATAAGTGGTATAGATTCCTTTCCTGGCTGTAATGCCAGAGTGTTTTCATTTTAATGATCCTTAATATTATGCAGACTGCAGGAATTCACAAGATCATCAGGACTTGTACTTTACAAATTTCCACGCTGCGTTTTTTTCCTCACTGGGTGTTCTGGGTGGTTTTGCCTTGATTTTTCACATGGACCAACATCCCCCAGCTAAACTCTTACCTTGATTTTGGCCAACCCTGTAGCACCTTTGTGCCTCTGAAGGATGATGGAGTGTAGGTAGGTGGGGTGCCATGGGGCAGAGCACTGGGCTTTGGCCAGGTTACAGCATTGTGTGATTTCCCCCATCTGCCTCTCAGATGTCTGAGCTTTCTGAGGGAGAATAAAAGGAGCCTTGGCTGAATGTAAATGATGTTTTCATATGGTAATATATTACTTGGCTTGGACTGAGCGTGCAGTGGCACGAGGTGCATTGGGGACATAAAAGAAAACAAAACCCCTTGCACTGAAGAATTTATGGACTAGAAGAACAAGCCCTGCATTCTCTCCAAAGTAAAAAAGCTCTTGGGAATATATCCCAAGATATATTTGAGAGAAAGATTTTCAGGATATTATGCCTCATAACACTAACTTAATCTAGGAAGCATCTGGATGCAGGGGGAGCCTGCTGCTGGTGCTCACCTTGAGACAGCCCTGCAGCACAGGCTGTGCAGGTTAGCTTGTGTAGGGGGAAAATGTACAGCTGTACAACTGTAAAACACTGCTGAAATCTAGAAAGTGTTGGATGTGGAAGACAGAGCTGAACTTTTTGGGCTTCCTTCTCTATATTGTCCCAGTGGGAGATGTGTCAGAAACAGGGACCCTGAAATGTGCCTCATTTTGGGTGCCACTCATTACTCAGAAGAGCTGCTTAAATTGCTTCTAAGAGGGAAAAAACCCCAATAAAACAATCAAAACCCCCACTCTCCTTTACTTCCAGGTGCTCTAAATCAATGCAGCATTTGGCCTTTGCACTGCAGTCTCCTGGGTGCAAACCTATCTGCATCTGTGTTTCTGAAGGAGTTTCTCTCATGCTGAGCATTTGTTTTGCTCCAATGCAAGAAGCAGTTCCACTTGTAGCCTTTACCAGCTCTGATTTCATTTGTGACATTGCTGGGTCAAACTGCCTACAGGGTGGCTGCTACTGGGGTCACACATCTGGGCACTGCCACGTCTTCATGACCCACTTCCACATAGAGATTCCAGCAGAGTCCATGTCTGTGTTAAAAAAGGGAAGAATTTGCCCACAGTATCTATAACATCGTGTGTAACCTGCATGGAACACAAATCCAGCTCAGTGGAGTATGCATTATTGCTAATGGGATATTGCATGCCATCTCTTTGCTTTAAGCATCTTTTAAAACAACATGACTATGCCAAATGCATAGGTAGGGTGGGATTCACAGGAATGTTCAACCTGATGCCTCCTGGCGAGCAAAATCCCTACCTGCCAGATTTCAGTGGAAACAGCAATACCCAAAAATGAGGCTGCTGAAGAGGACAGGCTGTGGAGAGGATGCCCTCTTTATTACCTGCACGCTGAGCATGTGCTGTCAGTGTTTTATATGTGACTATATTGGTTTACACAAACAAGAGTGTGCTGAAGAGCAGAAAAAGCTGACAGAAAGAATGATTTAAGGTGAATCACCCTTCAGCAGCCACTTAAGGGCTGTGTGGAGGCAAAGCCTGGGTAATTGGATCGCAGACTCCACCTGGAGTGCCCGCCGAGCAGCAGAACAAGCTCTGGCCAAGCTCACAGCCAGGGAACTCAAAGGCAAAAACACATCCTCAAGGCTTCACAGGAGACAGGTGGCCCTGGTGTTAGCTGAGCTGGATCTGAGCACAAGTGACTTGTCTGAGACAGAGAGAAGGTTTTAGGTGAGAGGGATGCATACAAGCTGTGGGTTGTTTTAAAAGCACTCTCTGAGCTTTGTTCATGCTGGAAAACACAGAGAATGTCTCTTTGTTAGGGTCTGATTGCAGAGCAGCAGTGCACCACTGCCCTGCACCTCTCCATCACCCCACTCTGCCTTTAGGGTCTGATTGCAGAGCAGCAGTGCACCACTGCCCTGCACCTCTCCATCACCCCCACTCTGCCTTTAGGGTCTGATTGCAGAGCAGTCCCCAAGGATGTAAATGCTGGGATGAAACAACCCTGGCAGATGTGCTCCAGAGGCACACAGTGTATCCCAGCACTGGTGGATGTTCAGCCACTAGAGATATCCAGGAGAAAAAGTCCTTAAAACTGGTACTGTCCCCAGCAGCAACTGCTTCACTCTGTAAACCTGCACTATTCCCCAAAATAACCAAGGTACACTGTTGTTGCAAGAATCTGTCTGTATGTCACAATGTCCCCAAAATGGACTCCTGAAGGGAAGCAGCTCTGTCCCAGTCACAGACATAAGACTGGTGCACTCAGAGTAAAAAAGCCCCCTCTCTAATCTTAAGCACAAGTGAATGATCAGAGAGAGGACACAAATGTCACCTCTTTAATCCTCTTAGGCGTAGTTTACCCAACCACAGGATTACCCCCTGCTCACCCTCCTTGGAAGAAACTCACTCCCACAACCCCCAGCTCTATTCTTTGGAAGAGCAGCAGGGATGGAAAGCATGGGGTGGGCTCAGCCGTAGCTCCAAAGCCCAGGATCTTTTCAGCAGCCTGAAGTTATAGGTCTCTACTCCCTGCATTTCACAGTAAGCACAACCTTCTGTGAGAAACAAACGTATTGTTTGGTCAACAGTGAAATTGTTTAGTGGAAAGCAACCAACTCTGATAAATGCTGCCAAGTCTGCCTGCCCTGTAGCACAGAAGCTAAAAAAGGTGAAATAATAAAATATGACTATATATATCCCACAAGCATAAGAATGATGAAAAGGAGGAAGGCATAAATAGCAACAGATTATTCTCATGCACTTTCTGGTAAGCCTGCTTATTAGATTAAATTAATAACAATGCTACATTAACTGATCCTACTATTCAGCATCCACACTCAGGGGTGTACCTCTAAAACAGAAGTGAAAATTCTGTTATATACCTTGCAGGTCATTTGTTCTTGAGTAAAGGTGCCTTAATTAAGCAGCTGCCCTTCAATAACAAACCAGAGCCAAAGATGTAGCATTACAGGTGTAAAAACCATGAACTCCACTCTGGATCAAAAGGGACTCTCAGAAACACCAGGAATGCCTTGATTTAAACAAACACCATGAGCAGTGCCCACCTCCAGGGTCACCTTTCACAGCCTCTCACAGCCATGTGAGCCCCAAGCAGCATCAAACACGAGGCCCAATCTGCAGCAAAACTTCCCCAAAGCCACCAAACATCATAAAGAGGAGCAAATATCAAATGCTAAAACCACTCACAACACACACACACACAACCAAGTTTAACCACAGCACCAGGAAGGTAATATTTGAAGTTTACAGAAAGCAAATTCAAGTAAGCTCTAAGTCAATCAAAAGTGACTGAGAACTACTTTGGTCCAAATATGTGTTCCAAAAGGTCACAGCTGGTGTAATTGTCCTTGCTAGACTTAGCACGTGTTCAGCTGCACCCTGGGACTGCCAAGAGCTGAAGTGCACTCCGGATGCCTGAGTAACTGGCACGTTATGAAAATAAAAAAAGTAACTAAAAAAAATGATTATAGTGTAATGATGCTTCAAGTTAGAGTACAGGAAATAATCTCTTTGGGAAAGTAGTTGGAAGATTTTTAAAAACCAACCTCTCTCTCTCTCCTCCACAGAAGTTCCTGTGTGCAGTGACAATCCCTGTCAGAAACATAAACCAGGATTCACGTTGAATGGGATCACATGGGAATGACAATATGATGGAAAGGGACTAAGAAACAAAACATCAAAGATGCTAATTATATCTCAAAGGGAAAGTAAAATCAATAAATGCTATTTCTAAAGCAGCATATTATCCATCAACAAAGATACCTGATCTAAAACAAATGAGCAAAACTACTGTGTTATGAGAATGGCAATTTCAGTGTCCTTTTGCTAGTTATGGGAATGGTTTCCTTTGATTTATTGCCATCAGCACAGCAGTCCTTACCTGTCTCTCTGCAAATAATACACATTGTGATGGTCTGCCCCAGTCCCACCCTGTGCTAAGGACAGGCAGCCCCAGAAACTGCAGTGACACGACTCCAAAGGCAAAGCCATAAAGGTTTTACTGGCGACCTGCAGTCCTCCTAAAACAGGCAGCCACGAACTCACAATCTATAGGGGTAGAGATTACTCTGGACAGAGTAAAAGGCAAGGGGAGAGGTTAGTCTGAAATGTCAGAAATATTAGCTGCAGAGAAATAGAGTAAGTGAATCAATGAGAACAGAGCTACTGGGTAAAAGGATTAAATGGCTAATAGAAGGGATACTCCACTGACCTCCAGCATGGCAAGGAGTTGATAATGAGATAAGTAAAGCTTATGAAGATAATAACAGTGTAATTATGGTCGAGTTCAAACTACTAAGTGTATATTAGGAAACCCCTGAGATATATATAGATATAAAATTCTGGGTAGCCAGTATTAAACGATTACCTTTTAGTCCAAAGTGTAAGAGGCTCAAAAAATATGTCTGGATTTGAGTTTAACCTCTAACCCAACGCTGAGACTACATAAAACATTTTATGCTTCGTTTTCAAGAAACACACAGGAAGGCACAGAGATTATGTAGTGATTTGTCCATTGCAATTTCTGCTGTCACCAGCCTGCAATGAGATGGGCTATAAACTCAGGGAGATATCCTGGGAGACAATCTTTGCCTGATGAACACATTCTCCAGAGACCCAAATATGCTGAGGGAAGGAAGGGGATTGGGGCAGGGTGAGTTTCTTCCCCAGTTCTTGTCCCAGCACCCATGAAGTCACTCTCAAAATTAATATTTGCTGTAAAGGAACAGCATCTGTGGGGCTGAATCCTATAAAATCACCCCTTAGTTTCCCACAGGCAACTTTTCTGCATCCCCACAGCTATGTGTTTAGTTTCCCCATTTTTAAGTTTATTTTTAAAAAATGAAGCAAAGGATACCATCAGCTACTGGAGATGCCACATCAGACAGATCAGCCAATAGTGCATGACAAATTCTGTGTTCATTGGAAAAGCACAAGTAAGCTTGAAGGATCCCATTTGTAGAGGGACTCGCTTCATTTCAGTCTCCCACATCAATCCTGCAATCAACTGACACTGCGAATAGCAGGATTTGATTTCTTATCACCTAATTTGCGGGTGCAAACAGCAGCATTACAGCGAGAAACGGAGCACTTACAGATCCACTGCGTTTGTACTTGCTATTTGTGCTTACAAATCAGGGCAAGGCTTGATCTTTAAGCTCCATAATTTCCTCCTGCAATTGGTTGTACTCACAAAATTGCACCTGCAGTTGATTGCTGGAGCAGATTTAAGGGCTGGTTCTGAAGATGCAGTCTGTGATTTCTGAAAAGCTAATAGTTGCAAGAAAGGGAAAAGAGAAAAAGCAGCCCCCACAAAAATGGGAATCAGGTTTTAGCTAAAACAACAGGTACATTATTGGGTAAAATAAAAGTGACAGACATCAGAAGGTCTTAATAAATACAGTACACCCTTGTACCTGGAGAATACAAACATGGCCCAGCGAAACACTCCTCTGAATAGCTGTCAATCAGAGAGTGGCAATAAAACAAGCAAACTAAATAAATGCAGATCTCAAATATTAAACATCTAAACTCTATTTGTCCAGGGCAGTGCATAAACAACTGTGCATTACACCACATATGTGCCCCTGTGCATGCAAGTGAGGAGCTTGTATGGACAAATGGTCGCTGAAGGGCAGAAGGTGTAATTGGGTCATTTCTGTGCAGGTCCCACCATTCCATGATCAAATTAGGTGTATCACCAAGTGCATGATTCTGCATTTATACTGCTGAAAAATAGCCTCCCTTCCAGTATTTGCAGTGGCTAAAAAACACCAGGACGTGCGTAACAAAGATTAAGCAAGATTTGCTTTTTTTCCAAAGGACTTCTTAGGTCACAAAAAATACAGGAAAAGTAGAAGAGGCAGTTGGTGGCAAAATGACTGAACAAATGTAATGCCATTTATTAATACAGTACAAGTGTGTGCTGTGAAAGGGACAGGTGGGAGCTCGCTGGGAACACAGGGCAGTAAATTATTTAAGTGCATTTTAGAGCCATGAAAACCACAGCTGAAAAAAAAGGCTATTAGGCCACTTTGTCCATACTCTGCCTCTAAGCCTTAAAAACCCTTTTGTGCTGAGCCAAATCATTACTTTTTAATGCTTTATTCGCTATTCTTAAATATTCCAAATGATGGAGATTTTCCCACTTTGGGAAACAATTCTGCTCTCTAGGAAAAAAAAAACAAAACCCAAACCCAAAACCCAGAAATTGCCAACTGAAGGAACTTGAATTGAAACTCTTTTGGCAGCATCACATGGCTGCTCTTCTATTCCCTTTGTAGTGTCACACTGCAGACGTGCCTTCAAAGGGGCACGGCGAGGAGCTACATCAAACTGCAAGGAATCCTTGTGTCTAAGAACAATCCTTCAGCTCCTCTTCCATCTAACTTATTTTGCCAGGTAGTGGCAAAGAGATGAGAGACGAAAGCTTGAAGGAAAAATCCTCCAGGAAAAGTGAACTCCAGCTCACTGCAAAGCATGAACGTGGAAGGGACACACAAGAGATCAGTAGTAATTCCCTGAGACCTCCCTAGCAGATGTGTCCCATTTCCAACTCCAAGGCATCTTTGCCTGCCAAATCTGCAGACCCTGGTTTGGATTTCAAGCTCACATTCACATTCTCCCATTTTCTCTTTTTTTCTTTTTCACACTTACAAATAGCAAAGGAATTTTAAGTCAGTTTGGGCTCCCAAATCATCAATTCACCATTTTTAGTGGATTCTTACAGATTTAACTCATTTGAGCTCACGTGTGGGAGAGCAAATATGTGCCTAAAGCCAAGGTCCAGCACTTGCCCTGTGCTCATACCTGGTTTCCATCACTGATTGAGCAATAAGAGAGAAAAAAGCATTTGTTGCTGGCATGGATGGACAGAACCCAGAGCACAAAGAGAGGCTGACCTTCCAAGAGTCTGACTTGTCAGAGCAAGACTGTGCCTTAAATAAAAATATCAACGGGGGAAAAAAAAAAATCTCACCATGTAGTGGACTTTTTGGGTCATTAATCAAGAATGGGTTGAACTTCCAAACTGCCCTATGGGAAGTCTGGGAAGATGATCCACTGGTGATTTGATTTTAGAAATCTGATGAATTGCTTTGGCCCAGATTTTGTCCTTGTTCACAAGGCACTGACTCATTTTCCTTGAGAGATCCTCCCTCGTGGGGAACATGTTCCTTCCTTGTTCATTTGGGGGGGGGGATAAATTTTGCAAGCTGGGTCCTAAGTAAATTTCATTAGGTAACCGAGTATCCTTTTAGGGGAAAAAGAAAAACAAACAAACAAACAAAAAAACCCAGGAAAAACAGCTAAACAATAATGAAAATTATCCCAGAATGTTGTTGTTTGTGATTTCAAGAAACAAATAATTAAACACAGGCTAGAAGAACTCAGATGAAAACTGTGGGTTTATTTTATTTTATTTTTTTTAAATCAGCTACAATGCTGAGGTTGCTCATCAAATAGAGATCAGCCAAGCTTTTTCTGGGCCCTCGTGCCATTTACACAGCTTAGGCTGCTCATTTCAAGGGGGAAGTGAGACAGCGAGCAAAGCTCTCGACCCTGTGAACACCCAGCCCCGAGGTCGAGAGCACAGAGGGCACTTCATCAGCTGGTTCAAAGTCTGAGCTTAAATAGTTGAGCTTAGAAATTCTTTACTTTGCCATACCAATTAAAAAAAATCCCTCGAACAGCAAAACAAAACAGAGACGCGGATTTTTCATGAGACTTAAAAATGCTGTTCTTGGCATCTCTTTATGGGCACAAAAGGAGAAACAAGCTTCTCGGTCTTTACTTGTCTCCATATTTTGCCTTGCACTTTTGAACGTTGCACAGTAAACCCCCAGGGCTGAATTTTCTTTGCTCTGCATGATGGATCATCAGACATACGAGTCCCATTATTGTTAATGGCAGTTGTGCATCAAATTACTGCACGTGGCATTTAGATCCTAGTCCTCTGAGCTACCTGCTTTCCTCTGGCAGTACAAGCACGTAGGAAATGCACGGGGATATTGCTGCTTTGGAAGGTTGTTAGCTGTGAAAATTTGTGCAATAAAAAATTTGCTGTAAGTTGTCATTATCTTAATACCAAAAAACTACACACAATTTTCACTTTTTACTGCAGAGCCACCACTACTTCATGTTGTGAAGAAGTCCAGAAAATGCTAGGTAACAAAATTTAAAGTTGATCCATAGGCCACCATCAATGATAATTCTGGGGAACTCTGCTAGAGGTTAACACCAACGCACAACATAAAATGCTATTGAGAAATACTTTGGATTATTTTTTTTTTCCATTTTATTCCAGTAATATCCTTCAGAGAAACAGCCTGGACTGAAACTGCTGAGTAAATGAAACGGGAAGAGTCACAGAAAGGGCAATCACTGTTAGAGGCACATGTTCCCCTTGCCTTTGACGTGGTGGAATCAAAGCTGCTTGTTTGTACATCACAAGCAGCACAGGGGGATGGCTCTTCTCCTGCAGCATCACCTGGCAGTGCTGCCTCCTGCAGTGGCACATCACAGGACCGGTCCCACCACCACGGTGAGCACTTCCCAGCTGCAAGGCACAGGCACCAGGTTTGTTATCAGGGTTTTGATTATGTACTTTCCTCTCATTTGAAAGGAATACAAGAAAAATGCTGCTAGACCCTCGAGGTCTCTTTTCTTTCCTTCTTCCTTTACACTGTACAATGTTTTCACACCCTGCCTGTGCAATTTCACTCAACTTACGGGTGTACAAAGGAAAATTTAAACAAATGTATACATCTGCTTATAGCTGCACTCTGCATTTTGTTTAAAGCATAACTAGGCATCTGTAAAGGAACAGACAGGTTACTGCTCTAAGCTATGAAATATTCATGAAAACACCAATGTGATGCCTCACCTTTGCTCCTTCAAATAGAGGATGCTCTGGCTGCCTCCACAGAGCCAAGTTCCAGTGTCAGGGAGGAGAATAAGCAGTTTATGCTGTTGCTAATATATGATTATGTCATCTTCCTTAGCTCTCCCCCGTTAGAGAGACTGAAGCCTACATGTCTGCAAATCCCTAAGTTGAAAGGGAGCCGGGGGATTTCTTCCCCTGTTTGTAAAGCAGCTCAGCTGTAAGATGCGCTGAATGGAGATTCACAGCAAAAAGGTCCTGTGGCTTTTTTTTTTTTTTTTTTTTTTAAGAATCCTATTTGAAAGGCTTCAGTCCTGGAAGCCTTCAACACCTGCTTTATCTCCACACAGAAGGATGGGAGACACCCCACTGACTTGTTGATCTACAGGAAGGCTGTGGTTTAGGCAATGCTGGCTTCTAAACTCATTGCTTCCTTCACTGCAGTGGTACCTGAGTGAGCCAGGAAACCTTCCCCACTGCAGCCTCCAACCCACAAAACCTCAGACCTCTTCCCTCTCGAAATGGAGAAGAAACAGATCCTTTTCTTGCACAACACTCCAACAAACCCCTTGCAGAATGTGTCCCCTTCTGTTCCTGCCAAGCCCAATGCCTGTTTGCAAGGATTACACCAGGTACAAACCCCCTCCCACCCTCTTTGCAGAGCTAGAGATCACAGGTAGTAAGAAGCCAGGCCAAATAACAGTAAGATTTTATCTCTGTGCATTGTCAAACATCTAGGTCTTGAAAGATCTTCCTGCAGCAATAAATAGTGAGACACAGAACCTCTGGAGGGTGTAGATCATGCTGGCTTCCCAAAAGGATGGCTCAGCTCATTGTTCACTGTCCAAAAGTCCTTGGGAGTTTATGGTCCTGTGCTAAAAATCTAAATCTTTTCATTTGAAGGCACACTTTTTGATGGAGAGTGCAAATTAGTTTAAAGTAACATTTGGTCAGCCAGAAATCAAGATATAAATAAATTTAAGCAATGTCTTTTTAAATGCCTCTATAATTGATAATTCCATAGTTCCCCTTGGAACCTGGGGGAAATAAAGGTGTACTGGTGATTATTTTCCTTCTTTTCATTGTCCCATGTGGACATTTTATTTTTAATGTTAAGATCCAGGGTAGTAGTTATCTGATTTATGTAGCTGACATGTTAATGGCCACTAATCTGAGACCTGAGACCTTTCTTATTTTACAAAATAGATGCTCTGAAACCTGTCAACTCTTGTTTTCAGAACAGACCAAAAAAATCCTTCTAGCAGCTTTTTCAGATTTAAGGAACTGTGGATTTGAGGAAGGAAAGACTACAAAGACTTCTGTTTCAAAATTTCAGCCTAAAAACGGTTCTAACAAGAACCCATCAAGTTTCTGGCTCTTGGGTGCTTCACACAGAATTTCTTGGGTTGTATTTTTCATAAGAGTATCCAACACTAAACTTTAGCAAAGCAGCACTGAAATTATTGGCCACTGTTAATCTCCTGTATTTCAGATGAGTCACTTTTGACTTTTATTAGGAGGTGGGAAAATCTCTTTCATCTAATTCCCAGAATCTTCATTCATGCATGACAACTTGTCTCCATTCTCCGCCTCTGCAGTATATGTGAAACAAGATGTCTCAAAGTCTAATTCTAGAATTCAAGCACTGCACAGAAAAAATTGCTGAAGTTTCTCATATATTTTTGTAGCACAGGCTAGAATTATTAATAGTCATAAAACACAGGGCCCTTTGCCCACAGCGGCTCTGCAGGTGGAAAACCAGTGAACTTTACAAGAAATTGGCTTCCAACTATTTTATTTGAAGTGCTAGAGAAGAATAAGGGGTCTAATCTTTCAAGGACAGACATAACTTCAGCCTTGTGCCTGCCAGCAGACTTCAAAAGGACAAGTTAGGATGATAGATTTAATTGTCTGTCTGGGATGTTGCTGAATCAAGGACTGGACTCCAGTGGTTGATAGATGATCTAAATAGTGGGACTTCATGGAACTGGCTAAAGAGCTCTTCCCAAATGCAGCTTGACTTCTGCCTTGTCAGATGCTAATGGCAGTGTCAGTTGGGTTCCTGTGCCCGCCAAGGGAATTGGAAAGGAAAAGGAACACGGGGCTGAGCAGAGAATAAAAGCCACTCTATTGCAAAGAGGCTGAGGGTGTGTTTCCCTGTCAGGACTGGCTGCCTTGACATTTCTGACTGCCCAGCTCAACCCAACACCTCTGACTGGGTGACTGGGCCAGTCCTTGCAGTCTCCAGGGAGGAAGGGCAGTGCTCAGGGCAGACCATTCGTGCTCAGGAAGTTTAGGGATGTAGGTAGATCAGCTCCACTAAGTGCTCACTAAGGCTGGCTGAGGATTTCTGATGGAGCATCTTTCTGCTTACAAATATTAGTATGCCAGAAAAGTTTTTTACAGCAAATTCATCAAGCTGTTTGTTGGGGAAGGTTTCTAACAGCCAAGATGAAGTGTCTGGAGAGAAAGCTAGTTGGACCATGCTCCTGCAAAGAGGAAAAGACACAGTCCTGCGATCTTGGGAAGAGAAGGTTGTTCTCCCACATCCCAGAGGCATTTCCCTGCCACTGCCCTGCAGCAGAGCTCCTCCAGTCTCTCTGTTGGGGCTGCTCCATGTGGAGAGGCAGCTGGATGGCAGCACATGGCAGCTCATCCCAAGCCTGGCTTCAACTCTGATCTCCCACAGCCTGGATGAGTGCCACCACAGAAATGCTCTTTTTACAATCATCTCTCTTTCAGCTGTTATTTTGGGGGGAAAGGCAGGAATATGCTACAGTAGTTCCACTAACAAATAAAATCTATATAACCCCCTGGTGGACCAGGGAAATAATTTCTCACCATGTCCACTGCACACAGAGCAATTACCTGAACACCTACCCTGGAGCTGATGTTCAACAACTCCTCAGAGGCCATTTCTCCTCTGCAGAGCTCTGTCCTGAGTGTTCAAACTATGATCTCAAAGGGGTTTCCTCTGTGTGCCTGTGCAGCCTGGCTGGTGTGTCATGCCCTGAGTGAACCACAGCCTGAGCAGCCACTGCTGTGCACTCACACCTACCTGTGTGCTCAAACCTTTCATCAGGCAAGGGAGTATTTTAAAGCTTCTCTTATGGTACAGAAGGTAAAACAGCACATGGTAAGAAATAGCCCATCTTCATTTTTGCATCCAGTTAATTTTGTTTGGAGGGAAAGGGACATGCTAAAAGCCTGGCTTAGGGGTGCAGCTGAAAAATGAGCAAGCCCAAATTCCTTTTTGGCGTGTTTTTGGTTTCAGTGATGCCACATATCAGAAATGGAATTGGCTTCACTTTCTCTCTCCCTCACATGTGGTCTTACTTAGAAAATGTGCTTGAGTTCTGGAAAACCTCTGCAGTTTTGGTAAACCCTCAATTGTTCTCCTGGGGGACGTTTCTGTTAAATGACGTGTCTTTAATCACCTCAGTTAGAGTTTCTAAGAATACGATTAATTAGTTTTAGATATCCCACTACCAAAAAGGTTAAGTTCGTCTTCATTAGGAATGACCTCATCTTGTCTCCAATCTCTCTCTGCTATCATCTGTAATGACACACCAGAGAGGCATCAGTCCTACCATGACTGAAAAGGCTGCTGGATGACTTGTTTATAACCAAAGCTTTAATTCATTAAATAATGGAGAAAACAACTTTTTAATGCCAGTTGTTTTACTGCTTTGCCGGCTGAGTGCTTGTCTCATTGCTGCTGTCACACTGGGGGCTAATTTAATGAATAATTAAATAATTTAGCTTTTAACTAAATTAATCATTTAGTTAATTCATTAATAATAATCCATTGCACTTCTATGGTGCCTTCCAGGCTAAGATATCAAAGTGTTTCGTGAGCATTATAGGGAAGTTCACCCTTCTTCCTCCCGCATACAGCCTGAGTAAATGGATTTTATATGAGAAGCCGCATCAGTGAGCTTCAAAGAGAGAAGGAATCTGGTTCTGATTACGTGGGTGGGGGCAAGGAATGGCTCAAACCACCAGCTTACCATTTCCAGCAGATCCAGACTTTTCTCTCCAAAACCCTTTTCCCTTGCTCAAAGAGCACGTGTGATAGCAGGAAGGGTGGTGTGACACTGGGACGTGTGATGCAAGTCTCATTGCTTGCTCTGCTAATGACTTTCTGGGTGATCCACAGTCCCCAAATAACCTAACTCTCCACCAAAACAACCAAGTGGGTGCAAACAGCAGCTCATTTCACAAAAAACACACTTAAAGCTGGGAAGCTGCACACCCTGGTAAAGCAACCAAGCTGCAAATATTGCAAATGCCAGGTCAGAGTGATACAGCATCATCCCCATGAGCCCAGAGTTCTGCAGCTCCTGGTTCCTTGAGCAGGGTAAATGAGGCAAAGGTCTACTCAATTCAGACAGCAGGTTCAGCACTTCCAGCCCTTTGTGTGCCCAGCTGAGTCAAGCATCAACACTTCCCTACCCCAAGACAAACTCTGCCTGGGGACTGTTAAATTTACAAGCCATAAGTAATAATTTTCACATAGTTCCTCTTATTTTTCTCTCTTTGGTACCTGAGCACCCGTGAAGGTGGTTTCCATACATTTAATATCATCTTTCCATTTATAACAATTTTAGTGTCAATCTGGTTCAACAAGGTGCTATTTTTAAGACAGAATGGAAATTAATTTTTCGTACATATTGAGAGAGGCTGATAATGTAGAACATTGTGGCCTCTAGTGCAGGAGCACAATCACGAGTCCCTTTGATCTTATTTTTTTTAATTTATTTATTTTTTAGGCTTGAGCATCACCAAAATTCTTAATGACACAACCTAGCAACTATCTAGCCAAAGGAAAAGAATAATTCAGTATTCAGGAAGGGCAAACTGAATCCAAATGGATTCCACTGTGTAATTCTGAAGGACAGAGAAACAGAACAGCCTAAAAGAGCTATTATGTGCTTAAGTGAGGACGTGGTGATGCACTATTTAATGACAGAAGAGTGGTACGAGGAGGAGGAGGTAACGTGATGCCCCAGCAGGCCTTGGCAGAGATACCCAGAACAAACCTGTTCCCACTTTGCCGAGCAATGTGATGGTCAAGTACACCATTCACGATCTCCGAGGGGATGGTGCTGCAGAGCGAGCACAACAAAGGACTTTTGTCATCCCTTGGGAAGAGGGTGAAGGGGGAGATTGGCTCTGAGAAGTGGGCAGTGGCAGTGCCTCTCAACAGCCACAGCACTCATGGAAATGAGAGTGGCACAAACACTTCTGACACTGCGAAAGCTCCGAGAGCGTTCGGAAGGGCATGAGGGTCTCTGATGGAAATTTTCATGTGCATACTAAAAATTGATCTGGGGATGCTTGAGCATTGATGAAAGTGTTGTACAAAGAAGTGGAGAAACACAAAAAACATCCCCCAGTGGCCTGAGCATCAGCCTGATTAAGGAGGAAACAACTCTGCGGTAGATGATGCTGATCCAGTGAGAACCATTACGTACTGCAGCGGGACTGGTGGAACTGCAGGTCCTGAGCACACACGGGAAACAGAGACCCTCTGCCTCCCATCTGCACAGCCCTCATGCTCAACTCTGGACCCATATGGGCAGCCACACCTAGGCTCTTTTCTGAGGAAATCTCCTGGGAAGGACAGGAGTGGTATGTACATCCTCAAGGATCCTGCAAAAGTTTGAAACGGCACCGATCCTACTCACAGGAGGAGCTGAGTGGTCTACAACTTGTACCTGAGGGAGGAGTGAGAAAGAATATTGGCTTGTCTATTTAAGGACAAGCATCTACTTAATGCAAGGCTGTTGTTACCTTGAAATCTAAGCATTTGCTTAAGTGCTTTGCTGCACAGGAATGTCATCATCCTTGGGCTTGAAGCTGAGCATGTTGAAGTGCTTTGGGTGAACAGAAGCAGGGTTTGTAGAAAACTTCAACCTTAGCAAGCATCCAGTCTACATAGAGAGGATTCATAAAATATTAGCCCAGGTGTTCCCTTAGGTTAAAACTGACAGTCAGAAGAGCTCTATATGAACAGGGAGATTTTTCCAAAGGATGGTGATGTAGGTGCACTCACTGCATGCTTGGTCCGTGTAATCCACGGGCAAACCCAGTGCTGGTGCAAGGTCCCATAAGCCAAGGAGGAGAGATCTATTTTCTAGGCATTCACTTAGAATTCTCACCATCCTGTTGTATTTTTGCTGGCTGTTGCAAAATACAGATAATATTTACTTAATTTGACAGCTAATGGTATTCAGTGGATTGAATATTTGACAGCTGCAGTCAGTGGATTGCTCCTTCCCTGATAATAATTACAGAAGAAGCAGAAACACAGTGGAAAGAAATTTAAAAGTACCTTTTTGAAGATATGCCATTCTACTGTCTTGCCCAAAAGCCGAGTTTGTCCTTAATTAGGACAGAGGAAAGGAAAGGCTTCTGTGGCATATTAGCATGCTTTCATCACTGCTCTCAGAGTAACAAATAATTAACAAAATGAACCTCATGGAACACTGGCTGGTCCTATGAACCATCCCTTGTTAGCTGTCTCCAACAACTGCCACGAGGGCCTGTCAAATTTTTGCTAATGTGTGTATTAATGGATTTTTTAGTAGCACCATTTGCTACTTCAAAGACAGCGTGTGTTGTCTATTTAACCTTGAAAAGCCCACTAGCTAAAAGTATTTGGGAATATGAGGTGCTTTTCTGCCTAATTTGTTCTGTAAGTATCAAATGGAGGATGTGTCATGGTAAATTGCATTTCCAAATGACAGCCAGTGTGACTGTCCAGCACAGGACTTTTCTAACAGTTTTCCAAACTAATTTAATGCTAAGTTATCAGCCACCTTATTTATTTGCCATCCAAACCAGGAATGTAAAAGAAAGTAAAAGTAATTCTTTATTTTTACGTACTTTCAGGTTTCGTATTACTGCAATAACTTTTGAAAATCCAAGTTAAAAAGGTAAGTGAATGTACAAGTTCATTTAGCTGCTCAATTAACTTTACACCAAATTTCTCTGAAAAAAAATAAATCCTTTGTCATGGCAGCCAAATCTCTGTGAGGCTTGTATTCACACTATTTACACTTGAATATACATCACTTATTAGATTATTAATCAACCAGAGTTCATTAAGCTCTTTGAAAATAAAGAGCACTCAGAGTGTTAATCACTATTCTTCTCACCATCATGTCTTGTAATTTTCAATGTTTTAGCACACAAACTATGTTTCACTCAGATCTAGAGGATGCTTAAAATTAGCTTGTTTATACATTTTGAGGATGCAGTTAATTTATGTAGGTTAATGATTCCTGTGGCATATTGAGGATGCCTCATGGAGAATAAATAGGAGTTTTGCAAGCTGACTCAAGTCAAGTAAAGAGACTTCAAGGATTCTGTCAATTCACAGTGACAGTAAAAATCTCAGATGAAATCCTGCTCCTGAGGAGAAACTACAGCAAACCTTCACAGACACCCTCTCCCAGCAAGGGGGAGCAACAAGACCCCCCAACCTCCCCTCCTCCTGTCCCATTCCAATAGGATTAATTGCACCCAATTAATTGCACCAGAATTAATTGCAGCTTCCACCCACCCCAGCTTCAGATTACCTGGATGGTCTGATACAGAGAGGGGAGATGCACAGGGCCTTATTTGCTAATTTTGGTGGAGAAGGGGGAGAAAATGAATCATTGTTAAAGAAAGAGATTACCCTCCTCCCCAAAGGTTAAAGACAAATGGGAAAATCCTCAAAAAAGTGGTAAAAAGACTCCTGTAAGGACAGTGAACTGCCTCAATTCCTGCTGATGGAGAAGAATCAGATGCCACTGGATGTTAGTGAGGAAAGGTCGGTGGGGAGATTTGTCTTCAATTAGACCCTTATTTGGATGACTTGGATGTGCTGCAGAGTGGTTCATCTTTCACATGGGCCATGTTTCTCCTCGAGAACATAAGAGATAAAACACCACCTTCCGGACTTCCATAATATTTCCTTAAGCTTCAGCCATGCAGAACATGCTGACAAACTTAATTAAAAGTACAATTCATTTCCAGTATTCACTCTACACAGCTAAAATTAAACCTTGTTTCTCCTTCACTTTTGCTAGCAAGTGAAACCTCTGATTTTCACTTTTTTTTCCCTACCTCGACTAACTGAAAGATAAACTTTTGTTGACACGAGCACATGCACATCTGTGTTTCTATATCTTTAAAAAGGCATATTTCTTGCAGCAGGAAAGAAAAAAGACTACATTTCATGAAGGATATATACAGCATTTAGAAAAGTTTTAACCAGCTGAAAAAAAAGGAAATGGAGAAATAATCCTTTTAAAGCCATGTTTGGAAAAGAACATGAATATAATTAACCTCTGAAATTCTATGCTTGTTGGCTTGCTTAGTTCAGCTCTTCCCAGGGACCATCATCTCAACAGAGAAGCATAAATACTGAGTAGCACTGACTTAGCAGCGTAACATTGAGGGAGCAGTGTCCCTAGAGTCACTGAAGGGTTAATCCTTTGCATTTCATGAAAGGTAATGGATTTTGATTAAAGAGAGCACCTTAGCAGCTTGGGAGCCTAAAGCAGATGCACACATCCCAGCTTTATATTTAATTTAAACCCAGCACCCTCAAATACCATAAGCCATTTATACCACCAGCAGCTCATCTAAAAAACGGAACGCAACTGACCCCAGAGAAATGGAAATTATGGCCAGGGCTCAGTTGTAATAATAATTTGCATAAGGTTTTAGTGGCCAGTACATTTCATAGAATAGTGCATGGATTCTTAATGGAGAAGAGCCCAGCTTTTGGGAGAACTCAGGGCACTTTTGCCAGGTGTGTTTGGAGGTGATGGACCCTGCCCAGAAGCAGAAGCTTGTCAGCACGCCTGGATGGAGCAGGTAGGCAGCCAAAGCACCTTTCCATGGGAGCAAAGCAGGTAGTGGAGCTACAACCAATTCAGGTTATTCCCATGTGGTAAACAGCTCCCAGCACAACACAGAGACCACCTGCACAACTCCTGGTCACTCACAGCTACAGGACATCACCCAAAGAGGGATGAAGGAAATGTGTTGGGATGACCTGGCTGGAACATGTCTGATTCTACACAGAGTGACATGAAAGTTCACAGTGTTTTTCACATCAGGGTACTCCTGAGTGAATTCCTGCATATAAAAAGCTCAATTTCATGTCATATAAAAAGCTCAGCTACGTATGATATCACTTTTAATGCTCTGACCTGAAAAAAAAAAAAAAGATTGGATTGTCTCAGTGTAGACAGAGAGGAACTTCACTCATAGTCCATCTGGCCCTTTCATAGAAGTTCTTTCGAAGTTCAGATAAATATTGAACTATTGTCTATTGATACTGGAATCACAGAATCATTAAGTTTGGAAAAGACCTTTAAGATCCACCACTCAGTTACTAAGCACCACATCTCCATGTTCTCTGACCATTTCCAGGGGTGGGGATTCCACCACTTCCCTGGGCAGCCTGTTTCATTGCCTGACCACTCTTTCAGTGAAAAAAACTTCCATGCTATCCAATCTAAACCTGCCCTGGTGCAACCTGAGGCTGTTTCTTCTCATCCTATTGATTATCCCTGGGAGAAGAGACCAACCCCCACAATTCTCCAGCCTCCTCCAAAGTAGTTATAGAGAATGACAAGGTCTTCCCTGAGCCTCCTTTTCTCCAGGCTAAACAACTCCAGCTCCCTCAGCTTAGGAGTGACACAAAAACCCCCAACCCAACACCAGACTTTTGTCCAGACCAAAAGCCAACCACAAGAGAAGAAAACATGTGGTTGGCAAGTAAAAGGCCACCCTTGGTTTTGATTTTAATTATGAAAATTTTTCTCTTCTGACAAGTGAAATGAATTTAGTCACTCATGCATGGTGTGAAAGTTGAATTGTCTGAAAATTAAATCAAAATAAAAAATGAAAACTACAAACCAGGGTTTCATTGCTACCAACAAGGGAGCCATCCTTTAGAGGTGACATTTCACAGCAGTCCCTGAGAAATGTGATTGTTCATAGCATTAAGTAAATTATGGTCTCTGAATGGTGTGGAAATAATTGAAAATGTTTGCTGTTTTTAAGTAAATGTTATAAATCCCTGAAGGCTGTTTGAGTCTGGAAGTAGAAAAGAATAGAATGTTTCAAACAGGAAAGCATATGGGTAAAGTGCCTGATGCTTTGGCTGACAATCGTAAAACTTCACCCGAAATATCAGCTCGAGCAGTTTTCCCTTTTCTGCCAACGGGCTCACTTTTAGAAAGTTTCCCTTTTCTCCCTCCTCCCCAGCCAACACTCACCCCTGAAATGGCAATACTTAACGAGACATGCCTTTTGCAGAAAGAAAAATGTCAGTGCATGAGCCCAAATGTAGGTGCAAATAAAGGCCACGCACCACGTAATGTCCCTTGTGTCAGAGGCCAAAAATGTGACTCCCTGATTGCTGTTCTGGGGCCCCCAGGGCTTCTCTCCATCCCTCCAGGAGTGGGGGCTGCCTCAGGTTTCCTGAGGCTTTGTTGCTAAAGGGTTTATACCTTTGGCAATGGGATTCTGCAATCCTGAGGCAGCTCCCTCTGTTCATACATAACCTGCTGCATTTCATGGCTAATCAGGATCTTCTGATATTCCTCTTGAAATGCTTTTTTACCCTCCCTATACTGTATCTGCCATTTCTTCTTCTAACCCCCTGATTATTGTGAGAGGAGAAAAAAAGCTTTTACATTTTTGTTGAGAAGATGTAAGATTGTTGCTTAGAGTACACTTGTCATTTAGTCTTATCACAACAGTGTGAGCCTCCAGCCCCAACACAGATATATTTACTACCTCCAGACTGTGACACATTCTTACAGAAAGGAGTCTCTAACACATCCACCCAGCACTTCTCCCGGCACAGCCCTGCTCTAACCAAGCTGGCTGCTGCACAGCCACCACGTGCTACAGTCCTGAATTTATTGAGCCACCCTTGGAAATCCGGGCTCCCCTTCCTGGGGACCAAACACAGGTGTGCTCCAGCCCATGTGCTTGTTCCCTCTGCACGTGCAATGCACTCCTGCACCTTTTCCAAGAGAAAGAAGGAGGGTTAACTCACTTGACTCAACACCAGCCATGACCCCACCTGCACGGAGCAGCTGCAGGATATGGCATTAGATCCTGACAAGTGGATTGCTCACAGCAAGGAGACAATTCTCGGAGGAAGGAACAAAATATGTCACTGGAAAGGTTTAAGGATCATGGAGCAAACACATAAACATTGTTCAGGCACCTATTTATGCACATATGAGCCTAGTGGGATTCACTGAAGCACCTGCATGAGTTAGTTACCTAATTTGTACCTCATAAAGGTATTCAGAGCCTAATTGCTAAAGTGTTTTTGAAACTCCCTGTAGGCATCAAAAGACCTTTGTAAATCTGCTCCCCTGTGAAACCAGATTTTTATGGACAGAGACTATAAACACCAATGCACAAATGCCTATTTATGAAGTCACACAACTCTGGTCAGTTTTTAAGGACTCTTTGCATTGTTACAGGTTTATGTAGTCCTTGACACATGTGGGTTCAAAGGAGTACAGAAATTTATTACTAATTTGGCTGCAGGTCGTATCACACTTATGGTTTAAACATAATTTTGCCAGAAATATTACTTTATCCTTCAACTCCAAATGTGAAGGCATTCACTGAGACAGTGTGACTGCTCCTGTGTACTTGTAGTTGAATTTTGATTTAAAAAGCAGGCTTTCCTCTTCACTGGTTACAGCTTTTTATCCCTTACGTGAACTAAATTCCTTTACAAACAGCATACATCTTGTACACAACTCCCTGGAAAAAAAAAAAAAAGAGAATCTCTCCTATTTCATTGTAGAGATTTGTGTGGAGAGCCCGACTCCATTAATTTCCACTGGATTGACTCTGTGCCATCTGTTTTCTGTGCAGCTGCTTTACTGTGGGGAGAGAGGAAGACAAGAGACACCCTTCTAAGCTCTGCCGATGACATCCAGATATCAGACTATAATTGGTGGAAAACCTTCTGAGGTCTGTTGTAATCACAACAGTCAAAGGGATTAGAGCATGATCTAAAAGAAGAGATGCAGATTAGGGTTTTTTCGAAAGGGTTTGAAACCTGCCTTCAGATCCTTTACAGACCTCCAACCCTTAGAAGTAAAATAAATAAGGCAACCAGGGTGAGAGGCAATTAAACTGGAATTTATCCAAACTTGTGTTTCTCTCACTTTTGCAGCACAGAGCAGACAGGTAATAATCCATCCTGCAGCCATCACAGTGCACGTGGCAGGAAGGTGACACTCTGACATATGCCCACAGACATCAGAGGGGCAGTACATTGAAAACATGACCCTGGTTTTGCATAATCTTAATCCCTGCTCTTACACCAACGATTTTATCGATATGTCTGCACAGAAGCAAAACAGAGTTCCGTGTAACCCTCCACAGAAGGGAACACAGCCTCCTAATTTCTAGAGGGTGAATCATTTCTAAACCAGAGCTGGGAACACAGTCCCCCAAAGCACAACTGCAGTGCAAAGACGTGTTCAACTCATGACACATAATACATCACTACCACATCCTTAGGTCTGGTTTTCAGTCGTGCCATTGTGTGCAATTTCTGGCACGCTGCTTCTGTTAAGTGTACTTAGCACTACTAATAGAAGTGCCTATTTCCAGATTATCCCCAGCATCACTCATTTCATGATCTAAACCCCGCTGCATCTTCATCTTAATACTGCCAGTAGCTTCAGCCACATTTGTAAATGTGTTCTTGGTCCCCGAAACAATTTATTTGTGCTCGAACTCCTTGTGATAAGAGCGCTGCCTGTGCAGGATTAACCGATGCTCCCCATGTATTTATGACTCGGGTAACTTGCTTTTCCCAGCTTTAATAAATAATGAAGCCCGGATGGTTTTTCAAGTGGGTTTTCGCCCTCCTGGAGCCGTGCCGTGAGCCGGAACAGAGCCCTGATGCCAGGCAGAGGTAGAAGCTCATTCCCGTGCCTCAGTAATTCTCAGCAGAGTGCACACAATAGAGCCCTGCTGCTCTAAATGCAGCAGCAGCCTGGTGAGGAGCGCTGTGGGAAACGCGGGCTGTGGTGCCACATCTCCAACCACACCGGGTGCCTTTGGGGGCTGCCATCTCCTCCCAGGGCTGGGCACCTTCTGCTCCTGCTGCCTCAAATCCTGCTGCAAGGCAGGCTGGGGCCCTTGAGTGAAACGAAGCTTGACGTGTAGATAATGCCTTCATAAACCAGACAGCAGCAATGAAGGAAGGACGCCCCCTTCCCATGCAGGGCTGTCAGATGTGCTGCTCGCAGCGGAGCTGAGGATGGATTTTGCTGCTGTTAGGGAGCAATGATTACAATCTTTGTCTAATACACGTCCTGAAGGAAGCAATCCTTTTCTTCTGAGCAGGACGTTCATTGTGACTTCCATCAACAGATCAATAGAGAGGTGGGAAACGTCCCCCGAGAACCCACATGCTCACAAAGAGGTTTTCCAAAGGTTTTTCAGTTTCACACGTACGTTTTCTTTGCTTATTGTCTCCACAACTTTGTGGTCAATAAGCTTACACTGGTGATGGCCTAACAACCACCTTGCTCCCCCAAGACAGTCATCTGTATGGCACTGTTGGAGCCCTTTAAACAATTTTGTTTGATTTTCAGCTGCAGAGACTGTTGATGAAAAACTGAAACTCTTCTCTGAAACTTTGTCCCTGAGGTGCACGTAGTCCTGGGTGACCCTGTCACGCTCATTCAGCCTAAAAGCTCCCTCCTCTCTGCAGACTTCAGCAGCAAGCGATTAGCAGAACAGAATATACCTGTGCTGACACGGCCCTGCTACCTCCCATTTCAGACTTTCACAGTTTTCAGTGCATTTATCTCAACTTTCATCAGGAATGGTGAAGTCTCAGTGCCTCAGTGGAGGCACACACAGAATTAAAGCAGACTGGAGCAGAGAGAAGAATTCAACCTGAGTCTTCCTGAGGCTCTTGCTCACACCATCCCCATCAAACAGCCACTGCAGTGAAGCAGCACAGCCCACCTGGGCATTAACAAACTTAAACTATTGCCTTGGGAGAAGGGAATTTTTACTTCTCCATGTTCATTTATGCAGCCATTTTAGACTTAATCCTAACCTACCTGTATTGAAGACAACACATATTTGTGTGTGAATGGGACTTCATCTCTGAGTGCTTTAAAATGCTTCTACAGTAGATATTTACATGTTGTACATGCCAGAGTAATACTATATTTACTTCAAACATTAGAAACACAAAGTGCTTCAGATACTTAAATAGGTGCCTTAAAGCAAACAATGTAAACACCTCATAAAAGCAAAATTCCCAGTGTTGGCAAATAAGCAAGCTGCAGGGAGAAGACAAACAAAACACAAAGAAGAACCATTGCAAGAAAACAGCAAATGAATAAAACACAACTAAAATTGCACCATAAAAGTTCAGGGGCCTCTTTTAATGGGTCCTGCCTTCCTTGCCTGCTTACCACAGAGAACCACATTCCATTCTTAATTACACCAGTATAAATCCAGAGAAACCCTATTGAAAGGCTGAGCTCACAAAACCACGTCTGAGAGCCAACATAACTGCTCTTCCCATCTATCTCCTCCTTTTTCTGGTTACATGCAGCCCACATATTGAGAGGTCAGGCTTTCAGAACCTCTGGGGCTGGCTTACTCCAGGAGGAATAATAAAATGAAAGCAGCAGCTTCAGGAGCAAAAGGGCTGCCTGTTTCTTGCAGAGATTGGACCAAAGCACAGTCCTTGCCATCAGGAAAGCAGAAAAGCCAGACTCTTGTCCCACCTGCTGTCCCAACACCCAGAGTTACCTGTGAACTGCTTTGCCAGAATCAGGCTGTTTTGCTCCAAATCTTTCTCCAGGAAAAATGTGGATACCCGGAGGGTGAAGGCTGAGTGTCCTGCTTCCCTGGGAGAAGAAGGAAAGCAGTTTGGGCGGGGAAAGCTGCAGGTGTAGGAGGTTGTCAGAGCTGGGGACAGAGCTGGGGATGCCCCCAGGCTGCAGCAACCACACACCTGCACAGCCTCCTCCTGAGTGTGAGATCTCATCCAGCCTCACCCAAACTGCAGCAGAGAGAGAAGCTTGGAGGATGGGTCCCACTTTTGGAGGATGCAGTGGCCAGGGAGGAGATGGGTTTATAAACATCTCTCATTTCCGTGCTGGATCCTGCTGGATTTTGGGTCTAACAGTTGAGGCTCTTTTGGTGACTGCAGCATGCTCATGAGCAGGCAGGTCCCCTCAAACTTGTGACCAACTTCAGGAACCCCTCACAGCTTATAAATGTGCATCAGTGGCATTGAACGCCAACTGAAATATGTGTATACAAATATAAGCTTTTATATGTGTAAACATATACATGAATGCATCATATGCCTATGCAGGCTATTAATTTTTATATATCTTCCCTAAGGTTTGATCCAACAGAGCAAACAAGCAGAGGGAAACAATCACATGGCCCTGTGCTGTTTATATACACATCCTCACAGGGTATTTTAGACATACCAGGTTAAAGAAAAATATTTGCTGCAACATGGAAAGGAATAACACCCCAGAAATGTTTCCCCAGGGTTACAAGGTGCCTCTGTGTTATGCAACGTGGCAGCATTTCCTGAATCCTGGGAGCTCCTGCAGGAGAGACATTTCCATTTGGAATTGTCAGTGTCTGTTTTATGCCAAACTGAGTTGATCCAAAACATTTGCTTAGTAAGTACAGTTTCAGTGGCTGTACCGTGCATATTAAAAGGGCCACTTTGTTATTACAGTGGCAATAAAAGCGATGAAGAGACTTTACGAGCAACAAGAAATACATAAAGACTGGGTGCATCTGGACTTTGAATAATGCATGAAATCCAAATTTTAAGACCGGCTTGTAAGATAAATGCAGTCCCCAAAAGTAAGTGGAATTGTCTGATCATTCTGGCTTGTTGATCTTCAAGGGTTTTTGTGCAAATACTCTGGTCCAAGATACTGCCTTTCTCCACCAAACCTCTTCTGAAAGAGTCAATATTTCAGTGAATTTCAAGGTACAGTGAGAATATCACAGGCAGCTTTAAATCCTTCCACACAGCTTTCAGAGAGTGATACACAAGCAAAAGCGAGCAGCCCCTTTTTGGTCATGCAGCTGAGCACCACAGAATCCCAGAATCCCAGACCAAATCTAGGATGCTCTGGCCTTGCTCCAGGCTGCCAGCCACCTGTCCCTGCCTCAGAGGTCGCTCCTTATTTCAGCTGATGACACACCAAATGCAGGAATAGTCTCGGTTTGGGACACGTCACCCTCTTAGCCACCTTGAATCCTGAGTGCCACTGCGGAGGAATACAGATCCCTGGTTTCCAGCAGGATGCTCCAGCTCAAGGCTATTGCTCAGAAAGGGGTGATACTGCCTTTTACCCACTGGGTACTCTTCTTGGGGGAGCAGGGGTCCCTTCTTTTATCATTTGGCTATGGGTAGCAGAATGGAGTGATCCTGGAGCTGTGAATTGCATGTTTACCAGGATTAGACATCCATGAGTATCCATTCTTTAGGCTTTCACAAGTGGTGTTCAAAATGCTTAGTTTCACACCTAAAAATGAAAAATAGTAATTAAGGGAAAAACTCTCTATAACTCTTATTGCCTGTGGCCAAAGAATGAGGATTATAAATTTACTTTAGGATCAAGTATTTAACAGGGGGAAACTTCACCACCAGTAATTGCCAAAAGCAATCTCTTCATCCTCTAACCTGTGCTGCTCACTGAGTCAAAGAACTAAGTGATTGCCTCAGTAATGGGCAATCAAACCATGGTCAGGCACCAAAACCAAGCCAGGAATGGGCTTTAAACAGTTGGTCATAAATGTAAAAATCAGAGGCCGGTGGGTCACTGGGGATGCAAATGGTGTTGTCTGTACTGGAGGGGTTAAACTCCTTGAAGTTCTTGCTTCTAATGAGAGAGCAAAGCAGTGTAGTGGTGCTGGGCATGTGGCAGACAAGGCTCACTTTTTCCAGACCACTGGGATGAAAACAGCCATCAGTTATCTTGCCCTCCCTGCCATCAGCTGGGAGCTGCAACCCTGAGATGCACCTGATGCCTTTCTGGCAGATACATGGATTAATCTCTGCACTCCACGGGCTTGATATGGAGGTCCCAGCCATCAGGAGAAGCACTTCTGCAAGGCAGGTCCTGAGCAAAGGGCTGTCACCACGCTCTGGCTGGGGCTGGGGGTGGCTCTGGAGAGAGGAAGGGCATGGGGAGCGCAGCCCATGGCCAGAGCGCTGATGGGGGCTGGTGGGACGAGGAGAGGCAGCAGAGGGGTGCTCAGAGGACCCACTCAGCAGGGATTAATTCCTGGGGGCTTCCTGGATGCTACACGTGCTTCCATGGAACCCTCAGAGTATTTATATCTACCCACGTGGTGCTGCAGGTGCCTGAGAAGCTCGGAGGGAGCGCACCAAGGGGCTGCCCACTGCGGTGCCAACACCTGGGCTCTGGGGGAATAAGGGGTGGAGAGGGACAGGAGTGCTGAGATTGCTTTGTGAATTATTGCCTCTGTTCAGTCGACACATTTCAAGCTTCAAGAGAGGGATAAGCACTACTCATAGGGTTTAAAGTGTAAATCTTTAAAAATAAATCCTTGAAAACCAAAGAAAGGCAACGGCAGAACCAAAACTTCCCTCACTTCATTTATATTTTACAATAGTTCAGCTTGTCAGTAGGATATAATTTGTGATTCCCGCTCAGAAGATGCTCAGAACTGCCACAAAACTGCCAAAAGACACCAACTTTTGTTTTATTTTGTCCTTGCTGCTCCATACCTTTTAGAGTGGGCCAACAATAAACTATATTTAATGTAAAGTATTAAAAGTAAAGTCCTCCCCAGGCTGAAACCCAGAGCATGGACTCTCAGGTCTTTGTGGACATATTATAAATCAACTGTGAATTAAACCTGTGTCAAAACATAGGATAAAATGGCTCTTCTGGTTGCTGCTATTGTTATATATTGTCCAGTACAACGTGACTGGTTTCAGAATTGAATTTCCTGCTTTGCTAACAAGTGTTTCCCATTTGGGAATGATGCCCATTAACAGAGACACTTTTACACAACAGCTCACACAAGCAGCTGCAGAGTGCTGAGTTTCCTATTGTTCAGTTCCATAGATTTACAGATTTTAGGTTCATTAGATCATTGTTGCTGATTTCCTCTGTATTGCACATCTTAGAGTCACTTTAGAGAATAAATACTTTGTGGTCATGCACTTGTGAGTGCTCTTTATAAATTCCACGTCCATTTCATTTACAAAAAGCCCCCAGAAATAAAAAAGAATTAAAAAGGTACCAGTGGCTATGGACTCAGCCCAAAATGTCAGGGGAACATCACAGTTGACCTGTTGCCAGGTGGGAAGACCCCAGTATTTGGGAACACTGGATGTGTGGTAAGTTGCCACATGTCTGCACATACATCTGTGAGATGTGTTTCCTTCCAGCCACTGCTTGCTTAAACTTCTGCTGAAAATATCTGGGGCCAAAGTCCCATTAAAATTTACAAAAATCCAGGAGGAAACTTTGAGGAAAGCAGCATTTTGCTATGGAAATAGTGTTTATTTTAGTAACTGCTGCTATCTCCTCTATACATCAAAGGTTATATTTTGCAAGATGGATGCGTAACTTCCACCTGAAAAAGATGTATGGGCAGATAAGTACAAATAGATTTAATTACCCAGCTGCAAATATTCTCTATTCACAAGCCAAACTGCTGAGCAAAATGCAGGTGGCCAGATTTGGCTGGGGAATTGCCTGTGGAAAGAGCAGTCCAGCATATCGCTGCTTACCTGGGCACTGCACTCCTCCCTTCGCTGTTCCTCAACACCCTGCCGTGTGCTTTGGAAGGCAGGACATCCAGGACATCCAAATTAAACCCCAGGGAAGGAAAAGAGCTTTTTTTTCCATATGTTTTCCCTCTCTGAGGGTGAGTGCACCACCTCAGCTCAGGCTGCTGAGTACTCAGTCAGGGAGGACTCCACTGCTGTCAGTGCAGAAATCATCAAAGCTGTTCACTGCACGGACACGAGAAACTGAATTACAGCTGGAGTTTGTTAGTGTTTTGGGGAATTTTGCTCAGATTTCTTACATATGGATATCAAAGACCATGCACAGATATTTGTTTATGCAGATGGAGAGGCAAATTAAGCTCCCATCTTCGACAACTGCCCCTTTAGTGTAATTAAATTCTTCCAGATCACAGGCACACACAGGTTACTAAGGTTTGTAGAGAGGACTGACATATCCAAGTTCTGTGTTTGCAACAAACTAATTCTCTACTACACA
Source organism: Xenops minutus (assembly GCA_035221455.1). Lineage (NCBI taxonomy): Eukaryota > Metazoa > Chordata > Aves > Passeriformes > Furnariidae > Xenops > Xenops minutus. The sequence continues at coordinate 16,399,384 of JAWWEE010000018.1, forward strand.
ATGTTTTAAGCTCAAAAGTTCCTTAAATTTAGCCCATTATATTTTCATGACCTAAGAAAATTGTGGTGCAGTAATTTCCTGGTCTGGAGACAGTGAGGAGCAGCATCCCGTATCACCTGAGCCTTTTGCTGCTGCAGCAATGCACTGCTCTGAATAAAACACAACAGGTCAAGTGAAGATTTTCATTGGAGATTATTTTCGTATCAGAAAACGTCCCTTTGCCAAAATGAACGAGTTTTCATTTGAATCCAAGGGGGTTTGGTTCTTTTCTGCCAGGTTTTCCCTGACTGCCAAGGTGCTGATGTGCCCAGTGGAGCAGTTCCCCATCTGCAGAAAGCTCTGCCCAGGCATCCCTGCTCACCCTGCAGCCTGGAGGCCTCATCTCCACGAGGTTTCCTGTGATGCACATCCTGAAGGAGCCTGAAATTTTGGGTATCCAAAATCTGGGTGCCTTGAGGGTTGTCAGACTTTGGGGTCCATGCCTCGTGTGCCAGCCCAGGTCTCTCCCCACGGCCAGGTGAAATGTTTCCCTGCTGCTCTGCAACAGTGAGTTAATACAGTTTGAGCTACCCAAATTCATTCCTACAGGATTTTCCTTCTGTTAGGAATTCTCGTATGCTCATTGGTTTTGTTTTGATTTTGACCAGAATTTTTTTCAACTGCCAGAAATGGAGGGAAGGGGATTTTCCAAGCTTACACCAGCTCTGCCTTTGATTTTTAAAAGAACTTGTTCACGTTTCTTCACACTTCGCCTGGTCAGTCCTTTGCTTTGGTGTCTCCTCATTGTCTGCTTTTCCCAATTGCATCCGGCTTCCAATTATCATTTAAATTAAGCTCAAAACTCCATCCCAAACACAAAGACTCCTCTTGCCCTCTACACTGCTCTCATTTCCCTCCAGCCTCAGCTTTTCTTTTGTTTCTTTAGCTGCAAAGTAGTCTCAGAAATCAGTCTGCAGCTGAAATTCAATTCTTTTGGATGTCTCCTCTTCTGATCTGGGGACTCTTGGATCCCCTCCTTCCCTCTTGCTCCCAGTGTCAAATCTCCAAACTTTCTTTAAGCCCTTATTTCTTAGAGTGGAAAAGAAAAGAAAGTCAAGCAAAGGAACATGCTCTTGAATAGGTCATTCTGTTAGCAGAAACTGATGGCAAGAATAAAAATAAATCTCATAGCTCTGACACTTACTCATTTTAAAAGGACTGATGGGAGACAGGCATAAAAAACAAAAGCCTAAGAGCAGATTTGAACAAGAGGGTGAGCAGCATAGATCTAAAAACCTAATAAAGTCTCAGCCAAAACAATTTTAGAGAGGAGAGAGTTCCAGCCGAAGGGAGAAGAGGTTTGACTCAGGGTGATTAGAAGAAACAAATAGGGGCACAGCCATCCCATGAAAGGAAAAGTTCCTGAGTCATCACACATAGGGGTGAGACCCTGAAAGAGGAGCACAAGGCTCTCAGTAACCTCGTAAATGGTGTGTGCTTAATCTGGGCATTCTTGTTTCAAAAAAAAAGAAGAAACTGCAAAAACAGATGGAATCCAGGGAAATGCCTAAAAAAGGAAAAAGATGAAAAGAGGTGGAGCTTTAGGCATTCAAGATTTATGCATTTCTGTAACAGGAAAAGAAAAACAAGAAGAGGTTTTCTCATCAAATAAAAGATGCTGCAGTCTAGGCCAGACAGGTGATCCTATTCAGCATTTCCCATACCAAGATGTCCGTGAAAATAATGAAAAATAATGGGATCCTTTCTTCCATAATGTGTAATGAATCTATATAATGCATTGCAACTGGATTTAAGGGGAATTGTACATTGGGATGGACCAGCACCACTATCAGGAGTTACACTCACACATTGATTTCAGTCTCACAAAATGAGCATTCTTGTGTGTTTTCGGGCTTTTTCCTAACCTGTTTGCAAACAAGACCATGAGGATGTTAATGAATTGCAAAGTAAAACAATTAATTAGTCTGGAGGGAAGATTAATAAAATATAGCCTGTTCCAGTACACTATCAAACCCACAGATTAAAACAGGCACATCTCAAAGAGCTCCAATGCTGTTGATTGAGGCTGGAGGAAAGATTTCCATTGACTTTCAGGGATGTTGGACCAGCCTTTAGGAGGAGATGCAATGATCCCGTTTCCTGGCAAGCACCAGCCATCAGGCAGGTGCCAAGTGTGGGAGGGACAAAGAAGGAATGAAAAGTCATTCAAAATAAAAATCACCCTAAAGGAATAATAAAAAAATATATCTCAAGTATACAATTGGATAAACAAGGTATCGAAAAACTGCAGGAGAATTATCTGCAGCTAAAGAACCACCTAAAGATGAAATTCCCTATTCTTTATAAAGCCAGCTCCAGCTAGCCCTTAAAGTTTCTACAAAGCACAGTTCAGGGGGTTTCTGAGACGTTCGATTATACTCTCAAAATATTTAAGATTCATTTCCCATTAAGTGCCAAACTACATCTCAGGAAAAAAAAAAAGATGTAAATTCATGGTGGGAATTTAAGTAATGTATTCCATGGGGGAACAGCAGAGTGCCACATTTCTTTTAGAGGGACATATTAACCTCTTCATATCAGTAGGTTCAAAGGAAAAAAAAATCCCTTCACTTGAGACCAAAAAGCCTTATTTTTCCCCCTTACTGTTTGCTTCCATTTTTAAGACTCCTTTAAAGAAGAAAGCTTAATGTATCCGTGGGAGGGGTCTAGATAATTTCCATCCCAGACTTCTGAGGGAACTGGCAAAACCACCTGCTCAAACTGGTATGAGAGGGATGAGAAGGAGAAGGGCATATAAAATATCATGGGGACAACAGTAGGTGTTTTCATTTAACCCAGGATAGCAAACCTTTGGTCCTTCACTCATGTTTGGCATCCGGAATAATTTTGGATGCTACCAAGAAGAAAGAATCACTATGCTTAGAAAATATGTGTCTTTGCCACAGCAAACCAAAAAGGTTCCCCATTACTGGTACAGCCTCTGTGTGAGGCTCAGAGCTAATCAAGGTGGGAAAAAACCTTTTGTTGAATGGAAAACAGAAAATGCAGCTAAGATTTACTAAATATAGCTCATGCCAAACTCCCCTGATATTTTGGTTGAAAACAACCCCCCCAAAGCAATAGATTAAGTAAGGCAAGGAAATGCAGCTGATCTGATTTATCCCAGTGCCTCTGAAGCAGCAGGTCTGAGGTGTTCTGGATGCTGGGAAAAGTGGGCAGCTTTGAAGTGGGGTTGATTTGTGTGACTAAAGGCAGACACAAGGGGAGGAGGGACACTAAAAATCATGCCTGCCATGGGTCCTGCTGAATTTTCCTATTCATGGTACAGACACAAGGAGAAGTGTGTGGATTATATTCCCTAAAGACACACGTCGGACAGTCCTGCCAACAGGAAACAGAGGAAGAGGGCTGGAGGACACCGGGGCTGAAGGAGATAGAAAGAAATTCAACCTTCTGCAAGGGCACATCCATGGGAATTAATAAAATCTTCAGCTAATAGCTAGGGGCTGCTCTTTTAAGTGTTTCATGCAAAGGCTTTCCTAGTGCAAGACGAGAGCCTGGTAATGAGAGCACATCCCTGGTGCCTGCAGCTGCCATGGCCATGGCTGGCTCCTCTCCACCACCTTCCCCCTCTGGCCCCGTGGCCTCTCTCCTCTCGTGTGGCCTCAAAGAAATCTTGGTCATGATCAAAGCAGAGTTTCCTCTTACCATTACACCTGCTGCATCCCCCCTTACATGTCAGAGGTGAGTGAAGCATAGAGCTACGTGTCCTTAGGAGCAGCTGAGGCTCCTCGCTTTGCCGGCTCCGAGGAAGGGATCGGGATGCTCATTTTGGTCTGCCACCCCTCCCCTTGTTTCCCTTCTCCATCTCTGTCCCCACTGATATGTGCTGTACTGTTAGTCCAAAAGGAGGAAGAGAAAGCAGCCCCTGAGATTAATGCATACCCTTCTGGAAAGGAAAGGATGTGGCTTTGCCTCTCAGACTGGAGATGGGAGTGAGCTGCAGGTTTCCAGTTCCCAGCGTGTGTTTCTGCTGCTCTCGAGACTGTGGTTGCAGCCTCCACTTCCTGCTCCATCTGCTTCCCAACCTTGGCATTAACAGCAAGCTGGAATCTTTTACTCAAAGGTGACAAATGAATTCTGGAAAGGGGTTATTGGCTCCGAATCCCATTTTCACAGCATCTCCTAGCTCATGGATGTGGGTCAATGCTAAACCCTGGATATATGGAGGATTTCAAACACACCCACCTCTTTAGTATTTCCTAAGGCAGGCTTAAGCGTTCCCTGCTTTGAATCTCATTCTGAGGCACTTAATCCTCCCCATTCACCCCAGAGGGAATTCAGGCATCTCGCTCAAGTCTGTGAACTCTGCTCCTGGAACAAGGCCCACAACCAGCAGGCATCGCCCCGCTCCAGAATGCCCAGTCCTATTGATGAGGCCAAGTTTGGGGATCTAACAGCACTAATCATCCGAGGGGGCTTGTACCAACCACTTGCCTGACACTGCTCTGCTGTTGCCTTGGCACCTTGGATTCGGCTCCCGGTGCAGAACTGTGGGATGAGTACTTTTCTCCATTGGAAGCTGCTCATGAAATCATTTAACCCAAGAAACGTTCCAAAAGGAGCAGCATCCTGAGAGGGAGAGGAGGAACAGGAGAGTTTAGCTGTGCTACAAACAGGTTGTGCAGCCCTGAAATGATGAGACTCTTGTTTTCCTCTCATGATTTCAAGTCTAAATATGGTGTAAACAAGGGATGCCTTGTAAATAATTTTAAGGAGTGGGTAGTGATTCTGCAGGTGTCTGAGAGAGGATTGTCTCTAAGCAGGAAAAGGAGGTTATTCTCCTTTGGATAATTTGGATCCTGGCATAGTTTCTGAATTCAGGCAGACAAACCACAGCAACGTGAAACACAGTCAGACAGGACAACAATCTTAGCAATACTTAAACCTGTTCCTTCCCCACAGAAAGGCAAGGATGTGCTTTTCAAAGAGCATAAAATTTAAAGCAGCCTTGGAGAAGAGTCTCAGAGGACTCCACAGCATCACCCCATCCAACTGTTCAACACAGATCACTACAGCCTGAAGGTCGTGCTTTCCATACCTGAGACCTGCCAGCAAGATGACCAAGTGCCCCTGTCTGCTCCCCCCTCTTCCCCACAGCAGCCTTCCTCTTCACATCCCTTTCACTGGGCTTCTTCAAGGATATATATATTTTTCAATTATTGTTCTCTTTTCTGGAATCTTTTACCTCTCATGAAGGTTTAACTGCTTATACTTTTCCAGAGCAAGTGCCTGGCTTTCACATGGCACGGGTGCTGTGCCAGGTGAGGAGTGGGAGTGTTGTCCTTCCTTGTGCCCCTTCCCACTGCCCTGGCTTTGGGTCCTGACTGCACAGCAGTGGTTTCCTGGCAGAGCACCTGGTAGTGTCTGTCAGCTCATGAGCCCTAGGAATCATCCCATTTTCAGGGCTTCTCAATGTTGGAATAATTGCTCCTCCACCTTCCATAGCATGTCCTTGTCCCTCGGTTAACTGAGCTGGGTGTAAGTGGCAGGGACCCATCTGGGTGAATGGAGCAGGCCTGAGGCTGAATGGAGAAAATCCTGGGAGCTATTGATCCGGTTGATTTCCCAGCATATTTCACCAGGCAGCCTTTTAACACCTCCCAGGAACTCACTGGTGTCCACTGAAATTCAGCACTGGAGTTTTGAAAAGGTTTATTTAAACCAATTTTCCTTGGCATTTACTTCACAAGTTATAAAAAGCCTCTCTTTTGCTTCAGTAGTTACACTGTGTATATTCTCTTGGACTTTCATACTCATTCTCTCTTGTTTGGATGCCAAACAAATTTATCTCCAGCTTTCATCTACTTCAAAAAGGGTTTTTTGTTTGCTTCTCTTATGTCTGCGGTGCATATCAAAACTGCAGAGGCTTATCGAGTGTTAACAGTGTTTATCTCCAAATTTTACAGTTGTTTTCAGAGACATTGCAATGTGTTTTTCTCATGTTCAGCCATATTTCATTAAGAGAATGTTATGGCTTTTATAATCTTTGAGTGCTAGTTTTAAGATAGATGTATACGAATATCTGTCACATTTAATTATCTCCTCCATCAAATTCAGTAAGTGGCCTATTAAGAGCGAAATGACTGGTTCATACACTCATTAGAAAAGGGAGATTTCATGCTACAACAAAGAGGAAGCGAATTTTTTATTTCTGACTCTACAAGAAAGACAAAAAGAAACCACGATGCTTAAAAAGGAATGTTTAATCTCTTCTGTGAGCTAGAAGAATCCAGAATGTTTGCCTTTTGCTATTGCTTTGAGTTGTAGATCCTTTGATTACTGGTTCAAATCCAACTCTGTTTATGGAGGGTGAAACTTACAATTAACTAACAAATTGGTGACCGACTAAGTGAGTTGTTTTCAGTCTAGTTTTCAGTGGAGAGGCCACAAAAACCCACTTGAGCTCCCTCTTCCTGATTTTGCACTCTGGCTACTGATTGGAAATGGCTGAACTCGGTGACAAGGCACCAAAGTCATTTTTCCTTTTGCTGTGCAGTCGAGAACAGCATTCTATGCCCTGCCTGGACTTGACCTTGAGCAGTGGAAAGGGCTAGCTGGCTTTCTGTCCACTCAGGGGGAATTGTGTGCTGGGTATCTCTGCATCAGAAGCAGAGCTCTCTCATACCACAGAGTCACAGCAGCCCTGCTCGTGCTGCTGTTGATCCTGGCATCCCTTCCCCTGGGAGATGCTGGACCTTCCTGCCCCTGCTGAGCTGGGGTGGTGGCTGTCCCTGGAGCACACAGTGCCATTCCTCTGATTCCACGCTGCCTCTGGAATTTAAGGGCTGGACCACATTATAGCTCAGTGGCTGGGTCTTTTTTCCTTCCAGCACTTGCTCTGCCTCGCCTCAGAATCTGTCCATGCATATGAAGAAAGAGGAGATGATGGCCTTTTAATGGCTAATGTTCATTTTATAGAAGCCATAACTGAAGTTATTAGCATTTTCCACTCCAGGTAGTCTCAGCTTCAGCCCACAGCTTCTTATGACTGACCCCAAAGGAGAGTGGTTGGCTTGTCACTTTATTATTGTTACAATCCAGTACTTTTCCAGGATGCTGAGTTGTTCTATTGTTTTCTTACACTTCCACTTCTGCTTTCCTTACATCTGGTACACCTCTGGAATTACCCTGGGTTCCTCCAAACTCCTCTTGTCTCTGCCAAACGGGTTTCAAGGACAGACCAGGGACCTGATCTGGCAGCTGTGGAGGTGGCTGGAGAAGGGAGGCATGGTGAGATCGGCAGTTCTGAGGTGGGTGAGAGGGAAACGGGCACCTTTAGCCTCATTTATGGCAATGATGCCCCTCCCCTCCTTTTTTTACTTTTAAGACCTCTGAAAGTTTAGAGGTAAAACTTCCATTTTGGCCTGTCTGGTCTCCAAAACTCCTATATATTCCTTTTTCGTGGGACTGGTTTTGTGCACTACATGGTGACACTTGCCCACCATTTCTTTTTATCTCCATGCTGTGATAAAAATACAGCTAAAGATAGCTAATTGCATCCATATCCTTCTTATATACTCTAGTTTTCTTCTCTTCCTCCTGATCCCATGGCCCAGTAATCCCCATCTGTCCTTCTGTTCAGTCCCTTGGCATCATACTGCAAGTATTCCTGCAGGCAAAAAAAGTCCCTTTACAGTTTAGGCATCTAGGCTGACTGGATCAAACAGCAGTTCTGCTGCTGAAAACACTGGATACTATTTTTCATGATCATCAACAGTAAAATGTGTTTTCAAGTATTAGATTTGATGCTGAGTGTTGGATTTATAACCTTAGAAAATCAGGATCTGAGGCTGTACATACATTATCTACAAAGAGCATAGCTATCTGTAGTAATAGGGAGATTTTTCTACAGATAGCTCATAGTGTGAGACTAATAAAGGTTTCATATAACAAAGCTACATGAGGCTTTAAAGCCAGATCTCAATACAAGTCCTAATTTATATTCCACATTTAAATAAATGGCCAGATTTGCAGAAGTGTTAGTGAAAAAGTTTGCCTTTTTTGGGCTCACAAGCTGGGTTCAGATGTGGGAATATGGAAGACAAGAACATTTCCTGGAAAGATCTTGCTTGCCAGAGCAGAGGGGCTGCAACAGGCAAGTACACCCCAACTCCTTCCCATTTCCCTTTGCTCTCCTGGATATACAACCTCCCCAAAGCTTGGTTAGTGAACATAAAAAAAAAACTGGTGGAAAGGTTTAAGGTTTTAAAAAATCTGTTCTACCGTCTCCTCCATAATGTTGGGGGTTTTTTGTGTAAAAAAACCAAACAATCAAACATCAAAAAAACCCCCAAAACCTAATAAAACCTCCCCACCAAAACCCTTCAAGCTGTTTGACATATTTATTTAGTTCTAAATACACCTCTAACTGCTTAAAATAAATCAGACTCTACAGGTTTGTATAGAAAATCTACCTGCTGCTTACCCTGATAAAGCAATACCTCTGTGCTTGCAGGTGTTCCACAATCTGCTTGGTAAAACAAGCATCACGTGCCATATTTATCTAATAAGAGGGAGAAACAGCTACATTCTTTGATTTCTTTATTGTTTGATCATTTGATTACTTTGCAAGCTTTGCACCATATGTTGCTAATTGACACACAACGGATGTGTGCTCTGTTGTCCTCATTAATTTGTAGAAACTAAATATTTTGTCTTCCACTTAAACTCGCTAAGATCCATCTGAAAAAATCCATAATTAGGCTCCTACTGCTTGTGGAGCGCAGCAAGGGCGTCCTGGCACCGTCAGCTGGGGAGGAGGAGGAGGAGGAGAAGGGAGAGAAGAACAAACTGTGAGTGAAATCTTCAGGCAAGAGACATATTGGCACCAGCAATTACACTTTGCAGGATCCCAAGCTAACGGTGCTTTGGAAAAGGGAAAATCAAATAAACTCTTAATATACCCCTTTGTAATGAAGATGTTGCTGAAAACAAAGCATCCCAGCTCAGGGGAGTGCAAAGGAGTGGACCTGCAGCCTCCAGCCTGGTTTGTGCTGGAAGGACCCCACAAACCCTCACCCCAACCAGCCCAGCACTTCTTTCTTGTCTGTGTTCAGTCTGGTACTGCAGAGCAGAGACCCTGACACAGGCAGGACTCCTCAGTCCCTTCAGAAGATTAATTAGAGTGAGGTTGAACAGACATGGCCCCTTCCCCACTCATTTTGCCAGCGCAGAGGGCAGCCTGGCAGGCACAGCACGGCCACGGAGCCTTGGGAAGCTGCTCTTCTTCTGCCCTTAAATCATGTTGATTCAGTGGCTAGTTTAAAAGAGCACAAGTCGGGGCTGCCAAACTGCTACCCGAGCTCCCCTTTTGCCCTCAGCACTATGACTTTCCCCCCCATGTCTCTGGACAGCCTGAATTCCTCCTCCATAAGAAATTCAATATCGCTGTTGTGTTACAAGGCCTCATTAACATGAGTAAAGTCCCCTCGTGAAAGACACCATAGAGCAACAGAATTTTATCTTTTCCCTTTCTAGCAGTGATTACTTTTCCGTTCCTGTCACTCAGTGGAATGAACTTGATATTTATTTAGAACCTGAAAATTCAGATTTACTATGCAGAAAACTCTGCGGAGCTGGCAGCCCACTTTTCTTCTAGGGGAACTCAGATGAATGCTTGGACACACTCCACCACCTTCTCCAATACAAATCCTGGGTCGTGTCCAATGCCCTTGTAAATTATCATCATCTTTTTATGCCTTAAAAGCAGGAAGTAATCAGTGGTCTAAAAAAATGGGGAAAATTGACCGCCTATCTGACTGAACAGATATATATCCAGAAAAAGAACTGAACACAGCAAAGCAATAACAGAAGTTGATCAATCTTATGTGCTGTGGCACTCACAGATGTATCCTCCCAAAGATGAATTTTCTGTCACAAGTCCAAACCACTAAAGCATGAGGAATAGCAGTAGCAGATACCACCGATTACAAGAAGCAGGAGTCTCTGATAGTTATCTAAATATCTCATAAAAATGATTATTTTCTGTCTCTAGGCTTGCCTTCCAGGTAGAAATGGAATATTGCCTCTAAATGTTATTAAGGAACAGATGGGTCTGTACTCCAGATCAGCTTTCCTTCCAATAGCAGCAATGCTCTTCATCATTGAAATGCTGAACATTTGCCTGAAACTCATGAATTGCTAACCAGTGCTCTGCTCAGGACAGGCTTTGTCAGAAGATCTCCAAGAAATAAAACAAAAAGCACCCAGCCCTGTAAAGCCACCCAGACAGATTTTTTGATAGTAGCATGAAAATACAGTTAGAGATCATAATGATTTCTCTGCAGGAGAGCCAAATCAGCTCAAGCTTGTGTCAGCTAGAGGACACTGACTTACCTAGTGGCAATAACACACACACAAAAGCAACAACTGCTGTAGCTGGCACTTGTGCAGAAGTTTCAGCTGTGGCTCTGCAGCATGACTGCCACATCTCTCAGATGAGCTTGCCCTGGCACAGAAAGCAAAGGCTGTTTTGTCTTGGCACTGCCTCCAGCTGGTTCCGGGTGGCACGTGGAAGGAGGAAGGGGCTTTGCCAGGTCCCCTGGCTGGTGGTGGCTGTGCTGCCACTGCATCCCCGAAGGCACAGGCTGTGCTGCATCATCAGGACCCAATACCCACATCAGAGAAAAGGTGCAGGTTCTCGGAGTTCTCGGAGATGTTGGTTATCTGAAAACTCCCAGGTTTGGCTTCAAAAATGACTGAAGTCTTTGCAATGAAATAAGGCAAACAGTGTCCTTTAAGACAGATGGTTTATGCCTGCTTCAGAGGGGACTGTGAAGAAGCACACTTAGTTCCTCTTGCAAAGTCTGTGGACATTAATGGAGAAACTCCAACAGGAAGAACTGAGTGCCACTCACACCTTTTCCCCATTTTATGATCTTTCCATTAGCCCTTTCTAAATCTGTAAATTGCTGAATCAGGTTTTTGTCAATTCTGGTAATGACTTCAGCTCCTCCATCACTGGACAAATCAGGTCAGTTCTCAGACACTTCTCTTGGATGACGCAGAGAACAGAATTTGGTGTGTTGCAACCATGTGCTGCATCTTTGGATGTTGTCCCCTCATATTTTAACCCTGGTGTCTTGTTTCATGACACCTTTTATGACTTTCTTTCCCATCCTCTGTATAGGCACCAGTCTATTTTCTTCCTAGTATTATACAATAGAATATATTTAATTTCCTGGATTCTCAGTGAGTCTCAGTTTCTAGAAGGAAACCCTACTAGATGTGTTACTGGGGTGAGGGGTGGGGAGTTTGTGGTCTCTTATCTATGCACTTAAAAATAAACAAATAAAAAAACCCCAACCAATCAACCAAACAAATAGATCCCCCTCCCCTTTATAAACATCCCTGAAATCCAAAGGGTACATTATCCCCCATGCTTTGAAATCCAGTTTTGAAATCAATGGGACAAGTGATTTAGAGTTCAAATTGAAAGCAAAAGTCTTAAAACTACTCAAAAGCCTGCCAGTATTTCAGCCCAAGCCATGATGTTTTAAGGAGCTCATTCATCCCATGGACATTTTGTGCTGGACAATCCATTATGATTTTTGCTGTTCTTTTCTTCTCATAAAACTATCAGGACTCCCTCCTTCTATCTGTCTTTAAAAAAAATCAAAAAATCTAATTCTTCCAGTTAAGTCATTCTTTGGCACTGGGAACACAGGAAGCAATTTCTCACTGTCAGCTGGGAAACCATAAAGTTTGACTGGGTCAAGCCCTTAATCCCTCCTCGGCATCACCGATCGCATTATCACCATTACAGCAGGACTATATATAGGGATAGGACAGGGAAGGTGCTGCTAACACAGTCTTTCTCTCCTGAAAAGTGGCCTTAGACAACTTTGCTTTCAGCTCTTAGAGCCGAGGATGAAAATACATCTTTTTGTCCCTGATAACTGGTAAGAAGAACTTGGGAGAAAAAAAAAAATACAATTTCCAAGCCCTAAGACCAAATGTTATTCACTGAAATACAGTGTCAGGTAAATAAACGAGCTGTACAGTCTGCAGTATAGACAAATAAAGTTGAAGAGTTGCAGAATACCCCCAACATTTTGACTTGTAGGGTCCATTTCAGGTCCTGTTATTTCTGTCGTTTCTTTTCCAGTAACTCGGATCCCACCAGCTGAGACTGACAGTGTTTTACACACCACAGATTTTAAATATCAAAATGACAGTTTCTCACATGTTGTTGTCCATCAGTATGAGCCATGATTGCTGTTTGGAGAAGATGTGATTGCCAACCTGTGGCTGGCGTGATTGCTCTTTGCAATCTGCTGTTCCTGAATGAATTTTTGGGGAGTGTGGGGGAGGTGAGCAGCAGGGCTGGAGTGCACTTCCCATATTAATGTTTCTGTCCTGGTTTCTCACTGGAATGCTTATGCAATTACAGTGTGCTCTGTGTGCATTTTGAGCTATTGGTCTCTTTTAAATATTTTCATACCCATTTTATACCCACTGGCTCATCTGGTAGCTGTTAAGGTCCTGTAAGGTGAACAGGGAAAAAAGACTCTATTAATATTCCCATTGAGATAAAAGTTAGTGTGTTACCAATGGCCAAAAATATTTTCCCTGGGATGTTTAGCGTTTTGGAGAAACAGACATTAAAAATCCTTTTGTACTTGATGAGAAAAGTGGCATTTAAAGGGAATTCACACAGCAGCTCTGATTTAGGACAGTTGCAAGCAGCTTCACTGTTTCCACTGAGCACAGCCCTATTTGTTTCCAGATATTGTCTTGTGTATTGAGTATATATGCAAACGTTGTTCCACCCTCTGACATAACTATATATCTCCAGTGAAAAGCTTGGCTGTAATTGCTCGAAGAACACAGAAGTTATTGGCTCTTTAGTCTGCCTGGTCCAGAAGAAAATGATCCTAGGGAAAATTCTTCTGAACCTTATTAGTGGCAGTTGACTGATGACCTGTATCACAGTAATTTTTACTTGATATGAATAAAATCAATTGTGTTTCTCTGTAGTGCAACTATCCACTTTCGCATTATTTGCATATCTAATCTGGTTTTGGATTGAATTTAGCTTTTGTCCTCGGTGATATTTCATTTTGGTTAGTGCCTCTATGGATCATGCTGTGTTTTCTTTTATTTTGTATCAGCTTTTAATTTGCTGCCTTTCAGATCAATTGATTGTGACTTCATTAGTGAGCGGACAAATAGCAGCAAGAGCTGTGTTTTCTCCTCTCGCTCTATTTTACTTGTCTCATCTGTCCCATCCATGGAGTTTCTCTTGGCTCCACGTTGCACAGTCTGCTCTGTTTCTGTCTCCCTTTAAAGGAAAGCCTCTCCAGACTCCCAGTCACTTTTATTGCCTGTATCTGCACATGTGTCTGCTCTGAAACAGGGTGGCCGAGTTCATAAAATTTTGCAGGGGAGAGCAGAGAAGGATGTTGTTGCACTGACATTAATGAAGGACCTCATAGGCCAGTGGTTCCAATTCAAGCTACAATGTCACAGCTGAAACAATGTCAGGACCCATTTCACAACGTATTACAAAAGAAAAACCACACAACAACAAAAGCTCATAACCCTTTGGATATTGCCCTGAGACCCATTCACACTGACAGGTTCTGCAGGATATTGGATGTTCTCATCTCACTGAGCAGAAATCATTTGGTGTTTCACAGGGAGGGTTGGGCTTCTTGGAAATTTAAGCCCCTTTCTGCTGCTGTAAAAACAATTTGAAGAGGAGGTCCAGAGTCCTGGGTAAATGCCAGCTAAATAGAATGAAAACAGCAGAAGGAAATATAAAATTTATTGCATTCAAGAAGTGGATTTGAGCCCATGCCTGGAAAAGAATGTCAATACACACGTATGGAAAGGAATGTATGCTGTGCTCTATAGCAGCTTATAGTAATCCTTTATCAAATGTTTTGGTTTACCACTGAAAAATAATAGATATTTGAATAGCATAAACCTTCCTCTTTCGAGGGAGTGAAAAAGAGTTTTAATTGCCTTGAATTTCCAACACTTTTTGTCCATTTGGTGGACAAGATCGCTTGATTGAGAAGGTAACAGGCAGGGCTGCAGTGCCACCAGTTGCTTTTCTGTGCACATTCACATATTGATTAATGTCCATCTTGATTTATTTTCAGAGGGCATAAGCAATGTCCTATAACAAGCACACACTTGCACTAAGTAACTGTTGATTTGTTTTGGACATACGATCAAAACCATTCAGAAGCTTCAAAGGACTTTCTGTTACATTTCTACACTTTTTTTCCCCTCATTTTGTCCTTGGGGGGAAAAAAAAGGCAGCAAAGGCATGCAAATGCAATCACACTGGCCTCAGAGGATGAATATTAAAACTTTGATAGGTTGCAGCTTTTTTCTGCTTGATGTTGATGTATATTTGTTGCCATGGGTATGTGTGGGCAATGTGTAGGTGGCTTTTCTAATGCTTTGCAGCTCATCAAAAAGTTTATCTGCTTGAAGCCAACAATGATTATTGTGCTTGTCCATGTGATATTTACTCTTATGTTGTACACTAATTAAACTGATGTAAGAGTGAACATGTTGACACTGTAAAAGTTAATGGATCTCTTCTTTAGTACTGCAGATGTTTTTAGGGTCACAATTATGGTATTAATTTTGAATGTCAGGCTGTTTGAACCCTGCTGAGTGCACTGTTCAGGTGCATAGCAAAGCAGCATCTTCCCTGTGAATCCAGAATATTTCCCTCTTGTCCACAAAGAAAATCCACCCCACAAAGCAGGGTAAATTAGAACAGAGTTAATTCTTGAGATGCTCCCAATGACTCTTGTGCTCTGAATTAAAATCAGAATGTGTACAATGTTAATGTTGTAATTAAATTTTATTAGATTTAAAGCTCAACTTTTTCATGGTGAGTTACAGAACTTTCCTGTATTATTATACTGATCATTGCAGTAAATTGCTTGAGAAAGTAAGGCTTGAAGGCCAAGATCCTCAAAAGGATACTGAGACCTGAAAGGGACTGTCAGCATTCAGGTATTTGACTTTAAGGCTGCTGCTCTTCATCATCCTCCCTCTCTCCTCTCTCCTTACATGCACTTCTAGAAATGCAGAGGAGGGAAGGACGAAGAGAGCTGGATGTCCCCTCAACATGACCCCATGAGTATGACCTGAAGTTACTCTGACTGCAATTCACCTCCTGAAAAAGAGTCTTGTGTGGCTGGACTCATGGCATGGCCTCTGGAGGGCTTGGAGTGCATTTCAGGAGCCACCACCCCCTTGGATATGACAAGAAATGCCGTAGCATTAGTTCAGAGCTGCACACAGGATAACCTGCCCTTATTACTGGCAGCCCCTGACCTAGCACAAGGCTGTGTGGAGGGCTGAGGGTCCCCAGAAGGCAGGTTTTGTGTTAGTGTTGCAGTGTCTATATCCTGTTGTCTCTCCTGTGCTTAGTTGACTGCTATTCCGGCCCTCACTGAACAAGCCTCCTCTTGACACCGGGTGTCTCACTGGCTATTAGCCTGTCTGTAACCTCTGTGTTTACGGGAAAAAATGATGGAGACAAAGGTAACAAGGCAATCTGGGCATCACCTGACGGGTTCTGAGTTCCACAAGGCAAGGCTGTCGTGACCCAGGCAGGGAGCAGGGCTGAGCAGTGCGTGCTGATCCCAATTTTATGGCTGGCTGTGCTGCCCTCAGAGCGCTGGGGTAACGTGCAGATCAGAGAGAAACCAGCCAAGCCCAAAGGCTTCTGAAGCCAACAGAAATGTTCTCCTGCAATCCAGTGAGCTGTGGATCAGGGCAGTTAAGAGAGCTCTGACAAGGGGGCATGTGGAGACATTGAATCCCACCCCCCACAGGTTGGATAGAGATGGATGGGGGGAACTTTGCCCAGAAGCATCTCCCTTGTGTAGCACATGCTGCATTTCTACCTAAAGAAAACTGGTCTATATTCTGTATACGCTCTGTTGACCTCATCAACTAAATCCTGCAGCTCTTTCCCCTGCACTCTTTAATATCTTACTGTACCTTGTAGGTGAATTCGCAGAAAAAAAAATATTGTACTGGCAATTAATCAATTGCACCGTGTTGTAATTAAATGACTATATCAAAGAGGAAGAAATTAAAACTGGATCCCTTAAAACAAGTACTCAGTGATATAATTACAGCATACCCTATGAGCAAATTAGCTTCTGCCTAAGAGAGATCTGACAAACTAATAAACACCTTGCTGCGTAAATTGAGACCAGGTATATTTTCAGACTCTTAATCACTGAAGCTTACCAGAGAGTGAAATGGAAAATCATTCTTCTTCTTCTTTCTCCTTTCTGAGTGAAACACTCAGTGCTGGTCTTACTTCTTCATATTACTTTGGATAGTTTATTCCATTTGACTTCCTAATATTTTCTATTCTTTCTTTTTGTCATCAGGGTATTTGCCATAGAAGGAAATGTCTAGTTCACCTATTCACTGCAATTTTGGTGAATAGAATTGATTAATGAAAAGCCAAGCATTTGGCAATGGTAAAGGTTATGAACCTCCTGGCCCACATAACTCACTTATGCTGTTTGGAAAAGAAAAGAAAATCTGTTAAGGCATCAGAAATCTTGTTGATTGACAATATGCACAAAGCAAAGAATGTTCAAGAGGTAACTTCATATTTTGTTCTTAATATAATCTCAAAGATCCCAATATATGCGAATCATTCTACTAGAGAAAGAAAAGTCAAGAAAATGATGAAAAGTAATTATGTTAGGAAGTGAAGGCAAAAAGAGAAATCAGAGTTCAACAGATCATTTTAATTTACTGTCACAAGAGACATAAAGCTAACAAATGAGAAGATACCATATTCATGTCGAAATGTGCAGTAAATATGACAGTGCATCATAAGAAATGTTCTGATATGATTCACTAAAGTCTTGTTCAAATTAATATACTACTTGTTGAAAATGTGTAGGAGCTGTTAGGTTTATTTTAAGGAAATATATTGACTTTAAGGAAGGAAGAGTCACTCTGACAGACATTAAAACACTTGAGTGAATTAAGGAACATTACACTGAGTGTATAGCAAATGAAGGCATGATATCTCTGGAAGGGTTTTACAGTGCGAGAACTCTTTAATGAGGTATCTGAACTGCATGGGAGAACAGCTCTCATAGCCTCTGGAACTTGACTACAAAGAAGATATTGATCTGTAGATGTTATCCCATTGTATCCCAGATTAAAAGATGACAAAATCTTTGGGAGGTAACTGAGAAGATTAACCTGTCAAGGAGACACCCCATAATGAGATTATTCCAATGTAAGACTTTTCACAAAGGGAAGAGATTATTAAGAGGGAGCACAAGTGTTTAAAGGGGCTTTTAGTGGGAGCTGGTTTATGTGTGTGTGTTCACATGGATGTGTGTGTATGTGCTTTAGGTTGACAGCAAGGATTGAAACACACAGAGAGAGAATGCTGATCTGTGTGTCAGGACATACAGATGAGAACCCTTCTATTTTTAAAGCTCTTAACAAAGTCCACTATTCTCTCTCCCCATGACCCCAAGCTCCACCATCGCTGTTTTAAGCAAAATACATTTTACAGCCCCAGAGAGCATTTCTGAGAAATAATCAGCTCTGTGCTTCTGTGACTCTCTGCAGAGGCTACAGGTCAGTAGACTACAATTACCCCTTGTAGTTGACTACTCTTCCAGATTTATAGGAACTAAATGGTACATTTAATGCATTCTTAAGGATATCTTTATAGCTATATAGCTGTATCTATTCATGTATCAGTCCTCCTCTGGGGTGATTGGTGAGCCTGTGCCCTTGTCTGCTGATCTATCAGAATATTTTTGCCATTTGTGATTTGTGTTTACTGCACATGCAGATTTTGCTCTGATCCTGCAAAATTCTGTGCAGGTGTTTCTACCACACTCACTTTTACAGATTTTCAGGCTGCTGTTTGAACAGCTCCTGCCCTGCCTCCCCTGTCCCAGGGAGGCACAACTACACCTAGCTAGTTGCATTTTAATGGTTGCCATTAAAAAGTTATCAATCACTAAATTCAGACCAAATGTTGCCTTCTGTTTATGGTCTAGCACTGCATCAGCTTATTAATAAAGGCTGATGGACTGATTAAATAAGTTCATTTTCCTGGTGGGGGGGCATTTTGCCATCTTGACTCATCCCTCTCTAAGCATGAGCTATAGTACAGGTCACTCAGCCTTCCTGATGTCTGTGTGCTGTGGGAGCTGTTCAAATGTTTATTGTTGAAACAGCATGAAGGTGCTAGAGAAAGTCTGTTTTAACAACCAGGGCATGTCAAGGAAGTTCCATCAAGGATTAATCAGATCTCTTTGCTGATTTCCTGCCCTGTAATGAAGCAATATAGTGCTGAGTTAACTTTGAAGCTGGAATGATTACAACTCTGTATCTGCCCTCTTGCTCCTGACCATCATTTATACTCTCAAGGCTGAAGTCTATAATTCACACACTGAATGAGCTTGTGCTGCCTGGGGAGTCCTGACCACTCGTAGAAGGCAGTGCTTCCAAAGACACTACCATGAAGATGGACCTGGAGCAAATCCAGGAGAGTTTATTAATTGATTCTCTCTTTTAGAAAGATTAACACCTTTCTTTGTTCCAGTTTTCCCCTGTGAAAACTCTGTATTTCTACTGGAAGAAGCTCAGAGGGCCAGACCTGATAGCAGCAAAGAATAAAGATGCTCAAGCTTAATTTTATGGATGTAAAAATGGCCTGTCAATCTCGAGAGCTACCTGAGATATCTGATGCACTCAGGAGGTGTCAGGCCCTTCTAGTTCAGACCTCTCAAGCAACATGGGAAGGTCAACCTGCTGTGGCATCTTGACAAATGCGCAGCCAGCGCAGCGATGAAATTCCTCACAAATTATCTTCAGAATACTCCAATTGAAAGTCTGCTTAGCTTTGGAGCAATGTTTGTGCCAGCCTTGCTTGCTTTCATTTAATTCATCACAGCACTGTTAATCCTCCCTTTTCCTGCCTCTCTGGAAAGAAAGCAAACCCTTCCCTAAATATTGGGTACCCCTATTCAGGATTTTTTTTTCGCTTTCTCTGGCAATGAGGAGCAGTGATGGTCTCACCCTCTGTTATCATTCCCAGGTGGAATGTGGGGTGTCCCCACAGGACATCCATGGGATGTGCAGCTGAGCTCAGAGCACACAGCAGTTCTCCCCCCACGCTCCCCTGAGCGCTGCGTGTGACATTGCTGAGCACGTTGCCAAATTAGCAGACAGAGGTGAAGTAGATGACATAAATTATGCAAATTTAAAAGCCATACCACACAAAAGGTTAATCTACAAAGTCAGCACACCCGGTAAGTGGGGAAAACTCTATTCATTGGGCTCCAAAAAAGGCTGCTGAGTGACAAGGAATAAGTCGTGGGCAACGTTTCAAAAGGGTGACTGAGGCAATAGGATTGGTCCCATCAAGGATGATTTAGGGACTACTTTTCATATTACATATGTAAACTTGGCAGCAGGTGTATTTTGAAAAGAGAATAAATTTATTAGCATTAGAGAAGGAGGGCAACAAATGTGATGGAACAAAGCCAACAAATTAAAAATAATTTGACAAAATTAATTAGGCTTATGTGCAAGCAAATGTGGGATACACTTTTCAGTGGGCAAGTCTAAGGTAATGCAGCAGGGGACAAACCATAATTGTAAGGCTATACTCTTAGGAGACATCGATCACAGTGGGGGCTTCAAGATGATTTTAGATGATATATAGATATGTAAGAGTAGAGAAAGTCCAGCAATAATTTCAAGAGCATATTGACTGAAACATGTGAAATGTAAAAGGTGAACAGGAAAGTAGGCTGATGCTCATTTATTAATATTGATTTGCATTATAGTAGCAACTTTGTACACCAGCCAAGTCCAGGATCCCATTCTGCTCAGCACTGGATCAACACACAGTGAGAGGTGTTTTATAATCTAAATAGACGGGAGAAAAAAGAAATAGAGAAGAATTATAATCCCAAATGACAGACAGAGAACTGAAGCAGAGAGATGGTAAAGCTTGAGCTGTTTGGAAAATGTGACCTTTTAATTAAAAATACAGCTGAAAATGAAAAATATTTAAATTTTGTCACAATTCTCAGGGGAAATTTTTAGCTGCAGCAAAAAAACCTCAGTGTTTTGGGTAACAACAACAAACAATGAAAATATTCCTGCATGTCTTTTCCTTTACTGCCCTCACAAGAAAAGCTTTTTCAAGGGAAGCGGAAGAATGAATTCATTAATATGCACATTAGTTCTCTGCAACCCAAGCTTCCAATTTAAAGAAACACTAATTTGAAAGAAAACTCTTAGCCATTCATATTATTTGATGTCTACCCAACAGGAGATGCACAGGGTACCTGAACACAACTCTTTTCCACGCTGCTATAACCACAAGAAAATCCTTCTTAGAGACAGGGAAGAAGCTGCTTAAGGATATAGGACTTCTCTTCTACAGGAGGTAGAGAGCTGTTACAGATTTTTCTCTGCCCTAGTTGCTACTTTCTAAAGCCCCATGAACATTTCAGTTCACGGTGGCTTACTCCACGTTTAATAGTGTAAGAAGTCATCTGCTACTCAGTGTGCCCTTAAAAT
Organism: Xenops minutus; assembly: GCA_035221455.1. Lineage (NCBI taxonomy): Eukaryota > Metazoa > Chordata > Aves > Passeriformes > Furnariidae > Xenops > Xenops minutus. Next base: position 16,420,018 of record JAWWEE010000018.1, read on the forward strand.
GTCTGTGTGAGGAGCGAGGAGCCATAAATTCAACCCTCGCTTTGCTGTGCTCTGGTTTCTTGGGGTGGACAAGCCCAGAGAACATCACAGTTATTTTAGCATGATGGGGAAATAAGATAGACACCATTAACATTTTATGAGCAGTTTTGGTCCTTGAAATATAAGACACTCAGCAGAGATTGAATAGGTAGGGCTGTAGCAACAACAAAAAAATAAGGGTTCAAAGGTTCGTGGAAGGTGGGTCAAAAGGAAAGATTAGCTAGTCATAGGGGATTATCAGAGCAAAGAGGTAGATAAACTCCTGACAGGGGTGACAGATTCATGCCAATAAGTTATCTGTGCTGCTAAATAATTCACGAGGAAGAGCACGGGGACTGAAGCTGAGGGAAATGCTCATGCAAAAGGAGTTTCAGAAGAGTCTCATACAAAACTTCAGCTGCCCCAAGTCATCAGCAGAGCTGAGGGTTAGGAAATGATGCTACACAAAGCAAAAAGAGATTTTTTTTTTTTTTACTTACTGATTTTTCATAAGAAACAATTTAAAACCAGCTAGAAATTTCCTCAAAAATCCACTCTCAAATTTTCCTGTTTGGATGAGGAAAGTAACCCATGTCACTGCACTGGGTATTTCAGGCAGAGCCCATCCATTATTTCTGCTCTAATCCATTTTAGGTATTAGTTATTTTATATTAATTATTTCATTGCATCCCAGAGCAGTGACCTTTTCCTTCTTGCCAGCTCTTCATCAATACAAAAATCCTACAGGAAAGATTTTGTTTCTGTTTTTCAAATACAGCATTCTACTCCGGGAAAAAACCCCATCAAAGGGATAATATTTATATGAGAGGATATATCAGAAAGCAAAATCAGTGGAACTGTTGGCTGAATTATTCCTTTGCCTTTCAAATATGTTTTAGTAGCATCTATCAGTGTCTGTCAAATGCTAATAATACTTCAGAGGAAACAAGTTTAAATTGCAGCTCCCCTTCAATAAACTTCTGACTTTCACTGAATGGCTTATAAGCCTGAGAAACATACTGTGTGATAGGTTTCTATCTCTGGCCACAGAGAAACCTTCATTTTTAAGGCTTTAGGATATGACAAGAAAACTATACCCAGAATAAACTGATTTCTGCTGCTTCACTTTTTTTCTTAAAAATTTTCACTTAAAATTCTGTTCTTCAAAAGATGCCTAGCAAAAAAAAAAAAAGATTTACAATTTGAAGACTGCAAAACTAAAATAAGCTGGAACGTATATTAATTGAGGGCCCTATCTTTAATTGTAGATGTTAACACCTTCCAGGAACCATCAGAATGAGGCATGGTTATGCCTGTGCACATTCAAGGGCACTGCACAGCTCGTGCAGTAGAGCAGCTACATGTCCATGCAGAAGCTTATTAAAGTTCCCTATCTGAGCATGTTAGCAGGCACAGCTTTCTCTCCTGATGTTCAAAGCACTAAAAACTGGGAGGCTGCTTCTCCCTCCAACCATAAGCATGGTTAGGATTTCCAAGGACATCAACACGCTGCTTAAAAATGACAGAAAATACAATGAGGTTCACAAGTGGAGGGAACAAAACTCTCTTGGGAACGATAGCCAGGGTCTGTTTAAATATTTAAGTATCTAAAGATGCCAGCCGAGTCAGGAGGGGATTTTCAAAAAGCTTCTAGAAGAATAAAAAAAAGGATAAAAAGGGCAGCAGAAGGAACCACTGCAGCACTGCCAGGCCTGTCTCGGGCTCTGAATGGGAGGAGCAGCAATCCCTATCCCGACATCCCAAAACTCCGGGTGCTAACGTGACACTGGGAATGTGTCTTGGGGGAAGAAGGCAATATGAAGGGCTGCTGCTTTGTATCCACATGTACTTGCTGTATTTCCTCCTAAGATCTTACAATTTGTTAAAGAGAACTAAAGTACAGTAAGATGTGGGAAATACTGCAAGTCATCTGTGTGTCAGACCTCGCTCTCAGCTTAACAAATAAATAATACATATTTACACCTACACACTTATTCCCCTGTGTGTTTAGCAAAGGAACAGGAGGAGTAGCAGCACACATAGGACCAGAAAGAAAATGGTAACCAGAATATATTCCCCTGCTTGTGCCAATTGTTTTGATGCAATAAATCATCTGAAATGGCTCTCTGTAGTCAGAATGATGTTTCATGGATCCCAGACAAGAAGTCAAGAGCTCACCAGAGGATGACATGGAACAAAACCAAAGCTCTGTCTCCTTGAAGGAGTCTTCCCCATCTGCACAAGCATTTTCTGTCTGCCTTTCCCTGCAAAAGAGGGAACTGGCAGAGCCCAAAAGATTGGGATGGCTCAGATCTTTGGAGGATGTGATGATGTGCAAAGCTTCTTTCACACACACACAGAGACAGATCTATCTATGCCATGGTCAATCTCTGGAATTCGTGTTTCTCATGGCAAGGAACATGGAAGAATCTCTGTTGCCCAAGAAAGGGAAAAATCAGCAGGAAAGACCAATCACAAGTGGAGCATTATAAGTTCCATAGTGTGCTGCAGCCAATTTGTGAAACAGCTGGTTTATTTTTATCATCTTATTTTATCATTGACTTGGCCACAGCTGACAGGCACAACAAGGATTATTAGTTCTTTATCTTGGTTTGGAAAGATGCTTGGCATTCTGTCTATAGTTTCCTATCTCATGCTCTGGATATTTCCAACTTATCATCACTAAAAAAATACACATAAACATATAGCAAAAGAGCAGATCATTCACTCTTCCTGAATAAAGAAAAGTGGTGCATGTTATGTTATAATAAAAGCCTGAGCTGCTGCAGGCTGCAGGCCATTGCAGTCCTAGGTACATATATAATAAATCAAAAGGACAATAATTTATTCTTAACCATAGAAGACAGCTCAAAATGGTTTCTTTACACTTTTGAGACATACCTAAATGAAAAATCTGCAGCAAGATTGTCCCTTCGTATGCATCCTTCAACTAAACTGGATATAAAAATGAGCACCTGAAGAGAGTCTTTCTAGCCAGTGTAAAATCACGTGGTGCTGTCAGCTAGGAATTCATGGCACAGAACCAAACACACGTCCCAGCTGACATAAATGGAGTAATGGAAATCTTTTGGGATCCATGTGCAGCACAAAAATACATTAAGGGTATCATTCAGACCCCTGAGACATACAATGACCCTGCAATTACTGGCTTCACTCTCCAGTGATTTCTCATCAGGTCCAGGGCTGCTACTTAAATTCCCAAGCTTCTCCTTTGGCTTTAGCCCTGCAGAAAATTTTATTGTGCTTAACTATTCCAGATTTTTTTTAGAAAAAGATAAACACAGCTGGAGTCACAGCAAGTTGAACCTTTTTCTTCAACATTTCTCCTGCAACTCTTTTTAAAGTGATAACCAACTACACAACCATGTAAAGAAGCTCCTCGACTTTTTCAAGCATCTCCTGTGTTCTACAGAAACCTTTCAGTCTTTTCTGTTTCAGAAGATAGACTGACCCAAGCATCAGCTTGCTGCCTAGATGTTTTCTGTAATCACATCACATTCACAGCAGAAAACTGGGGTTTGGGTATCTACAAAATTCAGCTCATAGCTTGGGCTATGCCAGCAAGGAAATAAAAGAAGGTAAAGAATTAGGAAATTCTATTAAATCCTTTAAGGGTATCTTTCCTGGTGATGCTCAGGAGGAAATAGTTCTTGTATTATGTCACCAGTATTTATGATCACATCACTGTCTCCCAGAGACCCCTCAGAACACCCTACCAGATCATCCCTTCCACCAGAGGCTGCAGATTCATCTCCAGGACACAATCTTCAGTCCAAAGAATTTACAATGAAAGCATAAAGATGACCCAATTCACTTGAGTTGCACGGGTGCAGAGTGCTTGGTTATTAAATACTAGCCAAGTGTATTTTTCCTGGGGCTTGGGTTGGTTTTTGAATGTTTTGTTAAACACTGAAATTTGCTAGGATAGGGATGGAAAATCAGAGCATTTAACTAAAAGCAGATTCCCCAAATCCTTTATGAACCATCTCCTTTGCTGTTACCACTTCACTGACTATGAAAACTGCACATATATGAAGGTGACTGGCTTTTTGACTTAAAATGATTTCTTACTGAAGCCTGCTCATTTTTACAAATAGGTATATCCTTATTTTATTTTATTTTTTTTAAAGTTTTTGTAGTGGATCCTGTCTTTGGGAATTGGGGGCAACAGTAAGATTATTGGGAGTCACCAGATGGTGCTATTGTACATTGTCTGTCTGGTTCAGTTCATCTGGCTATCAAGGGAATCTCCTCAAGAAATGCAAAGCATCAGCTGTGGTGCAGTTCCTACCAGAATCTCCAGTAAACCTTGTTTCTTGCCTGAACATCCCTGATGAAGAATTACATTTTTAAGTACAAAATCCATGAACCTTTTTGGTTTCTGTGCAAAAGGAAACAAAATATTCTGTGAAACCAGGTCACCTGCGTTACTCACATGAGTAATGGTCAACACTGCAAATTGACCATTTATGCCAAAATTATGAACTGCGCAAAGTAAATTCAGAAAGTCAGAAAGAACGCCTGGAGAAGAGGTAACTGAATACAAATAACACCTTCTCCAGTTCTCTGGTGGGGAATGAAAACATTTTTGCCTGCTAGCCCAGGATGGAGATAAAGATGTGGTGTTTAGATGCTTTATAATACTCGGATAGCTCTGTCAGCTGAAGCAGCTGCGTACATATTGTAAAAGGCCTGAAAAATACATCAGCCTAAATGTGTTTTCATGCTGCTTGTTTCACAGCAAAGAGTAAGGAACAAGACAACCTGTCGTCTCTAACAGCATCTTACTCGCTGACTGAGGTTAATGCATTTCTTGGTGTGGAAGAAATGTTTTGGGATGAATTCCCTACAAACTGGAGGAGCGAGGAGCTAAGCTTGACTGAACTCACTGCTGCTAAAACCCATGAAACCACACGAACCCGGGCAAAATTTGTGTTCAGCAGTGGGTGTTTGGAGGAGCAATGTCTCACCAGGCTTTTGTGTAACCACACAACTGTAAAATAAGGGCTATGGCAAGAAACAAAATCCGGAATAAATATGTGACAGCGCTGATTCCTTTAATCAATGCCCTCAGGATGTATTAGCACTCTGCCTCCTTACTGCTCTGTGATTAATCAATAGAAATGCAGTTTCCAGTTAGGGCAAGTGTCACCAGCAGGCACAGTTGGACCTCCAGGGCTTTTTCCTCAGTGCACAAATCAGTTCTGTCTGTTCTTGCTAGGAGGTTTACGGTCTGCAAGTGTTTTGCATAAAAGCAGCAGCCACAAAGCTGTGCAAAGCCAGGGATGGCAGCAGGACACGGTGGTTCTGGACAGTGTCACATCAGCTCACATGGAATTGGGAGGTCAATACTCCACTGGAAAAATTGACTCCCCAGACCCCAGTATTTCAAATCTCTTCAATATGCCAGCAATATCAGGTCAGAACTGAAGGCTTTGGTTGAAAGAGTACAATACCAGATATTTTCCTGTCTCTGTTTTTGCATCATCATCCGAGTAATGACACTCTGCAAAGGAGTTCACAGTGAGGCAGAGTTTCTACAGAGAAATGATGCTCTATTTTCTTAACCAGATGGAAAAAGAGGCTCTAAGAAGCCAGGGATCATTCCCATTTTCATGATTGCCTGGTCAGTGCACAGCTTTCTCTCTTCCACTTCACCTTAAAGCTACAAGAAGCCTGGATAAAGTCCCATGTCCCATGGCTGAACCCCTGGACAGAGACACCACCCACCTGAAGCTGCCTGGAAGTTACTGATCTACAAACACCTCTCTATTCACTCCTGTTTATTAAGCAGGAAATATTACCAGTGTTTTCTTTTTCTGTATCAGTGATCCAATGTCCTGGCATTGCAGAATAGGGCTCCTAATTTATGTGCCGACATCTTTTGAATAAAGTATAAAGCTGAAATGTTGTCTGCAGCTCTTCTTTGCGACTGTTTCTAAAGCAGTCTGTCTGCACTGGAATTCTGTTTCATTATTTTCTTCCCTCTTAACTTGATTTATGATTCAGCCTATCTCTTCTCAGCTTTCCAGGCTTAAAAGCTTTTTTTTAGGAAGTTCTTCAGAAACTGCTGTTTTCTCCTTTTGGGCTGATGACACCCTGGCAATATTATAACTACATGCTTTGAAATGGTGTTAGAAAGACATATAATGGCATTTCCCAAAGAACACACAATCTGATTCCTTGCTTCAGAGACCAGTTTTATCACTTTTTAGTCAACTTACTTATTTAGTAAACTCCTTTAGATCTTGACATAAGTAGATATCCTTAGGATTTTTTTCTGCTGATTTAAGTAGCTCCTTTTGCATCTGTTTTGCCTGTTTTGACTTGGATCTAATCATAAGTAAATTTTATTTCTTTTTATTATTGATGCTTGATTGTATGTGATTGCCTGTTAAGACACTTGGCATGTTTAATAACATTTGATTGCTATTACCTTATATGTCTGTCTTTCAGGGCTCACTAGACTGAAAGAGTTAATTATTAATAATTATTAGTAATAATTGTTTTCACTGAACCACCTTTTTCTCTCAGGTGGACCTCCTACCCACGGGCTAGCAAACTCATCTGCACCCTTCATGTCATTGCATGCCACTTAACTTCTTAAATCTTGTTCTCAAAGTGAGGGCAATCAGGGAAGTGCTGATTCTAAGAGCTGAGTCAGCATTCCCAAATTCTTCTTTCCAAAAATAAAGCAGTATTTTAGTTTGTACATTCTGGTCTGAAGTTTTATTTTAATCCGTCTTTACTTAAAGGGAAGAAATTAGTGGAGGAAAAAATAAAAAAAAGATGGAAAAGGCTTAAAAAACAATTTCTCCTTTGCCTTGGCATAAAAACATAATGCCTCTCTTGAGCAGGCTGGGTGTCAGGCATAGAACCAATGCCTTAAGCTGATGTTTTGTTAGGAAATGTCCTTGCAGGACCCTGAATGTGCTGGGCTCCCAGGAACAGTGGGAGCTCATGTTGGTCATTTTTTGGAACCAGATATTGCTCAGAGCGAGGAATCTCTCAGAAAACCTGTTTGGTTTCTCCAGATTTAAACTGCTCTCAGAAAAAAAATATGTTTCTTTTATTCTTTAAATGAGGAAAAAATAAATCTTTAGAAAATACCTCTATTTTTATAGAATACGTCTAGTACTACAGAATAAATTCTATTTATTTGCCTTTGTCTGTGTTCAGTACCTAACACAAGAACAGCTGTGCTGTCTCCATCCATCTCATCCGCATTGCTTGGACTAACAACCCCTTTTAACATCTTTTAGGAGTGCATTTACCCTCGTGTCTCAGACACCAACAGCAACAGTGGCCATAAACAGACGCCTATGGAAGAGCAGGAACAAGCCATTCCCATGATCTTTCCCCTGAGTGCTTTTCCAGCTCCCAACTGTTTGCAGCTCAGGGGATTTCCTGATCTGATGTTGTTAACTACAGCATAAGGAAAAAAGGTATTGTGGAGCTTCTTTGATCTGCTGGGTTCAGCCTGAAGTAGAACATGCAGCTGAAGTAGCCCAAAGCTTCTCTAATACATGGCAGCTCCCAGGAGGCCAAAGACCTGCTGATCCTGGCTGTGTGGTAGGCACGAGACTATGCAGGACTAGTTTTTTATCATGCATGGCCAGTAGGAGTACTTAGATTTACCAAAGTCCTATTTTGATTTAAAACATATTAAAAAAAAGAGAATTAAATACCAGATGTGGGTTATTCTCACAGCATTCCATTCCATCCCTTCCAGTTACATGTTTTCTTCCTATGTCAACAAAAGAAAGCAATTTCCAACTCCATTGCATGAGCAGCTGACAAGGGACCTCAGTACAAGAGCTATGTGAAGCCTCAGAGCCCCAGAACAACCCACTACAATCTGTTTCCTCCTCCTCTGAGAGACCTATTCAGCAAAACATACAGGAAATTTTATGGTCATAACCTGACCAAGGTGAGATAATACAAGAATATTTTGTTGTAGTGCTAGAGGATCCAGTTCCACCAATTCAAAACACCCTAGACTGCCTCTTTCTTGGAATACTGCATGCATTAAAAACTAAGCCCAAGAGAGAGATTATAGACTAGCATGAGGCAAGGTAACCTTCTAGAATCCCAAGGGAGAAAGCAAAAGGAACAGGTTTTTAACTCGTATTTACAAAGGCATAATGAATTTTACATAAGCAAGATACAAAATTGAAGACAAACAATGAAATACAAAGAGATCTCAAGATACATGATGAACCAAGAATTCATGCATAATATACAGTATTTCAAAGGCATGTAAAGAAGCAGTGTAGGAATCAGATGTTTCTGGTGTATACAGAGTGCTTTCTTTGAGAGATATTTCTCCTTAAGGAGCTAAGCCTTGAAGATGCTTCAGGCCCAGACCTTCTGGATGCAGGAGGGCAGGAAGGATTCCCTGGTTTAGCTTGAGTTCTATGTGGATATACATTATTGAGGATCATTTCAATGTGCTCACTTCTAATTGTCTCTGGAAATACTTGCATGCACTGTTACAACAGCACACTCAGCTGATTTAAAGGTAACTCATGACCTATTAAAGCTGAACCCAGATGGTTTTAGCTGCTCTTTGAGATGTTATTGTCTTAGGTCTAAAGCAATTGCACAATTGTATAGTGTTACTTTTTATTCAACCTGATCACAGGTTGATTAAAATGCCAGGTTATTTTCAGATGTAAAAAACTCAAACAAAACAGCTTTCTAATTATTTAAACAACATTCAATTTTCAAATGTTATTTTTTTATCCCCTGCATCACAATGACTTTTTTTCCTTAAGACATTTCTAGATCTTCAGAGACAAATTTCCTCTAAGGCTACATAATATCAGACAGCTTTGTCATAAATGGTTTGATAGGTATAGAAAATTCCATGAGAAACAGAAGCCCAGAAAATTTCCCAGTGCAATTCCTACTTTTCAAGACTGAGAAAACTTATCATTGAAGAGAATATCATAGAGTTGGCAAATCTGCCAATGATAAGGAGATGTATCCTAAAATCAATTTTTGAAGCCAAACATGTAAGACTAATCACTTTATTTCCATGCTCAACAGGTGCTGATACCAGAGGGAAAATACTAAGTAGCGTATGACACCCTTGAGAAGCATGTAAGATATTTATCTGCCTAAAAGCCATGACAGTTGCATAGAGAAAAGGTTGTGAATGTAAATGGGAAGAAAGAGTTTAAGGAGGGAGGGTGAAATGTGGATGCTGCTGAAATCCCTGGCAATTTAAATTCAGTGGGACAAGGATATCCCTGAGCTGAGCCTTAGCCTGGCCCCATTACAGAGCTCAGGCTGCCCAGCCTGTTCTTTAGGTCAGGTCACAAATCACAGAAGCATAGAATGGTTTGGGTTGGAAGGGACTTTAAAGACCCACCTTGTTCCAACCCCCTGCCATGAGCAGGAACACCTTCCACTAGACCAGGTTGCTCAGATGTGCCTTTTCATTTTATGAAGGGTTTTGCTCAGGTCCCTTTTCCTACGACTGTGTCTTCCTGCTGGAGCAGCCCCCTGGTATCTGACCCAGTTTTGAACCCGAGATGGTGTAGTTGCTGCCTTGCCCAGGGCAAATACAATTGCAATTCCAATGGAGAGGCTTTGAAACCATATTTTTATGATAATGGCATGTGAAACACAGAGCTGCACTGGCCAGGGCAGATGCAAGAGCTGAAAATAACACGAAAGAAAGCAGTGCCCCACTCTCTTCACACATCCAGTGCAAGCAGCTATGCCCAAAGTCAGGAGGTTTAACAGCTCTGGGCCCATGTGTCAGCTTAAGTCCTGTGCACAGAGATATTCAAAGACTGACACATTCTCCCTCTCTCTCTCAACTACTTTATTCCCCTTAAAATATACTTATGTATCTGCTGTTCCTCTGTGAAAAGATGAGAGATTAAGCTGGCTTGTGGCTGGGTAAGAATGGTGAGATGTTCTACCCATAAGTAAGCTGTATATTCATGGGAGAATATATTAAATGACCCTTATATCATAAGAAGGGATTTTTTAAAAAAATCCATAACTGTGAGATTTAAGAGCATATCTCTCACATTTGAATTTCCTAGCTGATATTTGGTTGGGCTTTAGAAACTGTCACACAATAAAGCCATTAAAATTCTGTGGTTAATTTATTTCTGCAGTATTAACTTTCCCATTACTCATGATGAATATCTTGAGTTTGGATATGTCTTAGAAGAACCTCTGACAGTGATAACTTGCTTTTTCTCCCATTTCCTGTGGAAATGTTATTTTTTAATATATAAAACAGTAACTTTTGTAATAAACTTGCACAGTGAATTTTAAATAATGATTTTGAGTTAGTATCGTTGCTACCAAAATAGGGAATGATAAGCTCTTTTGTGCATTTGTTTGGTTAATTATTCTGATTTGTATTTCTGGGCAGAATTCAATATAACCGAGCCTTGGAAAATACAGATCCCATTGCCAAAACAAATTTTCTCACTCTTATATCCATTCATTTCCTAGACAATAGGTGAGGTCAGAAGGGAAACTAGGAGTCATTCCCATAACACAGGCAAACCACTAATGAGCTACCATGCATCATATTCTCCTCTAACCAAGCTGTAATTGCTTCCAGAACACCTGTACTTAGGCCAGATACAATCATGTGGAGGGGGTGGGCAAAGGAGCGGTGGTGCTGAAACAAGGAGGGAATGGAAACAGATAGTCCAGCCAACGAAGAGCTGTGGAATTAAACTGTGCTCCAGCTCTGGCTTTGCACAATAACAGAGGAAGCTCCCAGGTCCCCCAGGAAAACCCACAGATTCTTTCAATAGGCGGAAGGGCCAGTGCCTGAGGCAATTAGCAAGGAGGCCAACTTTTAGCTCTGTGTTTGACCACCTTCATGATCTTAATCAGGTCCCCTTTGCATCCTGCACCTCAGTTTTTCTTCTTCTGTGACATGGCAGGAATATTTTGCTCTATGCCTGTGTTTTGGAGGGGACAAATATACTAATGCCTGTGAGATACGTCTGTACTACTGAAAAAGGGATAAATGGAGGGCCAAAATTCACTACCTGCCCATGGGGATGGGTGTAGGATTGCAAGTGACTGAATTACTGGGAGTTTTGCAGTTGGGGCGAACTCACAGGACAAGCTCAATTGCAATAATTCAGCTGAAAGGCACAAGTTCATAACAGACACAGGAAAAGACCTGCACTGCTCCAGAAAACAATTAGATGCTGGAGGTCAGCTGAGGAGCAGGAGCTCCTTCCACAAAGGGGCCCAGTGGGAGAAAGGGGATAAAAACAAACATGTTTCCATGAAGCACAGGCTGTGGAACATTCAATTCACCTCATCTCATTCCTTCCCCAGCTTAATTCAGGTTGAATTAAGGAAGAGTTTGCTTCTCATCCAAGTAAGGATTAGAAAAGTAGCTGTACAGCACTGCAAATTGTTACTCTAGAATGCTTCAGGTTAGCTTGGTTTTCAGAGTTGAGCATACATTTTGTTTATGCTTAAAGGGCTCAGAAATGCAAAAACATGCAAAACCCAAACAATAGTAGGGTTTATTCCTTCAAGAACTGAAAAAAAATGGGCCCTGTGATCATAATAAAAGGGATTATTATTATTATTGTTGTTGTTGTTGTTATTAGTTGGAGGGAAAAGGGTGTGATGATCTCTTAAGGATTTTTCTAAAATGTAGGATTCCTGTTTGACTCACTGTTTTTAGTCCTCTTCTGACAATGAAACACACCCTATTTCTTGTCACTAAAATATCAGTTAGTTCCAGTTGCCTGTGACTTGTCTGTTAGCAAGTATGAACACAAAACCCCTTTCCTATCCTACAGCTTGGGCTGGGATGTAGTGGAACAGTAAACAAAGCATTCAGCAGTCCCACAGATTTTAGTGAACTAATGCCAAACTCTCTCTTGCCAGTAAGTCCTTCATGTAAGAAATACTTGTATCAGTTTGAGGTATTATGGAGGCCCTGGGTTGGTACATAATGAAAAGCTATGAGCTCCATTCCCAACTGCAAAAACAGGTTTTTTTGGTGTTTTTGTGAATCTTTCTTAAAGAAACTTCAGTTGTATTAAGAATGAGAATCCCCACCCAAACCTGTTTTGGCAAGAACTGCCAAGCAGAAAAGCAGAGTGCCTGGAAACACACTTCATAACCTTTCACTAAATCAGCTCTACTGCAGTCTTCTGAATTTCTATCCTTCAGAATAAAACATTATTGCAGCCGATTGCTTCACTTCTTTCTGCTGGAGAACCTGAGGCAAGGAGAAGGGTTTTCACTCCTGCTATGGATTCCAGCTCTAGCCAGGTCCATTTACTACAACTTCTTATCCTTGGGAAGTGGTGGTGCCTCTGAGGTATAGTGGGAGGGCAACGTGCCAAACCTGATGGATACAGCAGGTCAGGTTTGCTTTCTTCTGTTCTCTGGCCATTCTTGTAGTGAACCCAGAAATGTTTCAGAAAGCCCTAACCAGCATGGATTTTGCTAATCACAGAATATTCTGAGTTGGAAGAGACCCACAAGGATCATCCAGACACCTCTTGAACACAAACATGGTGCAGCTAAACTCACTGTTTGCATTATTATGCTTGACTGAGTTTCTGTTTCATTACATGCTTGGCCAGTCTGCCCCCAGAGAAATTCAGCAGTACCTGTTCTTTAGGGACAGATGCTGATCTTATGAGGATTGAGTTGTCTTGGACTGCATTTTGCTCCCACATCAGGGTGTGTTCTTTTTATCCCTTCTGTCCTAAAGATGCTCCACTCAAGCTTACACAACCCCAGTTGCTGCCCAGGGCTAAAACCTTTTTCCAGGCTTAAAGAAACTGCAGTGTGGTGAGGCAGCCAGGGGGGTATGGATTGCCAGGACCATGGCAGGGCAAATTACTCCTTCTCTCTGTCATCCAGGGTTCTTATGTGACTCACTTTAATGGGAAATTAAACTTCCCTTGCTCATATAGGTTCATAGCAGCTGATCCCGAGCTTTTAGAAAATAGTCAGGACAAATCTGAAGGTCAAAAGGCATTTCTGGCAGCACACAGTCACTCCCTCATTGCTAATAGGTCTATCTGTGACAACACCTTACGTGTTGCAGGCAGCTAATACTGCTCACATTGGCCTCAGCTCAGCACTGGCCTCTGTGGCCAGAGAATGTCATGGAGAGGGACTGGGCTCAGGTGTCAGGTTGTTCCAGATTTTATAAGTGAAAATGATGGCACCTTGCATCTCGAGACTGCAGAGCACGTGACACCCATCGGTTAACATGGATTTTGATCTAGGGAAGGTCTTGGCAGGGGCTTTCTTTGCTCACAAACCAGGACCCTCTCAGTCACTGCCTAAACTTACTACACATTTTGCATCAGCAGGAGAGAGAAGCACAGCTTGCCCTAAAAGAGAAGGTCTGGACTAAACTGTGCCCTAAATCTGAGGCTGTTATCCCTGTTGCTCCATGGCCCCACAACTTTGTGATTCATTTGTGCAGCAAAATTTCTTCAAAGAGAGTATTAGAGAGAGACCACCCTCCACCACCTGCAGTCTTGCCTCCTGCCTGGCTCCTCAGTGAGGTTTTACAGAGCCTGAAACTCTTCCTGTCACCTGAGCCTGAGACAGACTGAGCAACAGCTATTACTTTCTAATTAATAACCGAACAGCCCTTCATTAATAAGCTAATTAGCAGAGAAGACTCTGCTCCTGACTCCAGAAGACACAGCTGGGCTGGGAGCCCACCTACAAAGGCCCTTCACCTGGGCTGACTGTCACAGCTGCCCACCTCTGGCTTTTGGGGTCCCCAGTTAATCCCAGTAACCCCCCAGTATCCCAGGGCTGTGGGGAGCTGGGGACCCACACTTTGCACCCACACTTTGCACCCCAGGGCTGCAATGGCAAACCTTTCCCTGTGGGTCAGGGCTGGGGTGGGTACAGCCCCGCTCACAGGGTTGGGTATGGCCACAGCCTGCAAAGGGTTAACCCCTGGGGGCTGCTAATTACCCTCAGCATTGGGTGCCCCCCCTCCAGGGGCCATTAATTACCCCTTTGGGGGCATAATTGGAAGCACCTGGGAGCAGAGGCCAAGGCGTGAGGGACGGGCTGCCCCAGGCGGGAAAGGCTTTGTGGGGCTGGGGAAAAAAGGTTAGTGAATAATATATTTTTTAATTTTTTTTTTTAAGTTAATGCTCTTTTTCGTCGTTGTTGGAGGGCCACTGCTGTTTTTTGAGGCAAAAGGCGGTGGTGTGTGGCTTCTTTTGGCTGGGAGAGCCCCTGAGGAGGCAGGTCCTGCGCTGTGGTGGCTGTGCCGTCTGGTCCCTCAGCTGTGAGGGGGATGGCAGGGATGGCCACAGGGAGTGGCCACAGGGATGGCCTTAGGGATGGTCTTAGGGGTGGCCACAGGGGTGGCCTTAGGGATGGCCACAGGGATGACCACAGGGATGGTCTTAGGGGTGGCCACAGGGAGTGGCCCCAGGGATGACCATAGGGATAGCCTTAGGGGTGGCCACAGGGAATGGCCACAGGGTTGGCTGCAGGGATAACCACAGGGGTGGCCACAGGGAATGGCCCCAGGGATGGCCTTAGGGATGGCCACAGGGGTGACCATAGGGATGACCATAGGGATAGCCTTAGGGGTGGCCACAGGGAGTGGCCCCAGGGATGACCATAGGGATAGCCTTAGGGGTGGCCACAGGGAATGACCACAGGGATGGTCTTAGGGGTGGCCACAGGGAATGGCCACAGGCGTGACCACAGGGAATGGCCACAGGGATGACCACAGGGAATGGCCACAGGGTTGGCCACAGGTATGACCATCCTTCTGTGGAAGCCCCAGGACACCCCAAACTCCTCGTACCCCCAAGGTGGGGGTCACCCCCAAGTGCCGTTCTGCATCTTGTGCAGAAATTATTTGCTCTCGTTGGCTCAAACATCGTGTTGTTGCATGCATTATCTTGGAGTGAATCATCCACCCCATGACCTGGCCTTTATTTATTTATTTTTTAAATTAGTCCCTTTCCTGTGAAACAGGATGCAGATATGCCTTTGTTCCTTTCAGCCACCACCTATTTCTGGTTGGTCTGGTAACTCACTCAGCTGTTTGTGGGGTTCAGAGGCTGTCCAGGTCCCAGTGCCCCCACACAAACAGGGCTGTGCACACTGGGGTACAGCCAGTGCTGTTTTCTGTGGGGTAAACCCTATGAACCCCCCACAATCTGGTTTCTACCCTTCCTAGGTGGTTCTCCTGAGGTTGGGACTTATGCTTGGTGGGAAGCTGGCTTCCTGAAGAAGCAATGGGAGGTGGTCACTCACTTATTTTTAATCAAAAAGAGCTCTAAGAGTTTTCTTTTTTTACCCTGCTAATCTGGATTTCTGCCTCAGAAAAAGGATGAAAAAGAAAGCAACCTACCTGCTTTATTTTTTTTAAGTGGTGAACCTTTTGTGGTTACATAGAAAATTATTATTGCTGC
The DNA here is from genome assembly GCA_035221455.1 of Xenops minutus. Lineage (NCBI taxonomy): Eukaryota > Metazoa > Chordata > Aves > Passeriformes > Furnariidae > Xenops > Xenops minutus. Next base: position 16,435,488 of record JAWWEE010000018.1, read on the forward strand.
TGGTAGTTCCTGCTGGGTTTTGTTTGGATTCTAATTCTAGTATTAATTTATACTCATGCGTAATGAAGGAACTGGAACAGAGTTACTGCTCCATGTGAGGGCTTGGACCGTGTTTTCCCTCACTTTTGGTCTGGTAAAGGAAGAGGTAAGCTGTGAGCAGTAGACTAGCAGTGGTGTATCAAACAACATTACTCACAGCTGGAAGCTCCTGCTGATGCTGAGGAGCTCAAAGTGGTTGGCAGCCCCTTTGAATGCTTATCCCTTAGTATCTGCCTACCTGCTTTCCCTTCTCCAGCTTTCTTCTCATCTCCACCAGCACAGCAGCCACCTGTGGTGGGGCAGAGCAGAAAGTGGTGGCAGCTGGTTCTGCTGGATGAGCAAACAAGGCAAAAACATCAGTCATGAAAGCTGAGGAGACTTTTAATCCTTCTAAAAATTGGGGGAGGATACTGCCAAGTAACCCTGGTGACTGCCAGAAGACAACTCAAAACAACACTGGGGTGTTGTGATGATGGGGAGTGGCAAGAGAGGTGGAGTTGGAAATGCTGATGGGGGAATTCATTCCCAATCTTTGGCCCATCTGCCTGTGCTGATTTCTGGGTTCCAACATAACCAATCCAGAGAAAGCAGGTCCTTGAGCCATCAGATGCCCTGTTTCTAAGAGGAGAAGTTTTTGTAATTGAAGGGCATGCACCCTCCAAACTTTGTCCCAGATTCAAGTTCACTGAATGAAAAGCTAGTTCTGCCATTACCTGAGCAGTTAATAAAATCTATGGCCTTATGATGGATTTTTTCTGCAGGCTAGAATGGATCTGTCTTCATTGTGATTTGTGAGATTGAGGGGCAAACACAAAATATAATCTGTATTTCTATTGCACTGGAAAATTTCACTGTGTTCTCCTTCTAAGGCTTGGAAGTAACTAAAACTGCAGCAGTCCTTTTTTGATTTATTGAAAACAAAGCACACCTTATTAACATTTTAATAAAGGGAATCTCATTGCAGTGGTGCTCAGAGTTGCTTTTATTTCTCTCTGTGCAATTCCATTCTCGGAAAGGGAAAATGCTATCGAGATCTGTAAGGCATGATGTGCTAGACTGAAACTAAACACACAAATACACCAAAGCAAAACGCTTTCTAAAGGTGCTGTGTTTGTGAGAGGTGCTTGCCCAATATGGGTGATGCAAAATGGGGATGCTTTGTGAAGAAATCATCCTTGTAAAGCCATTGGTTCTGGTCATCAGACTCTATCCAATGCTTTAGTGATGATGCTGCTGATCTATTTGGGAAGTTGGCTGGCTCTCAAGGCAGAGTCTCTTCTCAAAGGCTGTTTCACAGTGAAAATATGCTCAGTGCAGCCGAGTGCATGAATGAAAAAGCCTCTGGTACCTTCTAGTCTGGCAAAATGCAGCACAAAACTCAACTTACTCTGTCTTTTCTGCTGTCCCAGGTAAGAAATGTGTGTTTTTTCCTTGCTTTCTTTCATCTTTCTGCTTTTATGCATTTGGATTTGAAAGTATTTGTAATTCAGGTCTGATTTCTGAGTAATTATACATTGCCTGAATTACTGTTTAAAGATGCAGGATCTCTGCTCTAAGCCAGTTGCTAGGAATGTAGAATCTCATAGTTCCCTGATTTACAATTACAACCAATTTGCCGTGTGATATATAGCATTTTTTTGTTTCCCTTCAGGAAAGGTGGTGGGGGGAATCTTTCAAGTGTCTCTGTTGCAGCTGCAGCAGCAATATTTTCTGTCATATCAAATGCTGCAACTTTGATTTGCCTCTTTCCTCCGTGGCTTTTGCCGGCTAGAAGGCTGTTACAGGCAGATCACGTTATTTATTGCCTTTTTTTTTTATAAAAGGAGGGGGGAATATGGAGGAAAAATAAAACCAGACCTTGCAAAAGGTTCCTTTCCCCGTACTCTCCTGATAGATGTGGAATACTCTGTTAGTGACTTGCTATGTAGCCGCTCTCTTATTAAATGTAATAGATCCCCCTCTGCCAGAAAGCAGAGGAAAAAACAGCGAGCCTTAAAAACACGGCGCTGTTACAGCCCCGCTGCTGCTGCCTGTCAAAGCACAGGGACTCGCTGGGCTCTGACTTCTCAACACCTCCTGGCTGCTCTTTTCCTCTCGCTGCTGTTGCAGGGCTCACTTTTTTGGGAGCTCAGAGGTCGCTTGGAAATCCTTTGTTGTTGCCCAGATTAAGTGCATCCTTCCTTCTTTTGTCCTAGGAGGTCTGTAAACTCTTGCATTTGGTGACAGTGGTGCTGATATCCTGAGTAGGGATAAAACTGAATTCCTTTCTGAGTTGTGATCGGGTGGTTTTGTTAACCCTTAGGGAGCTGGTGGGCTTTGGAGTGTCAAACTAGTGTTTGGGACACAGCCTGAGCCCCTGTGTCTGTAACTGCAGTCTCCAGCAGGCATTTGCTCTGCTTTTCCAAAATAGGATGGGAAGGAGGAAAATGGTGAGGGATCACCATTGGGAGAGCTTTACTGCTGAGAGGAGCCACGCAGTGTGTGAGTGGGAGGCAGGAGGGTGAAAGCACATGCTGTGGATCAAGGTGAGGATATTTAGGTCCTGGTTTAACCTGAGAAGGAGCGAACACATGAATGTGGGTGGCTGAAGTTATGGGACAGCAGGAGACTCGGTGACTGGGGATCTGCTGTGAGCAAGCACAAAGGCATTTGGGTGGGTTCAGGATAACCATCCTGCCCCAGGGAGTGTAACAAATGAAAGCAGCTGCTTTGGGCCATGGATGTGGTGCAGAGCAGCATGTGCTGGTGACACACAGAGGGCTCCTTGCAGGGCCACTCTGCCTGCCTGGGCTGGGGCTCTGGGGCTCTGTCCCAGGGCTGGCCAGAAGGCAGCTCGCCAGCTCTGCTGGGACTGGCTGAGCTGCTGCTCCTGGGAGGGCTGGGGAGACCCAGAGGGCTCCTGGGGAGGAGAAGCTGTCACCAGTGGGCTGGGATCCAGCCTGGGCTGGCAGAGCTGCCCCTGGAGGCAATGCTCAGGGAGCACAGGGGCTGGGGGAGAGGGCAAAGGTAACCTGTGGATATACTGAGCTGCTGCTCTCTCATCTTGGCCTGGAGACCTCCCATCTGCTTCCCTTGGCTTTCTCTCTGCTTTCAGTCCTTTTTATTTTTTTTTGTACACTTCTCTAGCACACCATTGAATTAATCAGCTTGAGTTTGGATTTTCTTTAGCGGCTCCTTGTAGGGAAAGCAATATGTATGTGACAGAACAGGACAGGTTTTTAAGGTCTGTTAAACATAACTGAATTTTTTTAACACTAATATCTACTTAAAATTTGACAAGGTGCAGACACCTGATTCTGAGAACAGCTGTGCCCTTTATTGATAACTTTCAGCCATGCTTCAGAGTTTCTTCCCTTGCTGGGCTGAGAGGAGTTCTAATGCAGGACTGAGCTCGTGGTGCTTTAGCATTGCTTTATATTTAACTGCACTCCACCTTCTTTATTAGCATGAATAGCTCTATCTGCTAATATCTTTACCTTGTGACTTAATGCATCTCCAAGTTTATTTAATACATCATGTCTAAGAGTTAATGAATTGGGGAATGAATCAGACTAGAATATGGAAGTGTATGTAATTCTGTCTTCAGGTATAGGTGGTTGGGTGTTGGCAGGTTAAAGTCTGAGCTGAAGTTGTTCCCAGAAAGGGGAATTACTGAAAGGCTGTTTGGCTTCTCTCATTGACACACCACATGCACAACTTTCATGTGACAGGAAAAGTAAACAGAAGAATGTGAGAAACAACATATTAAACAAATGCAGCCATCTGGCTGTGTAGTGGTTGTAACACATTTGGGGATCTTTTTCTGCAAGTCTTCTTTTTTTCTCCCTTAGGAGTAGCAAGCATGGCTCATAATACAATGCTAGTGGAACCAGAAGCAGCTCAATTTTGATAACATTCTTTCTAAGCAGCAGCAACCCAGTATGGCAATACTTCTGTGGAAGCAGAAGATAGGAATAACTTAATGACAGAAACGTTTAGTGTAGAAAAAAGTGTGAGGAAATTCTTATGTTAGTAAGATCATGAACAGTAAAAGGTTTATTTTTTATGAATAGATCATTTCTAAAATTAGTAACTTTGGGCTTGTGTTTTCTTGTTCTGTATCTAATTCAATTACATTTTTTAAGTTTAAAAAAAATCACTTTTTCTTCTCAACAAAGCTGCTCATTAATTATGCTTGTGAAAGTTGTGGTAGAGGTGAGCAAGAAATTACTTTATCCTTTTGCAAAGATTTAGTCTACACTACTACTACCAACTGTTTGTCCTTCTTTCACCAAGAGGAAAACTGAGCATTAGGTGGAGTAACTGAGGAATATGTTTCTAGTAATCCTTTAGTTCAGACTCACCTTTAAAACTTCAATTCATAACTATAATATACAGCTTTATTGATCTGAAACTGAAAATAAAAACTAAATAACTAAATGTACTCTGGTAGCTTATGCAGTTCACTGTACAGGGTACAGTAAACAGTAAATATATCCTCTAGTCTGATAGATTTTAAAAATCTGTTTTACATTTTCCCTAAAAGGTATTTTCAGAAGCTTGTGTACAAAATATTTGCTTCAAAACAAGTTTTCCACAGCCTTTCTTTAGTATGTTATGCATTTCATACAGACAGATGAATCAAAATAAAATCTGTAAGTAAAGCTTACAAGATGAGGAAAAAAAAATACCATATTTTTGATAGCTTTAACAATAACTGTCATGTTTCACTGGGTTGCAACTAAGTCAATTGGAAAAATGTAGAGATTTTACAAACTTGTCATTAGAGTGAACAGAGAAAATGAGTCCTCAAACTCTTTCCCCTAATGCAGAGCCCACACTGCTGCATTCCTGAGCATTTATTTTTTCCAATTTCTCCAGAAGAGGGCTCCATGCACAGCTTGAAAGGCAGTGCCCAGGTATTGAAAGCAAAAGAAATTTATCAGCTTCAGGAAAAAAAGAAACATCTTGTTTACACAACGTCTGTTGGCATAACACTTCAGCCGATGCTCTAATTTTGACCAAATATTTCCCTGTTCTATCATGTTGCTGTAGGTCTTACTTTGTTTGAGTGTTTATTTGGGAGTTCTGGAGCAGTCCTATGTCTCTTGTGCTAAAGAAGGGTTCTAAAATGCTCTAAAATGTTAGAAAAACTTAATTGCCAATTACTCTGTATAAATTTTTGTCCTCGCTGGCATTTTGTGAGCAGGCTGACACTTGCTCCTCACAGTTTCAGGCCATCATTTTTGATTATGTTGTCAAAAAAGTTCTCCCACTTGCACATCCCATTCAAAAGATGGTGTCTCCCAAAACACAGACCCATTCAAGCAGTTGTGCTGTGCTATTTGTCAAACATTACCTTGGAGAGAAGGTTGACACCTCATGAATTAATGTGACTTCTGGCAACAGCTCCAACCTCTCAAAATATCCTTACATAGGACTTGACCACAGTCCTTTCTGCTAAGGGAGAAAGTTAATTAGAGTAGATGAGTGGAAGCTGGTCATGAAGATGCTCCTGGAGTTATGGCATTACAGTTCAAACCCACTCTGTGCACCTCTTGAGACTCAATCTTTCAATTTAAGGTGTAACTCGGGTGTTATTTTGGGACCAGCTCTCTTTTTCCAATGATCAGAATTTGAAAAAGGTTGTTCTAGCACATGTAATATTTGTGCTGTGATCCACTGGGGGTATTGACTGGAATTATTGATTTTTAGTGACTTGGCAGGTAGGAAATTAGTATTCCTAAAAGCTATCTCTATAGAGAAGTGCAACAGGAGCTATTAGAACTACATAGATGGCGACAGAGGTGCCCCTTCAAGGAGACATCAAGTGGTGCCTTTCCTTTCTTCCTGTTTGCTGCTGGATAAGTAGGCTCTTCCCATTCCATTGATATGTAAGAACAAGGCAGATAATGGAGCTCTCAGTGTTAGACTGTTCCTGCCTTGCTGCTGGAGTCACACCTCTCCTCCTCAGCTGCTGGCTTGCACCAATGTGCTGCATGGTAGGGTTTTGGCCCCAGCTGTTAGTTTCTATGGCAGCACAAGCCTTTTGGGACGAGGGGGCTTCATTTGGGACCTGAAGTAGAAAGGCCAGGTTAGTTTGGGTTTTGTTTCATAGAAATAATTTCTTCATTCCATCTTGGATGGTTACAAACACAACATTCACTTTTTCTCCTTGTGTATCACTGGTAGTATAACCAAAGCTTCATCTGTGCAGGCAGTAAGACAAATCTGCCATGTCCACTGGGGAGGAGAGACAGAATGAGAGGGATTTATCATCCTTAGGAGCCTAAGTGGGCTATAGCATTTCCCAGTTAACTGTGGATGATATTAGTGGGTTCTTGATCACGGCCATATGGTTGCACTGTGCCCTGCCCTAATCAGCAGATGGAGGGGACCAGCCCAGAAGGGAGGTTGTGCTCTTCTGTCACTTCATGTGTCCTGCAGCTACCACAATGGTACTGTATACAAACCAGGAGGGTGTGAAATGCCAAAGGAGAGGAAATATAAGATTTGCTATATTAACCACTGTTTCATTTTTCAGAAGTCTTGGAAATTTGCTCACTAATTTTGTTTTTGTTTGGGGTTTTTTTGTGATCTGGACAATTATTCTCTGTCAAATGGAATGATCTAATTCTTTGAAAGTCTTACTGTTCTGTATGAGGGGAACTCATTCCACTACTATCTTATCCAATATTCTACTATTTTGCACCATTAATTTTCTTGGCTAAAGAAGGATTTTAAGATTTGGTTTGATGGAGCTGATTAAAATAGTTCTATGAACAGACTAAACTAAATATGAGCTCTTAAGAGTGGGGTGAATCTTCTCAGCACACAGTGCTTATCAGTGTCTCTATCCACTTGGAAAAGCTGATTAAGGTTTTTAAATAACTTCTGATTTCTATGAGTATCCTTGTATAGATGCCTAATTTGGTGTCATTACGGGCTTTGTTTTTGAAAGGCAGAACATCCTTTCAGATTTTGAAATACCTAAACATTGGACACCCATATGCAGCTGTCAGAAATGAATAAGTTTTTATTGCCTGAGCTTCCTTAAACTCTGTTTGATAAAGGTTCTACTCCCAAAACTATCACTAAAAAACTCCTCAAAACAAACACTAAGAACTGTCTATTTCAGTCTAAACATTTTTGTTCTCTTGCTGTAAACAACTAATGTTCACTTCCTTATTAGTAATGGCAGTCTATATTTCTAAAAGCTAATATTTAATTCCCAAGGACTTTGCAGCCTGGTATGTAATGAAGAGCAAATAAACCTTATGTGTATGAAGACTGTGTTAACAGGACAAGCAGCAACTGTGTTTCTAAAAGTTTGAAGATGTTTTGGCTTATGAGTAATCATGGCAGATGGACCTCATGAAACTTTTGTGTAACTAGGGCTCAAAATACTAAGAATCAGAGGATCTAGGCCATTAAGATATCACAGTATTGTTCATGTGGTTATATGCAAAGAAATATATATACGTGCAACTTGAATTTAGGCTAAGAAATGCTCATTTGCAAATACCTGCAAGCTCAGGTGAGCTCAGCTGTTACCACCTGTGTGCTGAAGGCTCCTGTTAGTTGCCTCCTTCCTCCCCTGAGCTGAGCAGTGTGAGAGCTCCTTACCTGCTCCAAGACAAGGCTGACAACCTTGGCTGGAAGCACGGCTGAGGGAGTGCTGGTTCTATACATTAATGGCTCTCTGCCTCACGGGCACTGACACATCTGTGGCAGCAGCGCAAAGAGGATGAACAACTTGTATTGCTTCAAATCAATCCTCAAAGCTGTTGGCACACTGAGTTTTGTTCAAATTGCTATGGAGCAAAAACCCCAAACATTTTACAATGTATTTATCATGCTGGTAATTGACTCATCTATTTTATAAACAATCGATTTCTTTTCATTTTCTTGGCATAACTTGGAATTTCTAGAAGGGTTTCTGTGCAAATTTTCTTTAGAGTCCTGGAGTCAAATGTAGGGGTTTTTGAACCCATAAGAGCAAAATAAAAGCTGGCAGCTCTCCGGGGAGGGGGAGGTGGGGGGGGTGTCACTGTATTAAGGCAGAAATTCTAAGCTGCTGTAAATTCACCTGGACTAAGGAGGTATCTCAGTGATGCTTGTATAGACAACACATAGGGTTGAAGGAAGGGGGATATCATGTAAAGTTGCCCCTTCCTTAGTCTATGAGAGTTTTTTTGCTGTAAGATGCTCTTTGAAATGTCTAATTACATTTTTATCTATGAGCCAACTGTTGCTAACTGCTTGGGAACAGAGAAAACCCTGGGAACAGTGTTCCCAAGCCCTTGCATTTTCCCATAGGCAAACTTGCTTGCTTGGAGTTCCTTACGCCCTTATAAGGTGTATTTATACATTTCTCCAGAGACAGCCCTGTGTTTTCCCTGAGGACCCACGTTTCATCAGACAACGAACAGCTATAGCAAAATGCGAGGGCTTAACATAGCACTGCTCTGTAGTTGACAAAAGAGGAAATCCAGAGCATCTGGTACTTTGCTCTCGAAGTGAAAGGAGATGGAATTAGCCATTAGAATTGGATGGGCATATCCTTCCCCATTAAATCCATTGTTTCAGAGCTCTGTCAGAGGAAGCTGAGCAACTTCAGCTATGCTCTGCACCAGGAATGGATATCTGAGCTGCAGGCTGGAGCTGTTCAGCATGGTGAGATAACTGGCCAAAATAAAAGGTGTTTGGCTTTACCTTCTGCCAAGATAAGAAAACTGGTCTTGCAAGTGCCAGGAAGCCCTGGATGTTATCTACCATCCTTATTCAGGTGAAATGTGAAATGAAAAACTTGTGGGTAAAGATACATGAGAATGAAGTTAAAATAGAACAATACATAAATATCAGTTTCTGGATGTTTGTATTAGCCTGCTACCTGAAGGTTGTATTGTGTGTCAGGCAAAGTGGTTTTACTGTTTTTCAAAATGTTTGTTTTCATAATTCATGATCTGATTGAACTAACTGGACTCTGAACTCTATAAATCTTGATTTATGAATATCGATATTCCTGTCAATTTACTGACATAGCTCTGACCTAAATACTAAAGTAGTTAGATGCATATTTGATCATCTTTCTTCAATACAGAATCATAAAATGCCTTGGGTTGCAAGAGACCTTAAAGATCACCTAGTTCCAAACCCCCTGCCCTGGACAGGGACACCTCCCACTAGACCAGGTGTCTCCAAGCCCTGTCCAACCTCTCCTTGAACACTCTCAATACATTCTCCTCCTAATCTGTATTTGGACTTCAGATTGCCCTGACCCACGTGCCAGACCTTGCACTTGCCCTTGTTAAATTCTGTGTGATGTATCATTGCAGGAGTCATTCCTTATTCAGTGGGACAAAGCTGTAGGGATGGATGGTCAGCAAAGCCTGGCAGTAATGGGAAGTACACCTTCTTGCACCCACATTTGCTGATCTTCAGGAATAGATAAGGCTCTGGCATCTGCTTCTACTTTTGGAATCATTTTCTTTTAATGCTTTAAACTGAAAGATCTCATTTAAAAATGATAACCAAGCATACAACCTCCAGTTTTAAATGTCATCAATAGTTTTCCCTAGTTGTTGATCTATGCAGTTTAGCTGTCAATATAGAAGGGTGGCATTCTGTGCAGTGAGGATATTACTTATTGCAGTCTGATAAAAGAGCAGCTGATAAGTTTGGGTATAAGGAAGTAAAGTAAGGATGCTGGGAATACATAGTTTTGTGGAAATTACTTCTGGTCTTGCACATTTCAACTTCAGTTTTCTGTGTTTGCAGTAGCAAAGCACTGTTGCTCACACTAATATGGGAGCAGGTCTCCCGTGGCTGTGGATTGATTGCACTGCCCTGCTCTGTTATCCAAGTGAAGGATGGTTAATGTCAATGCCAGGTGCATTCCTGCTGTATACATGCTGCAATGCTTACACTGCTGCTATTACTGTGGTGTCTGAGCACCCTACAAATGGTAATGAATTTATCCTTGCTTCCCTAAAATAACTGCTCAGTTACGACAGGAACATTATTCTGGAATGGGAGACAGCCTCCAACATCTGCCTGTTTCAATGACTCGAGGTCTGTTATCTTAGTTGAGTAATGATGTCTGCTGCTGTCACTTTGGCTGCTGGTGTTGATTCAATGGTGACACTTCATTGTACTCTCGAAAGATTAATTCTGATTGGAGGGAGCTCAGAATAAATTCAGTGTTTAGGCCAATCAGAAGCTGGGGTATTTGGTACTATTTTAATAATGCTGCTCAACTTTCAATAATATAATTAGTTATGATTTGCCAAAGATCTGCCTGTCTCTATACAGCTAGTTATTTGCATATAGAATAGACTAAGAATTGAAAATATTTAGCTAATCATAACTGCATGGAGTTCTTTTAGGCAGAAGATATGGTGTGTACTTGCTTATAACTGGTGTTTATGTGGTGGCTGCTGGTGGAATGATCAGCTGGAGGAGAGGAAGAGGATGAGGCTGGCAGTGCTATTTGCGCTCATTTGAGACAAAAATGACTTGGGGTAGAAGACAGGGACAGGCAATACACAACCAACTGTGCCTCCTGTGCTTGGCTGGGGGAGAGGTGTTGCATATTTCCACTGCAATGTGAGGCATCATCTCAGTGGCAGAATATTCCCCTCACCATCTGCTCAAGGATGAAGGTTCCTGTCTTCCTCCCTTCCATCAGTTTGGGGAAGGCAGTGCTACCAACGCTTGGGCTCCTCTGACAGAAGATGAGCTGCCTGGTCATGGCTGTTCCA